>JAXQJW010000154.1:0-482888 GCA_037042135.1 Penicillium sp. PG113-03A
GGTCGGTCTTGGCGAAGTCATGTGAGACCCACCGTCAGCTAAGAGTTCAACCCCCGTCAGCTGAACTGTGGTCACTATTTTAGCCCGGTGGCAAACTTAGTTGCCTGAGGCACTAAGAAAACTTTGACCCACGTGATCGTAGCCACCTGATTCGCAAGTCGGATCCGGTATTTGACGCCCCTCTCATTTCACATTCCGACCCAATCTCTGATCAGCCAAGTCCTAAATTCCGACTCAAATTCAAGAGAGCGTGACGAAGGGTTTGATCATTACAATCAATTCACCGCGCCATTCACAACCTGACTCTTCCAAGCGATCACTTCACTTCCCCCAAGGCAGCGTTTCTACGTGCACCCCAAGACGGGACAGCTTGTTTCATCATGTCTGGACTTGATGTAGAGGCCCTGCTTGAGTCCACGGCGGCTCCTGCCGAACGCCCACCCAAAACAGATGACCGAGATGAACGTGCCCGTGCCGATTCCGAACGTCGTGACCGCGATCGTTCCCGTGACAGACGCCGACGCCGAGACAGAAGCCGAGACCGCCGTCGTGATCGCGATGCGGACGGCGATGAGGACATGACAAGCCCGCGCAGCGAACATGGCAGTGCTAACGGAAGCCATAGAAGCCGGAGAAGAAGTCGGAGCCGGGAGAGTGATCGGCGTCGCGCTCGTCGCGATCGTCCCAGCGATGACTACCGCTCTAGCGGCGACTTCTACCGTGGCGGTGGACGTATGCGCTCTCGTTCGCGATCCCCCCGCGATGATCGCCACTATCGCCCCTCTCGACGGGAACGCGATGATGACCGGCGACCCCCTCGCCGTGACCGGGATGCTCGGCGTGGGACCCCAGGACGCAGGAGCCCTAGCAAATCCCCGGAGCTCAACGAGGACGAGCGGGACAAACGAACAATCTTTGTGCAACAACTTGCCGCTCGACTGAGAACAAAAGAGCTAATGGCCTTCTTCGAAAAGGTCGGCCCCGTCAAGGAGGCCCAAATTGTCAAGGACCGAGTCAGCGGTCGTTCCAAGGGGTAAGCATTACCGTTACACTTTGCACAGTACTCCTTACTAATGATCTTGTAGTGTTGGCTACGTCGAATTCAAAAATGAAGAGTCCGTGCCTGCTGCGATTCAGCTCACTGGACAGAAGCTTCTAGGCATCCCTATCATCGCTCAATTGACCGAGGCGGAGAAAAACCGCCAGGCTCGAAACCCCGAAGCCAGCTCAGGCTCGCAACATTCTGCGCCATTTCACAGACTCTATGTGGGTAATGTTCACTTCAGCATCACTGAAACCGACCTGCAGAATGTCTTTGACCCGTTTGGCACACTCGAGTTTGTGCAATTGCAAAAGGACGAGACTGGTCGCAGCAAAGGTTACGCGTTTGTACAGTAAGCTATTTTGCCCTTGCCTGTCATCGGATGTTCACTGATTATTCCCAGGTTTGCCGATCCCAATGAAGCTCGTGAAGCTTTGGAGAAGATGAACGGATTTGACCTTGCGGGTCGAGCCATTCGAGTTGGCCTTGGCAACGATAAGTTCACCCCAGAATCGAGCACCAACCGTCTGCAGGGCCCTTCTGCAAGCCAACCGAGTTATCAGGGCTCTTCATTCTCCGGCCATGGAGGCCGTGGTGTTCCAGCTGGAGGTTCCAACAACTTTGACCGCGCCGGCGGCCGAGAGAACGAAAAAGGAAACGGTGCTAGTGCCCTCGATGACACAGACGTCGCAGGTGTAAACTTCAACAACTACAGTAGGGACGCGTTGATGAGGAAACTTGCACGTACAGATGACCCCGACCCATCGCCCGAAGAAAGAGAGAAGGTTATGCGGCCCAAGACCGAAACCAAGCCGCTACCTGTCAACGTCAACATGGCAAGTCGCTGTGTGATGCTTCGCAACATGTTCGATCCCTCCGAGTAAGAAACCCCAGTACCCCAATTCTTGATCTACCACTGACCATTTCATACAGGGAGGAAGGCGAAGCTTGGATCAAAGAGATGGAGGATGACGTCCGCTCTGAGTGCGAGGAAAAATATGGTCATGTTGTTCACATCTCGCTAGATCCGAACTCTCAAGGCGACATCTACCTGAAGTTCGACCGCGTCCAAGGCGGCGAGAACGCCATCAAAGGTCTCAACGGTCGATTCTTTGGTGGCAAACAGATCACTGCTCAGCCCGTCGTGGATGCTGTCTACAGCAGCCTTTTCTCGCGCACCAAGGCCATCTAATCCCCACCCATGCTTGTGGGGTATCTGTTTCTTTAACCAGGCACATATTTTCTTTCAGGCAGATTCCCCGTCTTTGTCTCTCCCAGGTTGCCCGGACGATTCTGCTCCTGGTAGGTGCCAATCTTTGCATTTATCCTATATCGGTTTACCTCGCCACTACGGTGGTCTTTGCTACTTTCAATGTGTTCTAGGAGCGTATTTCAAAATGCACAAGTCCCTCAGGGCGTTTTATATGACAAACCCAAGTAGAAATAGCCACTTCCTTGTAAATCTTGTATGGATCTCACAATCATGCGGATCTCCCGGTCCCGTTCTTATCTGCCGACGCTCGGGCCAGCCGATTTGCCCCCACGGATGCTCTTTCGTTTCTCCCACCGCAACTATCTACATCTTCCTGACCCATGGGCCATTCATGATTGTCCCTTCAGCGAGGCGAGTAACAGGCCGGGTTGGGACCTTGGCTGCCGGTTACAGTACGTGCGAAGCGCCGGAGATCCTCACCCCTTTGGCTTTGTATAGCTTACAGCTAAGCTCTCCTCTATACAGGCTCCATTCTTCCTCGTCAATCGCGAACCTACAGTGCCGAGACTACGCCCGCAGATGAAGCGCATGTGAAGAGACGCCCCGTATTCCACGACTACTTCGTGACCCATCTCCCGTCGTCGTCACTACATCCAGATCCGAGGGGGCCAGCTTCGCCCTACCATAAGCTACCTCGCGCAGCTTCGGTTCCTCACACGGGGGATACGCCGCGTTCGCCGACCTCATTCCAAGCATTGGTCGATAGAGAGACAACGGTAGTTCGGATCCCACTACGTAATGCCAAACATCATTTCGGCGCCGTGACCGCTCGCGGCACTCGACCTGCAAATGAAGATACACACCAAGCGGGCGTCATTGACATTCCCGCTTTCGCGAAACGACCTCCGGCGTCGCTGACGATCAAACGAAATAATACTCAAGATCCGAATCCATTGCAAGAGTCGCGCGCAGCGGAGACTGCTAGTGGGGACCCGCAGGTCTTTTATTTTGGCGTCTTTGACGGGCATGGTGGAGCGGAGTGCAGTACGTTCTTGAGGGAGAATCTGCATGAATATATTCAAAGCGCGGCCGTCAACTTTGAACTCCGCTCGAGTCTTCGGCAGCAAGGTGGGGGCGAATCGCCTGCTTCTGCTGGGTCACTGCCCGTCATGCAAGAGGCCAATCGGTGCAAGATTGGGGAGTTGGAAAAGCATATTGTTCAGAATTGGCGGCGGATAGTTGGTGGCTACTTTAAAAGATTCAAGCCGGCTCATTTCGCTTATTATGGGGAGGAAACCGCTGAGGCTGATGTGTCCGCTGGCCGTGTCTCTATTGAAGAGGTGCTGGAGTATGCTTTCTTGCGCGCTGATCTGGACTTTGTCAAGGCGCAAGCGTCCAAGAGAGATGACGATCTGGTTCAAGCAGAGAAGCCGCTCAACGAGAATGATGTCCTGCACAGTCCGAGTCTAACTCGATCTCCAAGGATTGGCGGCCAGTCCCGATTCAAGGGCGGTAGTACGGGAAGCGTTGCCCTGATATCAACACCGACACCAACGCCATTCTGGCACCCTGCTGGTCCTTCGAGTCTGCTTGTGTCCCACGTCGGCGATACCAGGGTGCTGCTGTGCTCCACCGAAACGGGTGAAGCCATCCCGGTAACATCCAATCACCACCCTTCATCACCGGTCGAGGCAGCCCGACTACGCCGGTACGCTGCAACATTCGTCACCGACTCTTTCGGCGAAGAGCGCATGAGCGGACTTGCCAACACCCGCTCCTTTGGCGACATGCAATCCAAGCGCATCGGCGTCTCCGCCGAGCCAGAAATCAACCGCATCGAAATGGCACCGGCGGAGTACTCGTTCCTAGTCATGATGTCCGACGGCATCAGCGGCACACTCCCCGATCAAGAAGTCGTGGACATTGTCAAAGAAGCCCGGACCCCAGAGCAAGGCGCTCGCGACGTCGTCAGCTTCGCGACAGAGGTCACCAAAGAAGGAGACAATGCTACATGTCTCGTCATCCGACTCGGCGGCTGGGAACGACGACAAGAAGGAGGCGTGGGTAGTCTAGGAACGAAGGAGTCTCGCGAGTGGCGGCGCCAGGATGCCACCGATCCGCGCAGGTCACGGAGGTGAGACATATATTATTTTCCTGGTGTAGACAGTTCGTTTTTGTACATAGTTTGACTCGATAGGAGTCCCTGCACATAATTTGGTATGCTCGGTTTGTATTTCGGGCTTTTGTCAGGGATACGTATTGCATTGCATGGCCTGGAATATCAGGATTTCTGGTTTGTATCTATCTCGTCTAAGATTACGGGTGGGATTATAGCTTCTGTCTCGAATTGATCACGACTTAGTGGTCTTAATAGCCTATAGTCCGCCATCAATACCTACTTGTATTTCACTTCAAGCTACCTAGGTAGCAATAGGCACTCAACAAATCACTTCCAGGCTTTTCCAGCAAAACGCGGGTCAATATCATTCGTAGAACTAAGCCCTAATATCTCATTCTCATTCTTTGGCATAACTCATGACTAAAACAAAAACGTAGAGACAGTCCTCATTCAAGCCCACATCTCCCTAAACTTCCCATCAAACTCATTCTTCAATTGATGAAATGCCTGGCAAACCAAAAGGAGTGACTGTCGAGATTTATCGTTCTTCTCCTTCTTCCGGGACGATTCAGCAACAGCGGCAGACTTTTTGGGAGTAGGTTTTTCTGAAATGGTAAGACCTTCCAACTCGTTCATCTCATCTTCCCAACTATCGACCGGCTCGCTTTCCTTAGCGCGAGAAGTTTTCTGAACAGGACCTGATTGCACAGGCTGCTGGTGGGAGCTAATAGTCCCCCGAGTTGATTTCGTTTCCTTTTCAAAGGTTTCGTCCTGTTCCATTAGATCTTCTTCGCGACTATATTCACGTGCATCGCCGCCGCCGGCAACATTGAGCATATCCAGGTCTGCGCGGTCGTTTGGATGGAGGAAGTTTTCCAGGCTTGTTGTGAGCGTTGCTAGGACCATGGAAAAGTCATTTAACAAGAACCACATGTCGTTCCGGCGAACGCCATTGGCTGCTTCGAGTTGCTGGACGTTGCCATGTTTGAAGAAATCGTAGAGGTAGGCGTTCAGCGGCTCGTTTTCTAACGAGGTTTCCACGTATGGGACGACGGAGGCTTCTAGCCACACGTCACTGCGGACCGTTTCGCACAGGTCAGCAACAGTCTTCCACTTGTCGCCGTGGCCAGATAGAGCGTAGAAAGGCGACGTGATTTTCGGAGCGACGGTTTCGAGCTCGGAGAAACCAAGTTGAGCGGATGACTTATCACCTCCGCATTTCATTTTGCTTATTGGCAGACGGTCATCTCGATTCTGGACGTGCTGCTCGATGAATGTGGAGACATATCCCGTGTAGATATTACGAACTCGATCGTTGTGCTTGTTCAAGACTCGAGCTGCCTTTTCAGGCAATGGCGGAAGCACGACAACTGATGATGCCCTCTTCTCGGCAGCATGGAATGACTCTAAAGTGGCTTTGCGCAGGGGTTTGCGCCCAAACAAATGAGCCATGACAAGCATTAGAGTCCGAAGAATGGCCTTGGGTTTGGTTTTGATATTCCTGCATAGCTTGTGGAAGTAGCCCGAGCTGAGCAGGGCATGGAATGCAAAACTGGAACTTTCTGTATAGTACAGATGCGAGATGCAGCCGGCAAAATTCAATGGCGCTCCTGTGCTATCGAGAAGATGGTTGCGCCGGAGATATTCAATAGAGAACCGAAGATAGTGAAGCACCGTGTGCTTCATCTCTGGTCCACCCAGACAAATGCGTGGATTTGACAAAATTGAGTTGATGGACTTGACCGCAGAGGGAGCCTGACTAGATCCATGCTGCAAGATGAACATCCGCAGGACCAAACTAGTGCTAAGGGGAAAATGCCCATTGAGGTCAGGAAGCCGGGAGCTAATCAGGCGATGAATTTTCGAAGTTGAGATGTGCTGGAAGACAACATTTCCCAGCATATCAAAGCCACGACGACCTGCTCGACCTGCGGCCTGTCTGAAGTTGAGAGCCGTCAAGAAGATCGAATCACCCGCGAAAACAACAGTCTTGCAAGGCATGTTGATTCCCAAAGCCAATGTCCCAGTGGCGATCACCACTCGCAAGAAACCTTTCCGGAACAAGATCTCACAGATCTGGCGATACTTGCGGTTCATACCTGCATGGTGAACGCCGATGCCTCGCTCGAGAGCGTCGATCAGCCATTGGGAAATTTCCCGCACTTGCAGTTCCTTGGCATATGTAGCGAATTCAGATGGTGTAAGTTTGGTGAAATCCGCGAGACTGAACTTCTCGAGAGGCCGCTCAGGGTCAAAGGACTCAAGCGGGCTTTTTTCCTCAGACGCAGATTCTCTCATTTGTTCCTCGCGAGACATCGTTTGAGAGTCGGCTCCCTTCTTTTTTGTGAACTTTGAGGCTTTTCTTGCTCCTATCTCTTGGGCTTTCTTCCATGTGTTCCACTTGGCGATTTTGTTCTTCCAAGTCGGGCTTTCTGACTTCCACTCCTCTTCTGCTTCTTGCAATTGAGTTAGAATATTTTGAGCTATGCTCTCGCATATGCCTCGATCATAGTTGAAGAATAACGCAGGAAGAGCACTTTGCGCATGAAGCGAGCAGATCAGTGGAAGAGTCGAGAAAAGCAGCCCCGAATTTCTGGCTGTAGAAAGACTCTGAGTTTGAGAAGGCTTAGCGGCCGGGTGATTAGCTTGGCTAGCTGTAGATGCGAATTTTTCCTGTTTCAGTCGGCGTAGAAGGTCTTCGAAAGGCGACTTTTGATCCTTCATCCAAGTCTCTAGCAACTTCTTCAGCGGCTTCTGCCATTCATAAATATCTTTCTTCTGGACAATGGTATCCGAAAAGAGAACGAAGGGATCTAGCGACGAGTCCACGGGGAATTGACTCGTCTGCAGAGCAACCATTGCCTTCCATAAGCTCCAGCAATCCCGTGGCTCAAGGCTAAAGTCATCCGGTATTCCTCTTGATCGATCCACCAAGCTTAGCACAGGGTGCAAGAACGTCATACCATCGGTCTCATCAAGGCCCAGTTTAGCTAGACTGGTGGCATTCGGAAGTCCATCGAAGGAGAAAGTCTGTGGAGGAGTATAGATGTACTTCCTCAGATCTGAGTATCGGTGCTGATGCTTGATCATCTTCAAGTCATGACCATTTGTGCCTTGGGCATATTTGAGCCAACTCTCAAACTCTTCAGGATTGCCGACGGTAGCTGAGAGAGCAATGATCGGACATGGAGACAACAGCAGTAGCTGCTCCCAGATGACACCATCCTCAGCCTGGCCAATACAATGAATTTCGTCGAAAATAATGCGGCGAAGTCGAGGGGTCCATGCTCGCGCATTCGACGGGGCGAGGAGCATGATTTGCAGAATGTGGGGAACAGTGATGAGGATTTGACATCCCATGGGATTATTTATGCGATGGTCTCGGGTATGAATGGCCCAGACAGACTTTCCGGTTGTCTTTGCAGGAAATGCTTTCGAGAATCGAGCCTGCACTTCAGCTGCAATCTGGTTGACAAGCGCCTTGGTGGGCGCAACGTACACGAGGACTCCATCATTGTCCTCTTTGAGAATTTGCTTCATCGCATAGAACCTGCTACTGTTAGTGTGAACATAATACATAAGGTAGGTTGAGCTCTCACGATATGAAAGTTTTGCCCGCACTAGTTGGGGCGACAATGAAGGCGCTCTTTTTCGCATCGATCTGATCAAGTACTTCTCGTTGCCACCGATCGGGCTCGAAATCGGGAGTTCGCATGTCTGGTGCAGAATCCATGCTGCGTTCCATAAATGGACCTCCATGCAAAAGCTGGAACTCAACGGGGGGCATCCCGACAGTGATATTGGGTGTCTTGGGTATGACCGAGGGTTTGAAGGATAATGGGTAGCCGCTTTGGGCTTGAAGATGAACGGCTGGCAAGCCGAGAGCTTGACAGATCTTCTCGACATATTTGACGATGTCAGTACTGATTCCTTGTCGGATTTTCATGAGACGTGTGATAACATCCCATATATGCGTTCCGACAATCACGGCGGTGTGTCTTTTGTCTTCCTTCTTCTCGCACTCAGCAACGATGACCTGTACCAATGTATCAAGGAGGTAAGTAAGAATCTCAGGCTCCAGAACGTGGCGACTATCTTTCGGCAAGTTGAACAAATACATCTGAATGCCTTTGAATCGAGCCAATGAATCCTGATTCTTCGCAAATTCGTCGAGTTTCTTTACCCATCTCACCCTTTGCTTTTCTTCGCCTTCCACAGCTTTTCGCTGAACTGTAGCTGCGGCAATTTCTTTTGTAGTTGGCTTGCCAGTACCGGCTTGAGACTTGCCTTTGGGACCTGAACGAGGAATTCCCTTTCCAGACTGGGACTTCTGCGGTGCGTTGTTGGATCCAACCACAATAGGTTCCGGTTGCGACATGACCGCAGATCCTAAAAGGCTTTCTGCATATTGCTTCATCTCATTCATGTAGCGCTGGTTTCTTCTCTGGTGACGGAAAAGTTCCTGGGGGGACATAGGTGCCCGCTTTTGGATCAGGGGCTTGGAGTTGTGCCAATGGGTACTCTCTATAAACTCCTTAGAAGCACCAGTGCCGATGTCATTGCCAACAGATGTGTCAGTCTGAAGGTGCACCGGCTTCAAATGACTTTCGAAAATTGGATTTTCGAATGGGAGTACTTTAGTAAACCCCTTTTCAGGCTTTCCAGGCCTTCTCGAGGTCTTTTTTTGCTTCGGTTTCTGGCTAGATTCCTTGCCTCCACCTGCTCCTTTAGTGACTGCACATTGAAGCTTTCCGCCACAGAGACTTTCCACCAAGGAAGCAAGTGTGTTGAACTGTACAAGTGTCTCAGAAGAGAGAAGGCGATTGAAACCGATGTTCTCTGCCATCAGATGGACTTCGAAAAATATTCTCCCGTCTACCAGGTCAGACAGGTCACAAGGCAGATGGTGAGTCGTTATTAGCTCTTCCCAGTCTTTTGAACTAATTATCTCCTTGGAGATTTTCACGAAAGTATTGAAAAAGGCGCAATCCCTTGATTCGAGGGATCGTACTGCTCGAGCTTCCAGTTGAATTTCTTGTAGCAGAATAAGATGTAGAATCAAGGCCCTTGCCGCAGCTGTAGATTCAGTATCGACCGCAGAAATATCACATAGCATCGCCCCAAGAGTAGAAATGACAAGGCATTGACGCTGGGTCAATTCTGGATCTTCATGAATGACCTTCTGAAGGAAGCCTTTTGCTTGCGCTACAGCTGAATCTTCACTTGAGGAGCCATGCTCATGCAAGTCTACATCCACATCATCAGTGTCCGAGGTGGTTGGAAGCATGTTCGTTCCTTCCAAAATAGGTATTTGTGGCTTTTGCAGCGCGGAATTGCGATATGTATTGATCGAACCCTCGATCACCATCGCCATCACCTGTCCATGATTAAAAAATACCCTTGTTGAATAGCAAATGATATATTCACCTTTGTGTCCCGGAATTCGAGGCTGTTGATCAGAGCGATGTTACAGCCATGAGCACTGAGCCAGCGGATCATGCGCCTCAGCCCAAGTCTCGATGCTGCTTCTTGCGAATCAACTTGAAGCTCAGAGTCGCTGTCGCTCTCCTCATCGCTTGCGTTCATAGTGTCGCTGTCACTCTCATCGTCCGACAAGACATGCTTATCATCCTCTTCGGATGGGTTCTCTTGATCTTGTTCAGTCTGTGCCCCGTCATGACACAGGAAGAGGTAAACTCCCGAGCTTGTAAGATACTCTTTGAATGACTCTGACCCGACGCTCTGGAATTTTTTCACTCGAAGGCAGTGTGTTACCTGAGGGGAGATAGAGGTAAGATGATGGATGATAGCCTCTCGCGCAAGGAGATAGCGGTCACGCAAGTTGCTATCAACACCTGTGGGAATACAGAAAGGGGCATGCTGAGCGAAGAAGACAATCTCAAATACACACTTTCGCTGTTGAAGCTTTTGAAGAAATTTCTCAACCAGGTAGGTTGCGTGAAGAACCTGAAACCCTGGATAAAAGTCGAGTTTCCCGTTGGCAAAGCATTGTAGTAATATGGAGTCACCTTCAATGAGGAAGAGTTCATCGCCTGCAAAATCTCCAACAAGATCCACGATTCTTGATGATAGACCCTGGTACCTATCGAGATAATGCTTAGAGGCTGAGAAGATAGAATATTGGGGTGGAGGGCACTTACCAATTCAGCAGGTTTTTGCTTTCCAGGTCAATCTGTGATGGATCCCTTGGATCTGTCATTTTGCAAAATTTTTGGGTGGAAGTGAGAAGTGAGAAGGTGGAAACAGTTTCGGGCGGGGGAAATATATGCAAGAATCAACATGGATGCAAACACATGAAACGCAGCGTTTGCAAATGAGATTTGCATTGAGCTCAATGGGAAAGACATTTCTGTAATAAACGGACTAGCTCAATGTTGATAATACTCCATTTGGAATTGGGTAGCTATATAGGAGTAGTCAGCTAGTTACATTTATTCTTTGACACAATCTTAGCAGAACTTGCAGAAAAAGTGGGTTCATGAGACCCTTATCTACAGTACTAAGAGCATAGAAGAGTTTCTTAGTACCATGGATATGAATAGGTACTGCTACACATTCCGCTACCTACTCAGTTTCTAGTTATCAATTACTTATCATGACCTTATAGACACTTGTATGCTTTCTCTATTATCAGTCCGTCTGAATGGTCCTTTAGAGGATGCCATCCCTGGGTGGACTGACATTCGACTGGATAGGGATAACTGAACGATGGAATATCTAGAAAATAGTTTAGAGACTGTATCTATTTTCCACCTACTTACCATCATGGATACAGATATACTTCCCATTCATTATTATAATCTAAGGCTTATCCCGAAGGTTATCTACTCATGCCAACTGACACCTGTCATATTTCGATCCATGAGGACTTGTTGTAAATTTAGTATCCGCTGCCTAAAGCATACCTACCTAGGTATGTAAAATATATGGCAGGACACTTGAACTACCACTGCTGACCCGATGTCCTTCCGACAAACATTCCGTATCTAAAGTAGCATCGGCACAACAAAACGCCCGACAATGGATGGAAAATGATTGGTCCACATTCTCAAACTTACCATTTCATGAGTTTTTTTGAGTTTTCATTTTCATTTTCATTTCCTTTTTTTACGCAGAATAAGAATAAACCAACGAAGACTGCGCTAACAGTCTATTGTAATCTGATTTCTTATAATAAATCAAGCATAGGCACCCAGCGAGAATGTGGCTATGTGCGTTGGCACCGGAGGCTCGGAGATAACGATTAGCTAAGCAGACTTTTTATTGTTATTAACAAAGTATCTGGACCCCCTATCTCACCTACTTCCTCTCTTTGCGGTCTCCAATTTCATTCCTTTCCCTCTATCCTCATCTTCATCATGAGCGCCCGGACACGACGGCAGAAAGCCGCTCTTGCGGAGGAAAGGGAGGAGTCGCCCAACGGCAATGGCTCTGTGCCAACTCCGTCCAAGCGCACACCCTCGAAGAAAAGGTCCCGGTCTGCTTTGCGCGCCGAGCCTCGAGAAAATGTCTTTCTTTTTGCGCCAAACCTTATTGGTATAATGAACCTCATCTGGGCCTATTCTTTTCTCGCGCTTGCTAACCAAGCTTTCAGGGTACTTCCGAATCATCCTTGCCGTCGCCTCCCTCTATTACATGCCTTTGCATCCTCGCACTTGCTCCCTCCTTTATAGCGTGTCGTGTCTGCTGGATGCGCTAGACGGATATGCGGCGCGCTACTTCAACCAATCAACCACGTTTGGCGCGGTCTTGGATATGGTGACAGATCGTTGCACCACTGCATGCTTGCTGGTCTTCCTGAGCTCCGCCTGGCCCCGCTGGGCTATTGTCTTCCAGAGTTTGATCTCTCTGGATCTGGCCAGTCATTACATGCATATGTATGCGACTTTGAGCATGGGTGGGTCTAATCAGAGCCACAAGAAGATCGACCCCGACAGGAACTGGGTGCTTTACCAGTACTACCACAGCAAGGTACGCAAACATTCTCAGAACATCATGTTCCAAACGTTCGAATACTGATACGTTGTGGTCCAGACTGTTCTGTTCATCTGCTGTGCCCTTAATGAGCTCTGCTTCATCGGCCTCTACCTCCTTTCATTCTCGTCGCCGATGCTGTCGCCCTCGCTTCTGCAGCCCGTTCCCGATGCCCAGCCCTCCTCCGTCCAGCCTGGCAACCCGGCTCACCCCCAGCCATCCAATCTCTTCGCCAGTCCCTGGAGCGCAGGTGCTCTCGAGATGGCCCGAGCCAATAAGATTGACAGCACCTTCCCTTGGATCATCACCGCCGTCTCGGCCCCGGTCATGCTTTTCAAGCAGTTCGTCAACCTTGTTCAGCTGGTCAACGCCAGCCAATTGTTGGCCGAAGGCGACCTTCAAACGCGACGCGCATACCGCAAGAAATGATTTTATGCGCCCAGTCAAGACAATTCGATTGTCCTCCTTTCACCTCTCTGGTCATGCATATCTTCGGAGCTTCGGTCTGATTTATGATTCTCATGGGTAGACAGTGCGATCAACTGTCGCCATGAATCCCGTGGAGAAATTGGTTTGACTCAAATCCACATACTATTCGTGGGCGTCTTGGGTAGGATGGAATGGTCCTCAGGGATGGTCTGGATTCTGGGACCTTGTACAGTATACCTGGGGTTGTGTTTTCTTCGAAGTCTTCTCACCTTCTGTCTCTTCATACTTGTCTTTTTTCATGCATGGTTTGGTATTCTTAATGTCGCTGTTCTACATCCTTTAATGCATGCCCATCGCACCTGATGTTTGATAAACATGTTACCCAAGAGTTAGATTTTAAATCTCGAAATCCAAACACTGCTGTGAGAGGCCATATAAGTAGATCCGCAGATCATCGGTGACTGGTTGCTGCAGAGTGGGTTGTCACTCGCCGATCTCGGAGTCGGCGGGGTTGACTTTCACCCGCATCCCACCTTTTAAGAGCTCCCCGTTCTCGGAACCAATTGAATGCTCTTCAATTGACATCTTTCTTACACTGCTTTACTATGTCTGCTTTTAACATCGTTGTATTTGGTGGTGACCACTGCGGTCCTGAGGTACGTCTTCCATCTAGCTATGTTCCAATCAGGTCACTGACACCGAGACTATAGGTTACCGCCGAGGCCATCAAGGTGAGATATACTATTGGCGACTCAATATGGGTCGGAATCCTAATCACATCTCTAGGTCCTCCGTGTCATTGAA
This sequence comes from Penicillium sp. PG113-03A, assembly GCA_037042135.1. Lineage (NCBI taxonomy): Eukaryota > Fungi > Ascomycota > Eurotiomycetes > Eurotiales > Aspergillaceae > Penicillium > Penicillium sp. PG113-03A. The sequence goes on from JAXQJW010000154.1 coordinate 13,603, forward strand.
AAGAACCGTGATATCACTTTCAACCTTCAAGACCACTTGCTCGGTGGTGTGAGTACATACCAGGACAACCAAGAGAAACACCCAAGCTAATTCAATACTAGGCGTCCATCGACGCAAATGGGTCCCCTTTGACCGACGAGGCCCTCGAGGCTGCTAAGAATGCCGACGCCGTGCTCCTCGGTGCCATCGGTGGTCCGGTACGTCTCCCTGAACACCACCCGAAACACAATACTTACGTGCCATCATGAACAGAAATGGGGTACTGGCTCCGTCCGTCCGGAGCAGGGTATCCTGCGCCTGCGCAAAGAGATGGCCACATTCGGCAACCTGCGTCCCTGCAACTTCGCCGCGCCGTCGCTAGTCGAGAGCTCGCCGTTAAAGGCCGACGTCTGCCGTGGCGTCGACTTCAACATTATCCGCGAGCTGACTGGAGGTATCTACTTCGGTGATCGCAAGGAAGACGACGGCTCCGGATACGCGCTGGACACGGAGCCCTACTCGCGCGCCGAGATCGAGCGCATCACCCGCCTGGCTGCGCATCTGGCTCTGCAGCACAACCCCCCTCTGCCCGTGTGGAGTCTGGACAAGGCCAATGTCCTCGCTACTAGCCGTCTGTGGCGTAAGGTCGTGAACGAGATTATGGCCAAGGAGTTCCCGCAAGTCCAGATCGGTCACCATCTCATCGACTCGGCCGCTATGCTTATGGTGAAGGATCCGCGCAAGTTGAACGGTATCATCGTCACCAGCAACCTTTTCGGTGATATCATCAGTGACGAGGCGAGCGTTATTCCCGGATCCCTGGGTCTGCTGCCTAGTGCCAGTCTGAGTGGTGTTCCTGATGGCAAGAGCCGTGTGAACGGTATCTACGAGCCTATTCACGGTATGCTTACTTCCGCAATTCCTTGGCAAGAGTTGAAAAGTCTAATCAATGTCTAGGTTCCGCCCCCGATATCGCTGGCAAGGGCATTGTCAACCCTGTCGCTGCCATCCTCTCCGTCGCCATGATGCTGCAGTACTCTTTCGGTATGTTCAACGAGGCCCGCATCATTGAAAAGGCCGTGAGCAATGTCATTGAAGCCGGTGTGCGCACTGGCGATATCGGTGGCAAGGCTACCACTGCCCAGGTCGGTGATGCTGTCTCCGCCGAGCTGGAGAAGCTGCTCAAGTAGATATGAATGGCTGGTCTCTGTGGATGTTTCGTATAAGATGAGTGTCGATCACAAAATTGAATACCCTTGGAGCTATAGACAAAATGAGTTAGTGTCTAAGTCGAATGCGTACACTTCCAAGACCTTGCAAGTAGATGGTTATCCTCAGGTGTGAATTTTTATATCAATTTTGATATTGACATTTTGATGTACCTTGCCCAAGTAAGTATAATAGTAGGATCTTTAGTAGATTAATAGGGTTGATTGCCACTTTTGAAACCTTCTATATTAGAGATTAGTTTGACTGTCTTTCGATCATTTGACATCCAAAAGATAATTTGTGGATTATGTGATAGCTCCAATTCTCGCGTCCGACCTTCTAGTAAAAGTTTGATCATGATTTCCGTTGATTGAATCAATAATGACTATCATAAGTTATGAACAGGGTATCTTGTAAACCGAGCGAACTCCAACCCAAACCAGTCCATGCTACTCGCGTAGAATGTACCACAACGCCATCAATCATGCTGTCGCAGACCGAAACCTATTAGCGAATCACCGGCTCGCCCATCCATTCTGGCTCAGTCAATCCAGTAGGTTCCATCAACCGGCCAGGCTCAAGATCTTCACCCTCTAGTCCACCTTGAGTAGCCATATGCAGGGAGTTCCGAGCACTGTGGCGACGACGGCGATGATCACGACCATCTGCAGAGGCGGATGGAGCAGTCTTCACACGGCGGGTGTCATCGCATGCGAAGACCTGGAACCCACGCACATGGGTATCTTTCCCATTTTGATGATTTTCCAGCACACGCATCTGGATCACCATGGCCTTGAGGACATTTCCGTTGTAAGGGTCATGATCATCATTCTGACCGTCTAGTGTATCCTCGTTAGCCGTTTCCCACACGTCTTCATCCTCATCGCTGTCACCAGAACGACTATGGGAGCGAAGTCTTGAAATCGACCTTCGACGGCCGCTTATTGAGCGACGAGAGCGGCGCAAGGCGTCCTCTCGCACCCAGCCTCCGTTGCGCCCACCCACACCCTGCAATGGCACATCGACCCAGCCGCAAGGAGCATCGCCCTCCCAGGTCGCAAACTCCACCAGGTCATTTCCTCCCATACCAGCCAAAAACACCATTTTGGTAGGTGTGTAGCTTTCATCCAGCTCGAAATCAAGATACACGCGAATTCGCACAACAGCAACTAACTTAAAAAAGTGCAGTGTCAATGTATGTGGCTGCGGGCCGTCCGACTGCCAGTATTGAGATGGGGAAGAATGGCGCAGGGCTGCGACGCCGCAGCCCGGTTTGGATGTAGACACCGTCCACGATGCCAGCGAGGAGATTTCGCGTAGATTGGGCGGGAGAGGAGTCGGCGATTTCTCTGTCGGATCGTGAGCAGCTGGATTGTAGAGCTGAAGGTGGCTTACATACCCCGATCAAGCATTTCCTCGTCGGCATCCTCCATCTGATCCTCCACTATCTCATCCACCTCTTCGCCATCCACTTCCTCCGAGTCCTCAACCCCTTCGTCAAAGGCATATTGGTCATCATCGCCCACATCGTCCTCATATTCACCTGGCTCCATGCCCTGCTCATTCGGATCATAATCATCGTCCAATTCTTCTTCCACTTCCTGCGGAGGCTGCATAGGCCTCGAACGTCCAAATATAGAAAACGGGTAGCCCGTCGGTGGCGCCATGACAGGTATGGCTTCAGGTGTTATTTCATTTGCACCGATCGGTGGGGGTCGCTGGGTTGGATTGGAGGGAGTGTGTCGAGCAGGAGGGGTTTGAAATTGCGCTCGGAGACTGCCCGGGGCGTTGGGCCCTTGATTTGCGAGGGGATCATGCGGGTTGGGTTGTCGGCGAAGGTGCGGCATGATTGCGGAGTTAGAAACGATCGGGCTCGGAGTTGATGTGCATGTTTACTTCGGTTGCCAGTTTGGGTTAGCGCGAATGTCTGGATCTACAATGTCAGATCAATGAAACAAGAACTACGGCAGTGCTACGCGCTGCCTAGCCCTTGGTCAAGATTGACAAATTGTTTATATTTAAATATAAATAGAGTAGTCTAAGAGAATAAAGGCATAGGACAATATTAGAAAAGTGTAGATAGTACCTAGGTAATAGGGCCTATAGTTTTCCTTTTTTATATATATATATATCTATATATTCTCTAGTGTTAGAAATATAATAAGAGCTATTACTACTTAATAACAAGATAGTTAACTAGTAACTAACCATATTGTGAGGTGACGTCATTTCCTAGTCTGAAAGAATCCCCCCCCTCCTCCTAGAGGGAGCTGCGCCGTGTTAAGTTCACAGCTTCCGATATCATATCGCAGCTTTGTGTTGGTGGCTTGAAAGAACGTTAGGGCAGGTCTTGAGTGGTGGTAGTATGGTCTTCCAAGGTCGGGAGCTTTATTGTTAACTCAACACAGATGACCATACAGTATTTATATCCATTCTCAAAAACAACAAACATAACAGAATTTTGTTATGGCCCTGCTCCAAATCTATCTAGAATATGCTTAAGACGTTTGTCATGAGTATGTTTTCCCAGCATGTTCACCTTCCAGCTTTTCCATTCTGTGTCTTTGTCGACACCAAATGCAGTCCAGATACCTCGAATTAGAGGTAATGTCTCTTCCCATGGGAGATCAACGTCAAGACCAAAGAAGAATCTACGTACTCTTTCATCCCCACTCATGATGTCAGCCAAACCAGCCGCGCCCTTAGCTTTCAAAAAGTGAGCTAATGCGAGATCATGAACAGTCAAAGACGACCTGCCATCGTAAATACCGCCCATTTTTGCTGTGACTAAAGACGGCCCAAACGCTTCACCAGCAGGGACGACTCGAGCCATTTGCCAATCTATGATTCCAATGATGTTCAACTCCTCGTCCACCATTAGGTGATCTCCCTTATCGTCCACGTGTTTGAGGTAGAACTGCTCCGTAGCTTCCACTGAATTCTCTGTTGGCTTCGCTGCGAGAGCCTGCACCTGAGATTTCAAATATGAGAATACTATATAGGCATTAGCGGGAAAAGATGTGAAAAGCTGGCCGTCGGTAATCAGGGCCATATTTTGCTCCACAAATGAAGTATAGTAGTCGTTCGATGTATTGAACGGCCCGCAAGGGCTCAGAACAAGAAATCTCTCGCTGGCAATCGCAGAGACTATTGGCTCAGAAGGTGAAGGGCCTGGGAGAAGAGACCCAGCCTTAGAAAATGGATGATGCTTGAGCTCAATAAGAACATCTGCCAAGCTGTTCCAAATTCTTTCCTTGTCTTTGTCATCTGCAAAGCGCTTCCCGCGCGGGCCTTGCAAGTTCCAAGTTTTGCCCGGCATTTCTTCTATGAGTAAATAGCTCACGCCCAACTTGTTGTTGCTGTCGCCAATGATCCCATAGTCGAAGACCCGAGGAGCTGGAACCTTAGTCGTCTCGAGGAATTTGAGAGTTGCGTATTCGCTACTGATAAGGTAGTTGACGAGTGATTGGGGGATACTGCTGTTCATTCAAGGAACTCGAATGAGCCAAACAGAGCCATTATCGTTGAAGCGAATACGGGCATGATAGTTCGCACAGCCCATGAGCGATCCGCGACCCCAGGCTGGTGGGTGCTCAATTATGCATTTGACACCGCCATTTAGTGCTGATGCACGCTCGCAAACAGCCTTGTCATTGATTTTTGCGCGAATATTTTCCACTTCAGAATGTACGTTGGCTTCGAACAAGTCATCTGCAAGGGGCTAAGAGCTGTCAGATCCAATCCAACTATGTGGCTATTAGCAGGACGCACCTTGTCATCACACATATGGAACGGTGGGCGGCGATGGGTTAGGCAAAGTTGACAACTGCATCGCTCACAGGGACCAAGTCCTCGAACACTTGGTAGCGCACAGCCCGCAAAATCACAAGTAAAAAACCTGTCAAGCATCGAGGTCATGGCGAACCGAGTGAGTGAATTGTTTTGTGCGGGGGGAGAGGGGCCTCTATAGACTGCCGTAGTATGGGAAATCTTGGCACTCTGTGGAATTGTACTTGTTTTTATTCCACGCTTGATCTTTGATACTTTGACTTGTGCTGAGTACTTTTGTAATAGAATTCTGATACTTGATACTTCCAGATTATAAAGATAGAGCCATGCTACAATTTTGTTCCAAAGTAATTCCTTAGATTATCCATTTTTGGCATCAGCAAAATTAATAGAATCCCCAGGCATGGAATTTTTCCGTCAGCTCGTCATGTCCAGGCCAAGATCGAATCACCCACGCCATTCATTCGCAAGAAGTCAATAGGCAAATCAGGCTGATCTAATACGCAACAAACAGGCTAAAAGTCTGCTTTCTAGATCTCTCTCTCCTGTTTTGCCTTGTGCTTGCAGCATCATAGAACCGGGGCATGTCGTCGAAGCCACGCTCTCGGACTAAATGTTGAACCATGACACCGAACAACTCATGAATACAAGCTATTGCACGCTTGTTTTCAGTCTAATATTTCCCAATGATACTGACCGCAATTAGATGGGCTCTAAGCATGAAATCAAGTGCAGGCCTCCTCCACGGTGACTAACGCTATAATCTTGAAGCACATTTACAAACAGTCAAGGATGATTTCAGAGGCAGACGATATAAAGCTACGAGCGAGTGGCCCTTATTTCAATCAAGAATTCGATCATCTGCTCATACCATGAAGCTCGTTGTTGATAACCCCGCAACCCCAGTGGAGACGGAGAATGTCCGTCCTCGTAGTGTCAGTTAAAAGGCCCCGGATCCCATCAAGCCGTGCATTTACAACAAGGGTACACACGCATAGAGGACCATCATGACTATCGTTCACATCGGTGCGCTCCATATCCTTGTGCTTGTTGTCTTCTGTCTAAAGATTATAGTCCTCTTCAAATTCCGAGCAGACACGGCAAAGGCGGCGATAGATCGATTTCTCTCGGAAATCAAAACCCTCAAGTCTCTGCCTTGCGTCAAAGATCAGCGGTTGGTAGTTGGAGGACCTTCAATCACCGAGCCGGCGGAAAAGAGCAAGGGATTCCAGTATGCGCTAGTGAGCTACCATGAGGATCGGGCAGCGTTGGACGCATACCAGGCGAGCGTTGAGCATGAAAGGTACAATCTATCCGTCTTCCAAGATGGGTATCATATTACTGACTACAGCAGAGTGACAAGCACATTTTTCATTCCATTCAAGGAAGACTTGGTTCGATTTGATTTCGAGGTGGACCAAGGGGATGAGTCACTCCTTGGCTTTGAAACTAACTAGTCTTTAATATTTAAGCAAACGCAGAATCATGATTCCTCGCTGCTTTCAATTGCTTCGAACTTGGCATTCACGGAGCCCGTATACCGGACATCTTGGGGAGTCAAGTCCAGCGAGCTTTTCTCTGGACCAGACGGGTCACTAGAACCCGAAAGTACCATTCCTCGAGGCGATTGTGAAAGCCGCTGCTGTGTTGATGATTTGTAGAAAGTCTGGCCTCCATCTTTAACATGCACGGCGACCACCTTTCTTCCGAGAACAGCGGCATAGTCATTTGCCTTTCGAATTGCATCCCGAAGAGCTTCTTGCCGGGCTTCAGATCCAAGTGATTTCTGAGTAGCCTCGGTCAAAGTCCACTCAAGAGAATAAATCTCGACCTTGGGGTAGGTGGCTAGCTTTCCAATGACCTCGCTCATCGTAGAAATGTTACGGAAGACGACATTGAATGTAATTGAAGCTCGGTGCACCGGCGCCAATTCGTTCCCATGCTCGTCCTCTGGGGTGGTAGTCCATGTTCGGAGAAGCTTCGAGGAGAAAACGGTGACGGGGGCATCAGGAGTAGCAACCCCGTTTTCAAGCTTGGGCGATAGCTCGGTGAACCAATGATTGAGCGTATTGGATGTTTGTGTGACTTCTGAGGAAACCAAAGCCTTTTCTGGTCCATGCGACTTGACTATGACAATGATGGTGCCTCGCTCGGGGCGATGATGAATTGATGAGGAACCAGAGACATCAATCGATAGGGGAGTCATCTTCTTGGAAGCTCACTGAGATATTCAAGATCAAAGAATAATGAAGAGGGAAAGAAAAAACATTCGGAATGGTGGCTCTATAAATAGTCGGCCATTGCCCTACAGGCATCGCCCCAAGCAGGTATCGCCCCAGGCAGCAAGCTTAGGTAACCGCATCTCAGAGTATTTTTAGAGCAAAGATGTACAGTATGGATTTACATGCCTTGAAGACGTTATTGATTGGCTATATGGAGTTTTGCTGAACTATACCATCTTGTAATGGGGCAAAAGATAGAGCTCGGAAGGGCTCCACTGGCCTGTGGACGAAAGCCGATCTGGTCGAATTGAGCATCCACTGGAAACAATAACAATGTTAACGAGCATTTAATATGCACGAATAGTCCAGGTTCAAGAAAGAAAACATGGAAAAGGATTCCGAATATCAACCTTGACGGAGTTGCGCTGCCAAATAGCCAAGGTTGTTGCGCTCCACTTGCCCGAGCTCCCCGCGAATCCCCAGCACCGCCGATAACCGAGGCCCTTGTGATTTAACACTCTCCTCTCCTCTTCTCTTCCTCCACCACTCTGGATTTCTGGAATACTCATATCCACCATGGCTTCGATCCCCCGCGCTTTGCGGCCTTTGTCGCGCACTGTTCCTTCTATTCGCTTGGCCTCGAGGCGGCTACCAACCTACCGCCCAATCCAAAAGTATGTTGCATGTTCCGCTTCTCCGATCGTCTGAATGCCAATCACCCTTCTATAGTGTATACAACTTCTCAACCACCCTGCGCCGACGGGATGCCGACCATGCCGACCTTTCAACACTTCCACCGACGCCGATCTCCCACTTGTCGGAGACCGAGTCACTGATGGCCGACTCGGTCTCCAAGTTCGCTCAGGAGCAGATCGGACCGAAAGTACGCGACATGGATGAAGCCGAAGCTGTGGACCCAGCGCTATTAGAGCAGCTTTTTGAGCAAGGGCTCATGGGTGTTGAAATCCCAGAGGAATTTGGCGGCGCTGGCATGAATTTCACCTCGGCCATTGTGGCCATCGAGGAGTTGGCCCGTGTCGACCCCAGCATCAGCGTCATGGTTGACGTCCACAATACCCTGGTCAACACAGCGATCATGCGGTATGGCGATGCTCAATCGCACCGGACATGGTTGCCTAAGCTAAGCACTGGTACCCTCGGCTCGTTCTGTCTCTCTGAGCCGGCGTCGGGCTCGGACGCTTTTGCGCTGCAGACAAAAGCCGAGAAGACGGCTGATGGCTACAAGCTGAATGGATCCAAGATGTGGATCACGAATGCCATGGAGTCGGGTCTTTTCATTGTCTTTGCCAACTTGAACCCCAGCCTAGGATACAAGGGTATCACTGCATTCATTGTGGAGAAGGATACCCCCGGGTTTTCCATTGCCAAGAAGGAGAAGAAGCTCGGTATTCGCGCGAGCAGCACCTGTGTGCTCAATTTTGATGACGTTGTGATTCCCAAGGCCAACCTGCTTGGAGAGGAAGGTCAAGGATACAAGTATGCCATTCACATCTTGAACGAAGGCCGTATTGGTATCGCCGCTCAGATGACCGGTCTGGCACTAGGCGCCTGGGAGAATGCCGCACGGTAGGTCAAGTACGCTCCGCAACCTAACATTTAAAAAACTAATACCCATCTTAGTTACGTCTGGAATGATCGCAAGCAATTCGGCACTTTGGTCGGTGAATTCCAAGGCATGCAGCACCAGCTTGCGCAGGCCTATACCGAGATTGCTGCCGCACGAGCCCTGGTGTACAATGCAGCACGTAAGAAGGAAGCCGGTCAAGACTTTGTCCAGGACGCTGCCATGGCCAAGCTGTACGCCTCGCAGGTCGCAGGCCGCGTGGCTGGGTCCGCGGTGGAATGGATGGGAGGCATGGGTTTCGTGCGCGAAGGCGTTGCAGAGAAGATGTTCCGGGACAGCAAGATCGGTGCTATTTATGAAGGTACGAGCAACATCCAGCTGACGACCATTGCCAAGTTGCTGCAGAAGCAGTACACAAATTAGAGGTCGATGGGATTAGTGAGTTTCCAAGCATTTGTAAAGCAGTATGCCATAAAACGGATTTCCAAGCGTTTTTTCCTTTGCACTATGAGGCAGAAGTACATATTAAGTCTTTCATCCCTTGATGATGAAACGTTACTTTCCAGGTCTCGCCATTTCTGTATTAATGCATTACATGCATCAACGAGCGCCCTGCCAATTCAGCCTCAATACTCAGTAATCCACTGAGCTATTCAATCTGATCAGACCCGGTCCACCAATCACATGTCATTCCAATGGCGGCTTCTCGGCAGCTGAGGCCAGCCCCAAACGGCCCGAATTGATGTCGGCGGCGCAGGGCAAGTGGGGCGCGGGAATCATCTCCGACGTGTTTTGGCCCCCAGATACGACAGAACAAATCAGCTTCAGCGCAGTACCGGGTATGGCGATGGAGCAATTAAACGGACTACCAGGAAATCTCGTATTAGTGGATGAGACGGATCACTGGGAAAGGGTTGTCTGCCAACTTACTGTGTCGTGTCGGGAACTCGCCTAGCATGGTCATGTTGGTTTCTCGTTGGTTGTCTTGGTTCTCGCCGAGCCAGAGGATTGATCACGCCTGCGGGGTCCATGGGTAAGGGAAAGGCAAGTCTTTTTGAGGTGCCAAAGGCATTTGGTTGGGGTAAGTTGAGGTCGCCTGGTCCGCGGTGAGGTTCTGCATTGGAATGGACATGGATCGCTGAGTTGAATAAAAATGGCTCGGTTGATCTTCAGGTTGCTGGCTCTGATGTTGGTTGACCGAGTAAATGTGAGGAAAGGGGGAATCGGATAATGGTGGTGTTGGACTGGCCGTGTTGTTGAAGTTCAGCTGGGACGTTGCGGCAGAGAGAGATGGGAGCACCATGCGAGACGACTGGTGCACCTGCCCATCAAATAAGTATGGGTCTATGCGAGCACAGAATTCGGTGTCGGAGGAGTCTTCTAAAGATGGGGATCGGGTGCGCGAGTATCGATGTGACCAGTCATTGGCATAGGAAGATCGACTAGAGGCGGAAATAGCCGGTGTTGCTCGCGAGACGTTTTGCTGTTGGCGCAACGACCCAGGGAATTGGGAAGGGGGTAATTTTGTGTTCGCTTGGAGATTGGACGCGCTATTGGGGGGTTCATCCATAGCCCATCCTCCTCTCAATGGATCCCCCTGTTCATCGCTCGTCGAAACCGGACGGCCGGTGAAGGCAGACAATTCGTGCTTCAACCGATATACTTCATTCTCCAGGGCAGCATTTCGTTGAATCAGAACATCGAATTGATCGCCACGGGGCCGTAGATCGGCCACTTGCGCTTGCAGGGCAGAGACTTGGCTCTCGAGTTGTTCGATATGCTCTTTGGTTCTTTGCCGGATGGAGCGTTGTGCCTCTCGATCGTTGGCCCGCTTTCGCTCCAGTTGTTCAGCGGAGAGAGCAGACACCTTCCTTGTTCCCGGATCACGCCTTTTAGAAGCCCCTGTGTCCTTGATCCTCATGGCGTCTTTGGGACTGGTACGACCAGAGCCAATTCGATGCAACACGACCCGAGTTTCCTTTGCCCAGTTCTCTCGAGCAAAGAGGGGGTTTTGGGTGACCATAGGTTCTGCAGTGGATGATTGAGAAAGGGAAGTCAACATTGAGGGAAAGGCCTGGGCAAATGGGTTGTAGATGACAATGGAAATTCAGCTTTTGTTGGAGAGATGAGGAAATTTGAGACACAGAAAGTAGGCAGGTATCAGGTTTAGTAAAGGCGGGATATACGATGAAACGAATAGGGTTTCGAGGTCCTCGAATAAAGTAATCCACTTGAATTTGGAAGTAATGGAGATACGGGGAAGTAGGGGGCCAAACGCCTTATATGGCCATCTGTCAGTCTACATAGATAATAATATTCAACGGGAATTGCCTCCAAATCGTCACGGACTCCATAATCTGGCACCAGGGCAATAAAACCAGCCCAGTGGTAGACCAACGGCCGTTCAAGGTTCCAAGCGGGCGAATGAGTGGATCTGCATGAACCCAGGGGTACGGACGAAAAGCTAATGGGTATTACTTTTAGTCCGGTCCGAAGGGTCCATTTCCGTAGGGTAGCGTTCGATGTGCAGCGATATACTTTCTATCCACTCAACCTTAAACCCAATGGGACTCTAGTATAATTTTGGTACTGTGCAGGATATTTCCGGTACAATTCTATCATAACTGCAATGTCTAGACTTTGCCTGGAAAACTTATCCAAGACTCTAGCCAACTATCTGGATTTTAGCAGTCATGATGCTTTAGTGGTCAGGGTCTCGATCTTTCTTGCTGAATTTCTTGGAGACTGCTACTCCTATCTAGTGTGCCATTTGAAATAACGGGGGCCAAGAAGTGGGGAGGAAGGAAAGCGGGTATTCTACTCCGAGGTAGGGAGTAGAGATTTTCATTTGGTAAACGAAAGTTGCATCAAGTACCTAAATAATATTAGAATATCCTTCTGGCTATTCTTTCTTCCCAGTATTTGTCCGGATGCTGCTGTTTCCGTTCCGGTCCCGCCATCGACATCGATAACCTTTTCCGTCTGCAACATATCCACGAGCACTGAGCTTTATTTCCTTTGGCCCCTGATTTTCCACTTTTCACCACGCGAAGTCTTATTTACTGGCTCGACACGTGAGTTCCTAAGTCAGTAAACATCGTCTCTGCAATGCGACTACTTGAAGTGGTAAGAGGTGACACATTGCGGGCAACGTGTTATCGAAACGTTGATCTGCATCGCCCATCGATGATTCGACGCTAGCGCCTCACTGCGGATGCGCTCTTTATAAGTTATCTATAATCTATAATAGGAGCGGGTCGCTCGCTACTAGCCGAACTAGAGCGACGTAACGAGGGGACTTGTCATTGGGAATAATCGCCTGTTTGCCGACTGGGCTAATTTCAATAAAAGAGAGCGCCGGTAGTCACAGCTGACCATGATCAGAAAACCAGTGACCCCCTATAGGAGTGCCATAGGGGCATCTTCACGACTCCCAATATGAACCGGACTTAAGTGATCTATTCATACTGATTCCAAGGACTACCCTACAACAGGGTGCATAGCCACACGAGAAGGGTAAACCTTGACAAGATGTGAAACAAATCGACTTACTCGCGCGCATTGTCCTAAGAAGGAAAGGCGTTATTCAGGACGTAACCATATGCACACGACTCTGCGGTCTAAGGAGAAACTACGCAAGTCTTGGGCGATCATTCCTGGATCGTCCCAGAGGGACCACTGCAATTACTCATTTTTATTCATTACCAATTATGTCTTGCTCGAGCATCGGCATGAAGCTAAATTGCCAAATAATGCCGGGCACAATATACTTCCTTTTGAGCAGTGATTGGCTACGATTTTCATACTTCTGACGCAGTTATGTAGTGTCTTGTGTCACTGTAGTGGATCGATGACATTTTGCCGATCTGGCACGCGTCTTCAAGGGTGCGCCCTGTCGATATCCGAGAGAAGAGAGTTTGTGCAGGTCTGACCGTTGGGTTAAAATGCCCCACGCATCGCTTATTCTACTTCGGCATTGGTCGAAATATCACCACTGGAAAGTCAAGCACCATGCCACGTTGGCTGATATTTAGCATTGTAGATCGAATCCAGCCTCGATGACCATTCGATTCCGCTTAGTCAGTTCGTTTGATTTGGGAAATGCATCTGCAACTGTTTTGAGTTATTATTCCTCGCGAATTACTTGGCTTGCGGGCATCGCAATGGTTCATTTTGTCAAACTTATTCTAATTATTCTAAATTGGTCAATCTCCTTAATTATCAATCTATCAGACTTCAACCAATCACCCAATGGCTGGTGCGGCGCCAGATCGTCTCCATGGTATCGGAGATCTAAAAGTATTACCGCTCTTCAAGCTCGGCTCGTACTTTCCAGAATTTTGGGTGGTTTGTCGGGGCACTAGAATGCATCTTCCATAGTGGTTGATGCGAAGTAGCCCATCGGGATCGTAGCAGTTGCAATCTGTCATCACCTGATTGCCACGTTTTCTCCAAGCTCCAAACTTCTCCCTTCCCCCAAACCCAATTCCTGCGAAGGACCTGGACTCGGTGGTCGACACTGACGGCGTCCTCACTCTTGCCTTTTCAGTCCATTTGCCCTACGACTATTCCAAGATGGAGGCGAGCTACAAGGCAAGGAAGGAGGCCTTCGTGTCGAACCTCTCAGGCAGTACCATCCAAGATATCAATGCAGTCTCTTTCGTTGCGCCTGTAAGTGACATTGACCTGACCACGATCATGTAGATTGGCTAACCCGGTTGCGTGATATTAGGCATCAGTACTTCTCTGGTCGGCTCTTCAATCTCGATTGTCCTTCTTTAGTCCGTACGGCCCGGCCGCATTGTTGACCGACTTCCTCCTCAATGTCTTGGCCATTCTCTTCGCGACGACAGCGTATTCGTCGGCACCGCTGCTGTTGAACATTTTCCTCATCTCCCCCGCCATCCTGTTATTCCTTACTCAACCGCGTCTGCGCTCTACGCAAAAGGCCAAACCGCCCCGTAAACAGTCTGCCAAAAATGAGGCTTCACAGGAGCAGTCAGAGTGGTTGCCGATTCACCCCTTCTTGAGTACATACCGGGCCGCCATGATGGTGGTCACCTGCGTGGCCATTCTAGCGGTCGATTTCCGGGCGTTCCCCCGCCGGTTTGCCAAGGTCGAGAACTGGGGGACTTCCCTCATGGATCTAGGTGTGGGTTCTTTTGTTTTCTCTGCCGGCGTGGTCTCTGCGCGCGCAATTTTGAAGAACCGTGCGGCAAGCACTCCGAAGCCGGCTTTATTGACAAGGCTGGCTAATGCAGTGCGGCATTCGATCCCCTTGCTCGTGCTGGGATTCATTCGACTATGGAGTGTCAAGGGACTCGACTACGCGGAGCATGTTACAGAGTATGGCGTGCATTGGAATTTCTTTTTCACGCTGGGTCTCTTGCCTCCATTTGTGGAAGTCTTCGACTCTTTGTTTACACTGATTCCCTCGTATGAGGTGCTAGCTCTCGTGGTCTCGGTCCTGTACCAGGTGGCGCTTGAGTCAACAGAGCTGAAGGAGTACATCCTTGTGTCGCCTCGTGGCCCCGATCTTTTGTCCAAAAACCGGGAGGGCGTCTTCTCGTTCCTGGGTTACTTGGCCATTTTCGTTGCGGGTCGAGGTGTCGGGTGCCGTATTATTCCTCGAGGGACGTCAACGTCCAAGTCTCCTCAGCAGGCGCACAAATCGGTTCTGTTTAGCCTTGCATTGCAGGCGGGTTTCTGGTCGAGCTTGTTCTTCTTTAACTCTACCTACGCCTTCGGCTACGGTGCCAATCTTATGGTGTCCCGTCGACTTGCCAACATGCCTTATGTGCTGTGGGTTTCAGCCTTTAACAGCGCACAGCTCTTGCTGTTTTGCTTGATCGAAACCGTCTTCTTCCCAAATGTCCACCGGGCGACCGAAAAGGAGGGAGAGTTGGAGCGCACATCATTCTCCACGAGCCGAATCCTTCGTGCATTTAACCATGGAGGTCTGGCGATCTTCTTGGTTGCGAATCTCTTGACCGGAGCGGTTAACCTCGGTGTCAACACTATAGACGTGAATACGCCGCAGGCCGTTCTCATCTTGGTAGCGTATGCGGCCATCTTGACAGGGCTGGCACTGGTACTCGAGAAGGCCAACATTAAATTGCGCCTGTAACTGTATAACAATGTTCAATAGTTATATAAATAATGATCTCGTACATTCTTTGTTTGCATCAGCTGACGAGACGGCCGCGGCATGTGATAATCAGCGATAATTATCTCCCGCTCGATCTCCGCATCTTCGAAGCTTCAATCTCCAACCATCATCGCAACATGAGCTCAACCGAACTCTCGTTTTTAAATTATCCTCCAGCCCGGGAGGGTCCTAAAGTCCCGTATGAAAACGAGACACAAACTATTCCGGTTTTTCGCGGTACTCCCTTGGCGATCGGCGCGACCCTGTAAGCTTCAACCAAGCTCTCGAGTCCTTGGTTTCCCAGCTCACACTGTGGCATAACTAACTTTTTCATGTCGATACTGTTAGAATCCATAATATCGGTTTTATTCAAAGCCACTTCTGGCGAAATGCCGGCTTTGGTGTCATTCGCGAAATACCCCATCTGCTAGAATATGCCGGTCGCTATGATCCCACCGTGATCCCCGTCAACAATGAGTCTCATGACGTACCAACACCAACGGTGCAAAGGGCCAAGGGACCCCGAAACTATCGCACTTCGGCCGACTACCATGCTATGTATTTGACTGGCGAGTTAACGCCGAGTGGGGTCGCCGAGGTTCTGCTCCGTAACGTCAGACGCGACGTCGATGATCCCAAAGACCACTCGACTGCTTTTCTCGAGTCCCAGGTCAAGCTTATTGAAGCAGCTGCCAAGGCTTCTACCGAGCGATATTCCAATGGTAAGCCTCTGGGACCGCTCGACGGGATTCCGGTTGCCGTCAAGGACGAGGTTCATATCACGGGATACAAGCGGACACTGGGGACAAAGTTGGATTTCAAGAATGGGAGTGATGAGACTTCATGGTGTGTCAAGCAATGGCAGGATGCGGGCGCTATTGTTATTGGGAAGACGACCATGCATGAACTTGGGCTAGGTGAGTTTATTCGCAATTCAGGTGTTTCTTTTTGTCGCTTACCTCCAATAGACACAAATAACAACAACCCCAATTTCGGTACCCCTCGGAATCCTCACAATAAGGAATTCTACTGTGGTGGTTCCTCCGGAGGCTCTGGGTACGCTGTCGGGGCAGGTCTAGTGCCGATAGCGCTCGGTGCAGATGGTGGCGGCTCAATCCGAATTCCGTCCTCATTTTGCGGCATCTGGGGTCTGAAGACTACCCATGGTAGGGTATCCGGAGCACCATCGCTCAGTCTCGCTCCAACCGTTGGCGTCCTCGGGCCTATAGCCGCCAGCATTGACGACCTTGCTCTCGCATACCGTGTCATGGCAAAGCCCGCGCCTGCTTCCCAAGATCCAATCTCTGCTCAATTCCCTGTTCCAGTCCCTCCCCCCTCTGACCGGAAGAGGACGAAGACAATCGGTGTTTTTCGGGACTGGATTGACCGTGCCGAGGCACCCGTGCGCGCCGTCTTTGATACCGCACTCAACTACTATCGTGAGAATGGGTACACCGTCGTCGACATTGTCATCCCCTATGTTCCTGAGGGTCAGCGTGCGCATGTCCTAACCATTATGGCGGAGATTGCCTCGGGTCTCAAGCCAAGCCAGATCCGGCAGCTTACGGCCCCTAACAAAGTCCTTGTCTCGATGGGAATGTACCAAATCACGGCGCAGGATCTACTTGCCGCCCAGCGTCTGCGTAACCTGCTCATGACCCATATATCTCACCTTTTCAAGACGCACCCTGGTCTCATGATTTTCACTCCAACCACACCACTCCCAGGATGGCACATTGACGGCGGCGAAGCAGATCTCGCCCGTGGTCTATCCGACGGCAAGACTTCCGTCCGAAACATGGAATATGTCTGGCTGGCCAACTTTACCGGGTGTCCTTCCATCAATTGCCCGGCCGGCTATGACCGTACCACCGGGGTCCCAATCGGTGTGATGGCCATGAGCGACTGGGGCACAGAAGAAGACTTGATCGACTTTGCACGGGATGGTGAGGGTCTCCTGGACTTGCCTGCCAATCGGCCTCCAGCCGAGAAGAGTGAGGGCGACTCGATTCAAGGTCTGCGCATCCCCTCGGGCAATGGTGCTGTGTGGGAGGATGTTTTAGCCAAAGCACACCCTTGAAATAACCCCTGATCAATTGGCTCTTCTTGTCTAGTTGGTCGTGTTTATGCATGCTATCAGAACATGACAACCTTGGAAGGTTTTTTGGGAATGGTTGTATTTGATTTCCACTTTAGCATGATGTTTATACTCATACGTAACGAATGAAGATTGGCAATTTCATAGCTTATCTCGGTCGAATTGTTGATCAAGGTTTTCCACTGGTATTTTATTGGAATACATCTCGATAAGCTGTGAAAGAATGTTCCACTTAGTGACCTTTTAAAGGCCCTACGAAAAGTACCTATAATATAGGAAGAAAATTGACAGTGTGAACTGGTAGACTAGACTGCTGAACGTCAATCAATTAACATGATTCGAAGTTAGAAGCCCCTTCCTAATGTTTGAGGTGTTGCACAATCCACATTTACACATGGGGATTCTACTAAATAGCATAAGCCTATAGGCTATTACAATACTTCATATAGCCTCGCATAACAGAACGATCCATGCATTGCAGATACGCTAAAGCCTAGCATCTATCCTCCCAACCGAAACGCTGCGCTGAACCAAACAAAATGAAACCCATGCATTCCACGATCCAACCTCACACCCATATGGGCTCTTCAGGATTCGGCAAGAAAAACTTACAGCCCAAAGAAGCCGCCTCGCTCTGCTCTTGCAACTCGCGCAAGATGCGCTCACCAGGAGGCGGGCCATCAGTGAGGGTTTCTTTGATGTGAATAATATAAACAGACAACCCGGTCAACGGGAGTTTGTCTTCGCCAGCCCAGCGATCCGGATTCGGCGCTTGAAAGATCTCCAATCCTCCGCTCTCACCGAACATAACATGTGCACCGGAATAGTCGGCGGGAGCTGGTTGAGAGCGCGGTTCACTCGTTAGGGATTTGCGGTGGGAGCTGGAATTTCGCTTCGTCCGCGGACTGACATCTGCGGAGGGTGGGTCGTTGAAACTGGCACTTTCCAGCTTGCGTTTGCGCTCTGATGAAGTGCCCTCGCGTGCGTCCATGACTTTATCGGCGAGGACTTTGAGTTCGGCGATGAGATGGCGTGGGCAGAGATGGCCGTATAGATATGCGTCGTCGATGCTATCTGTGTAGGAACATTCGATGAAGAACGCGCGTAGTGTGCCGGCGGCGATTTTGGGGGCTGCTGTCTCCCATACCCGCCTGTTGCGTGGTTCAAGAGATACCGAGTCCGGCTCGACGTCTCCAAAGACAATAATCTCATCACCGGTTTGGTAGTCACGAAGAAAGAACGCTGAACTTTCGACGGCTGCCATTGCTGGTTGGCCGGAGACAGTGAGGCCAACATGCGGTGATTGGACAGGTGAACAGAAGCTAGGGAGATTTAGCAAGCTAAGCGATGAAAAAATGAAGAATTAATCTCACCCATCAGCATGTTCGACGGACAAATGCCTCGAAGGAAGCATCCACGGTTCCGTGGAAAAGACGGTGCTTGTGGCTCGGTGATGAATCCCACTCTCGGGATGATATTTCTGCTTGCACTTGCCATGACTGACGCTCAAACACTTGGCTATTAGACCATTGCAAGCCCGGACATACCCTCTGCGATCTCCACTGCCGAACCTGGGGTTCCCGCCCTCTACCAGACGTTGATAGGTGAGCAGGCCCGCGCCCCCATCTTCATCTGACAGATTCGGCCAGATAACATCGTTGAACATGTGATTTTTAATCGCAGAAAGCACAGAAGGTAGAGCAGCAATAGGCTTCGGTCCATTCCCGGCTTCCAAAATTGGCGTATTGATCGCCAAACCGGAGATGTGGTCCAGGTGGGGATGCGTGATGTAGACAGCCCCAATGATCTCACGAAAGATATACGCCGCATTCGCCTCGGCCGTTTTATGGGGAAGTTTCAGATCCTTAAAGGGTCCCTGGGTCATCACTCCACCGTCATTTCTCGTTTGGAGAGGATGCAACTTCAACAGGCGAATAATCCCGGCTAAAAGAGTACCGGCATCCACGGCGACCACCGAGCCTGGAGACCACGCCGACGAGGTCGACCGCACGAGAAGTCCAGTCACAGCATCTTCCCGGGGTCCACCGGTTGGTCCCTGCACATCATTAGCATCGACACGATTCAAGTGGCAGGGATCGATCTGCCAGAACCCGAAACGGGCTCCACCTATAACCAAAAACGCGGACACGAATATCTACATGTACTTGTAGAGTCCAGGCCAGTCTACATGGAATACCTGCAGGCGACACGAAGAAGGCACTTACCAAAACAATGACTTGAAATGCCGGCTTGGCTGGCTCCGAGCTTCCTGCCTTTTTGCCGCGCGGGGGGCTTGATCGGATCATTCTCCAGGAACTGAAACCGACACCAGACACCGATGTCCAAGTAAAACAATAAGAAACACGCGACTTGGCCCGCGATTAAAAAAACAAGAGATGTGGCTTAGCCAGGCGCCGCGGTAAATGCCAACTAACAGCAAGTTGAGATCCAGACCAGATCGTACTGGAGCTGATGCTCGGACAAGACAGATTCGGACCGCGGACACAGCTCTCTTTGCGTGCCTGGTGCCGACGAAAGGCCCAGGGATTGTGGGAGGACAACAACTGTTCGGGCGCAGAAGAGCAAGACGGCGAGACTCCGCCCCCGTGTGGGACCTTCCCCAGCTTATCACCGTGTCAGGTTGGACAGGCTGGGCGGAATTCCCGGGTGGACGCCGATTGGTAGTCGGTGACGGAAGCAAGGCGGCTGGAACTCGGTCCTGCTGTGCGATCTATCGAAGGACTCGGGATGTCAGGTGGTTGGGGGCGATACGCTGATATCACGGGGTTGAGAAGTAGCTGGCGGTAATCACAGAGTGTATGGAATGGTCCAGACAAGAATATCTAAGTTTTATATGGAATATTGATGATGAACAATAGACGCATGGGAACAAGCAACAAAGCTCATAGAGATGGTCGAAACTGACCGGAGGATAGCGCTTGTTTTTGGGGATGTCGCAGATTAAAATTTCCATGTATTGTTGAACTTTCTTATGGATGTTCTTTCACTCTCTTCTCCATGTCATTGAACTTGGTCCTTTGAATGGCTAGAGAGTGTGCTTTGTCCCAAGTGGAGCTGATCACTACCTATGTATAGCTTGCGATGACGTCGTGGACAAAGAGAGATCGGACAAACTACCGTTCTAGATTACTGCTCCACTATTCAAGATCGGGGTTGCCTAGGGTATGAGAATGCTAGATCACAGAATATACAGACCTGCCTCCATGAGAAACAAAAGACACAAAAGAGAGACGAGATGGTATGTCCCTGTACATGATTCCAATCCATGGTTTGGTCCATGGACCAGCAAAAACACCAATTCCACCCAAAGTACACAAAATTTCCCAGTGAAAAGATATTCATAGACCAGGCCTCCCATAAAGATTGATATAACGCCATCCGTAGAGCCCGCTAAAGTGACAAAAATAAAGAATCGGGGACATCCGAGTTGGAAAGCCAAGCAATGCCCCAAAAAGAGCCGTATATGGAATGGTGGTCCAATGGTTACAACCATCACTCCTGGTTTTCCTGTTCTCGATCCACCACAGCTTGGTAGCTTGGCAAGTTCCGGGCTTCTGGCTCAGAGCCCGGAGAAGAATGCATGTCCTCAGAAGGCCGACTGGGGAATTCTAAAGATGCATCACTCCCCCTGCGGCTGCTTCCAGGACTCGAGTACTCGGGAGGAGCTTCATCCTCGGGCTCCCCCGATGGAGCAGCAACAGGCCCGCTGGCGTCTCCATCGACAATGCGGCTAGACCCTTCACCGGCATCTTCGTTGGAAGGAATGTGGGCCAGCTGGGCAAGGGAGATGTCGGTCGGAGACCGGATAGGTCCGGGACTGACCGCCTGAGGAAGTCCGATACTCGAGCTGCGAGCGGTGTGAGTCTGATACACTCGTTGCGAGATTTGAGCCGCGCTCTCTCGACCGGACTCCAGTAAAATGCTGCCTTGTTCACTGCCGTAGGGTGGGGGCGGAGCGAGGCTGCCTGTCATGGGGGCCAAGCCCCATTTCTTGACATTGCCCTCGATGAACACGAACCCCATTTGACCAAAATTAACGTGTACACTGCAGGGGCCGTTGGCCCCGATAGTGGGGAAGAAGTTCTGGGCGCGATAATTATGTACCACGTCCTCAAGCTTCTTGCCGTTTCGGGTAAAAAAGACTGTCCCCGATCGAGGTCGGTAGCCCACACCGATCACATCGCCTTGCAGAAGCGGAGGTCCATATGGTGAAGGCGTGAATGGTTGATTATGCCGTCGATGTCCTGTCGATTGGTATGCCACAGAAGTTTTGTGGAAGCCTAAAACGTGGTTAGTTTAGGCGAGGGGCGATGAACGAGTCCCAAAAGGTGACATACCAGGCATTCGGAACAACGGATAGGGTTTTGTTGTGAGACCGATTCCAATCATTGTGGACTCGGGTTTATCGTAGATCTTCGCCTCCCAGTAATACACCTCATTTTGCTTGGGGAGTGGCAGGTTGGTTTGCACGCTGCACTCGGCATCGAAGAACTCAATCTCCGTGCGACCTTCCACAAAACAGTTGGCAATTTCGAGTTCGGGCTGGAACTCCCATGCCGAAACACCTTTTTCTTGGATGGCAAGAAACTGAGATAAAGAGATGTCTGTTTGCATGGACTCTGCGGGGTTGGCGTGGACAAAAGCTGTGATAGTTAGCGGAGAACCCTTCACTCCTTTCATCCCAAAAGGTTTTTCTCCATACCCTTCGCTCGTAGATATTCCGACCGCGACAAATCGTCCATTGACTCTAGAGCCGCTTCCTCCTCCCGTGCGAATGCCTGTTCATCGTCGTACTCGCCCGGTCGGCCGATGCGATCCAAGATAATCCGTCCACGACGAGTATATTTGAAGAAAAAGAAGATGGCGAGAACAATAAATGCGATCGCTGCGGAGCCAAAAGCGGACAAGATGCCAATCAAGATGCCTTTGCCGGTCGAGCCGGATGAGTTGCCACCTGCAGTGACCACGCGCCCATGCTCATAATTTGACGAGATACTGGAGAGCACATTCTGTAGATTCGCTTGAACTTGGAGTCGCGACAACGCCGATGGCGACTGATCGGGGGGACTTGCTGAGAGGTCGAGCGGTGACGTCGTCGGAGTGGCTATGACTGTTCGGAGTGTAGAGGGCAGGTCTGCGAGCGCACTGGGGCCCGTAGCCTCAGGGCCCGGCATGGTGCATTGACTGGGAAAGATGTAAAACTCGCAAAATCACGAGAAAGAACAAGAGGGGAAGTGGTTGGAGGAGAAGTGGAATGATCAGTGGGCGGCGCAGGCGGAGAAGCCAATTATCTAAGACGCTTTCGGGGTTGCGCCCGAAATAGCACGAGACGGTCAGTTACTAGTGAACGGAAGGTGGTAGATTTATAACGAGATCAATCAGGGAACTTGACTGTGATATTCTGGCCCAGTCACTAGATTCTCCTGTACTTGAGTATACGACATCCCTGGGTACTTTCTACTTACGCCTATTGACCTCCAATCCCTCTCCTCTCTTTCCCTCCCTCGTGGCTCCTTGCTGAAGATCCAAGTGCCTCGACTCATTGCGCGGACGGCATAGACGACAACCATGCGTGCCAGAGCTCCTGGGGATCCTCTCCCCTCCTTGGCCCGCCAGGAGGTCCAGGTCAACGCGGTCGACTCCTTCCAGATTCGCCTTGCCGTGTCTGGCACCTCCTTTGATAAATATCCCGGTACGTCTCGCTCCTTTCAACTCAGGAGAATCCTCCAAGCCTTGCTTGATATCCATTTTGTGCTGCCTTCTCCAGCTCCCTCGTTGATCGTAGAGCTGATCCTATCGCAGCTAAGCAACATGCTCGCAATGTCGCCCGCAAACTTCGTGTTTCCCGCGGTTTAATCTACATCAACGCCCAACCCACTGTGAATTGGCTCGACTCGGACCAAACAATCCCCTTTCGACAGCGACGATACTTTTACTATCTCAGTGGGGTCAATGAGCCTGACTGTACTCTTACATACGATGTCGCCCTCGATTTGCTGACACTCTATGTGCCGGATTTTGATCTCCATCGAGCGATTTGGATGGGTCCGACATTGACGCGAGAAGAGGCTCAAGATCGATATGACGTGGACCGAGTCCTCTATCAGTCGTCTCTTCGAGCGGAACTGGAATCATGGCTGAGCGAGCGGGTACAAGACAGCTTCTTGTACATGGTGCACGCGAGTGATAAGCCAGCAGGGCTACCAGCGGAGCTACCACTTGACACGACCCAACTCATGCCCGCCATGAATGCAGCTCGGGGCGTCAAAGATGAATACGAAATCCGGATGATACGCCAGGCCAACAAGGTATCAGGATTGGCACACCGGAAACTTTTAGAGGGCATCCAGAAGATGTCAAATGAGTCGGAGATTGAAGGCTTATTCCTGGATACCTGTGTCTCCCATGGGGCACACGACCAAGCATATTCGATCATTGCTGCTTCGGGGCCAAATGCCGCCGTCCTGCATTATGGTCGAAATAATGAATCTCTTCACGGCAAGCCACTTGTCTGCGTTGATGCAGGTGCCGAATGGAACTGCTATGCCAGTGATGTGACCCGTACATTCCCGCTGAAGGGCGAGTGGCCCAATCAATACACCAGGGATATGTACCAGCTCGTCGAGCGTATGCAGGAGGCCTGCATCAAATCGATTCGACGAGGCGCTCGCTTCCTTTCTCTGCATGAGTTAGCTCATAAAATTGCCATCGACGGCTTGCTTGCACTCGGTGTTCTCAAAGGAACGCCTTCGGAGATTGAGAGGTCAGGTGCCTCCAAAGTCTTCTTTCCGCACGGACTCGGTCACCATGTTGGATTGGAAGTTCATGACGTGTCCGAATCCTCCATAATGGGTCTGGATCAAGCGCAGTCCAGGCCAACCAGTCAACCTATCGCTTTCCACTCGCCCTGCACACAGTCTGCCCCATTGCTCGAGGAAGGTATGGTTGTGACCGTGGAGCCGGGCATCTATTTCTCGCCCTTGGCTCTTGCTAACGCGCGCAAACAACCCTATGCACAATACATTGATTTTGATGTGGCCGAGAAATATGTCCCAATCGGCGGCGTCCGCATTGAGGACGATATCCTGGTTACTTCCAACGGCTACGAGAACCTCACGACTGCCCCTAAGGGAGAGGAGATGTTGGCAATCATCCGGGGATCCTCATAGATAGCATTTAAGCGTTGATCAAAATAGATATCTCGGTATACACAGCGTCTCGGCCGGTCTTTCGGGCTCGCATGAAACTTTTTATACCTTTCAACTCACAGGTGGTGCCGGCCTTCGACATGTTTACATACCCAGCTAGGAGAATTCAAGCAAAGTCCAAGCTATTACTCCGTACAAGCCCAAATGATATCGGTTCATATTGGTGACGTCCTTGGTGAAACCGTATAAACATGCCAAGATTCCCCAGCACCATGCAATTTGTCATGAAGACGATCTTTCGTATTCGTACACGGCAACACGACACTTTCCAAGAGCATCTCACTTCATAATATTTCTGTGGTACTACAGAGTAGAGGTTTATTGGCTTATGCAGCTTGTCGGATCTTCAAGTTCCGACCACCCAGCCGTAACTGTGGAGGAGTGACTTCCCCGCCATAGCATTTCCAACAGACATATTTTGCTTCGCATTAAACATCGTCAGTAGTGTTATACTGCCATGTCCTCAATCAATGTGCAGATGGATGAGACCAGGACCGAGGCAGTGACGAATGCCCATCATGTCGACACAGAGCTTGTGTTTTGGCGTCGACATGACGACCAGCCGGTGATCACTGACTATACAAAGGGCAAACCCGAGGAATGCATGGCGGCATTGAAAAGATCGAATGTCTGCCATCGCGTCCACGTGCAGGATATCCGGGGTCGAGAGTCTCAGTTCACGCTGGATCGACACGGGTTCCAGTATGTCCACCACAGCATGCCTGAGCTGGACCAAGTCACAGATGAAGAGCATGTGAAGACTGTCATTATCCCCCAGACCGAGCAATTAGTCCAGCAGATGTAAGTATCTTTCGAACTATGGATTATCATCACTAAATCGGGATCAGAACGGGCGCTACCAAGACCATCACATTCACTCATCGCGTCCGATGCTTTGCGACGGATGAAGCCTTGCTGGCTGATAATCGCGCCCCGGCACATAGCGTTCATTCCGACTTTACGCCTGTAGGCGCTCTGCGTTTATTCGAATCGATAGTCCCAGACATTGAGGAACGGAATCGTCTCTTGACAGGTCGTGTGCAGATCATCAATGTCTGGCGACCATTGAAGACCATCCAGCGAGACCCATTAGCCATCTGTGACTGGAACACATTAGACTGGCGGAATGATAGAATTGCCAATCGGTTAGTGACTCCCCATGGGTGGCACGAGCTAGGCAAATATGCCTTTCACCCCGATCAGAAATGGTATTATGAGTGTTCAGCAGCCACATGAGGCACTGATCTTCCAACAATTCGACAGCGAGCAAGAACCGCAAGGGGGAAAGACACTGCCTCATTCAGCGTTTGTGGATCCGACATCGGCCACCGGACCTGCAAGGGAGAGCATCGAAATCAAAATGTTTGCCTTTTGACAAAGCCACGTTTCACGTGTCGCAAGGGATGATGAAGAATGTTCTAGCATCTGAGTTTCAATCAAGATTCGTATGGATGATTCATGAGCTGAACGCCAAAACAAAAACTTGCAAGCCATAAGCCACTAGCGTGGAGGATTCCGGTACTAGTTCCATCTCGGAGTCGCATGTCTGACTCCCCGAAGCTGCAGCTTTATCGGTGAGCGAAAATCCGGATTGAGGCATTAGGATCCGTTGCCTGATCTGATCGCCGTTCGGTCCGCTCGGCATTCCCTTTCATCCTGCACTTCCCCCGGCATCGGACGCGCTGAGTCTTTGACTGCTTTGTGTCTATTTTCGAAGGTCTTTTTGAGTTTGTGGCATGATTCGATTGGCATGAAACTTTCTTAAAATTATCACCTCATTCTTTACTCATTCAATCACGCGATGGAGCCATGGGTAGCGTGACTCCACTCTTTCTGACGCAGTTTCACCCATTACAGTTAGCGTCAGGGTTTTGGCATCATCTTTTCACGCGATAAGGTGATCTGCCGGCTGCTTTTCGATGGTTCCACCCGAGAATTTGTGGGTCGTCGCCTGTTTTGCGTGACTCATGGGGACCCAGCGGCCTGCTCTATATAACTTCTCAACCCAATGCCTCTTCGGCTCTCCATCTCATCCTTTCACCGGGATGATGGTCGCTCCTCTCTGTCTATAAAAAAGTGCTTTTCTGTTCCGGCTGGGTTTCCACTTCGTTTTTTCGAGAATGGGCCAACGGCATAATCGACGCCGTACTCGTCCTCGTTCACATCATCGTTTCAACCTCAATCCAGACGCATCCACCTCCACCATTGTCAATCCCTCTACTCCAGTGACAGTGCCGTCGTCTATCTGGAGTCCAACCAGGTGTTCAGAGTCTCTCTCTCCCTGTCATCGGTTCCCTGTTGCATGCAATTCACCTGGATCTTCGGTCTCGTTGCCCGCCCCGAATTGGCACTATGGCTTGACGGCCTGGCAGATCCGTGAGTCTTCGCATGCAAATAAACTCGAAGGGGAACAGTGTCGTCTCTTCGGTGGTGAACCGGGCGACGATGTGAGCCTTTGTTATCGGATGCTCGAATATTTCGGTGGACTCGATTATATTGACTCGTGAGTCACGTCGACCATGATCTCTCGATTTACCATTCTGACTCGACTTTCTTTCAGAGCACGCTCCAGCTGTGTCAATGATTGAACTCGGATTTCCAGCCTGTTTCTTTCTGGAATTTCTACTCCACTTCCCCAGTCGGAACCCAACTACAAAAAGAAAATAACGGCCCCTTTGTCACCGACTGCGATGGTTTCTTTCCTTGACCATTTGCTTTGCAAATAAAAACAAAACCGTCGACCATGGCCCACGGACCCGTCTCACGGTCCTTAACCAACCATCGCGCGCCCACAGCCACACATACTGCGAGAACACCAGATCACATGGACAACACGAGTCTCCGACTTGTAGCAAATCCATTCTTCCTCTTTTGGTATTGGATTGGTCCTCTTTGACTCCCATGTGGATCTTGGTCACGTTCAGTTCTCCGGAGAGGGATGAGTCACGAGCAGACTTCCCGCCTGACCTAGATCGGTTGAGTTCGCGTCTTGAACGCTTGAGTGTCCCGATCTCGGCTGGTGAAATTGAGTCTGTCCTGAGAAGCCATCTCTGGCAAGCGAACCTGTTCACGCATGAGGTGGCTGTTCCTGGCAGCTGCATATAGTAAAATGACGACGAATCATATGATGTTCATGGAAAATGATCGAGTAGACTCGATGACCAGTATCTTATGTATATTATGATATCCAATATGATTAGAATCGACAACTATTTAAAGAAATTAAAGAATTCCACCATGATCATCCTCCTGCAATGTTGTCTTGTTCGCCTTCACCGCCCGCACCAAGGGGCCGCCCTAATCTGGTAAGCGGTGGATCCCTTAAGGACACGGTCATCACCAGATCAGGAAGTGAGATGATTTCCCTTCTTCGCTCCTTTGTTTGCCCAGGACCATGATTTAGGTCTCCTTGATTAGACTTCATTTGGGTTTTTTTCATCTCTTGTCTGCCCGAGTCCATATACTGAGTGGCCCACAACTCTGTACTTCACGATCTTTAATTTCCGCGGCGGCCACCGCTGTCGCCCTGAACTTGCCGCAAAATGTCGTCAGACTACACCTATGATGAGCAGGTGAGAGATTGAATAGCTGTATAGCGGAGATTCCCAACGGACTGACACGATGCACTTCTAGGGACAATTCTTCCCCTTCTTCATCTTGACTTTGAGCGGCCTAATCACCCTCCCTCTCACCTATAACCTTCTCCGACCTAGCAAAGGTGAGATTGTTCAAAGAAAAAAAAGTGTGTCTGGGAAGGTTAGACTGACAATTCATTCTGATAGAGCTCGAGAATACCGCGCCCCGCATTAGATCCGATTTCAAGCCTCAACATGCTGATCTGGTTGAGGCGCAGAAGCGCAAACGCCTGCGCAAGGAGCGCCGCATCAAGCGCATCATCACAGTGATTGTCGGCTACGTGGCCATGGCGTGGATGATCTACCTCATCATGGTCACGGCCAGAACAACTACAAAATCCTACGATCCCTATGATGTTTTGGGCGTCTCTAGAGTATGTGCGGACCGAAAGGCCCTCGGCGGAGTGGAGAACTGAGGATGTTATTCTGACATTTCTGAAATATAGAGTGCCGATGAAAAAGCCATCTCCCGCCACTACAAGCGTCTCTCTCTTCTCTATCACCCCGATAAAATCCGACCCGACCCCGCCAAAAATGAAACCATTGAGACGCTGAATGATCGCTTTGTGGAACTCACCAAGGCCTACAAAGCACTCACCGACGAGGAAATTCGGAACAACTACCTCCAATATGGCCACCCCGATGGAAAACAGAGCTTCAGTATTGGCATTGCGCTTCCTAAACTCATTGTTATGGAGGGCAATGGCAAATACGTGCTGCTGGTCTACGGTGCGCTTCTGGGCGTTCTCCTCCCGTACATCGTTGGAAAGTGGTGGTATGGTTCGCAGCGCTACACCAAGGAGCGTGTGCTTGTGGCGAGTGCTGGAAACATCTTCCGCGAGTACAAAGACGACATCTCGGATAACGGCATTATCAGTGCTATCTCGACCGGCGAGGAATTCAAGGATATGCTGAAAGGCCCTCGCGCCGAAGCTGGACTTGCGAGGGTGGAGAAAAGGGTGCTCGCCGAGGAGACATCTTTCCTTTCGGAACAGGACCGTGAATCTCTTAAGAAATTGGACAACGTGACTCGTCGAAAGGCTCTGGCTTTGCTTTGGGCGTACTTGGGCCGTATTGATCTGGGTGATGCTTCGCTTGACGCAGGTGAGTACTGAGCTCTGATGCATGAATATTGAGAATTGACATGGTTTCCGCAGAGAAATATGAGTCTGCTCCTATTGCTCTTTCCTTGGGTGAGGCTTTCACTGCTATTGCTCTGGCTTTCGGCAACCTTCGACCCATTCTTGGTGCTCTCATGTCATCGCAGAGCCTGATCCAGGCTGTTCCAGCCAATTCTTCGCCGCTCTTGCAACTCCCCTATTTCTCTGATGATGTCGTCAAGTCAGTGGAGGGAGAAAATTCCAAGGAACATTTTAGCGTTCAGAGATTTATGAAGCTCTCCGAGGAAGAGCGACGCAGCCGTACTGTGGGCGCTGGTCTTCTGTCTGAGAAGCAATACACCGACGCTGTTAGTGTTGCACGGCAACTACCTGCTTTGGAGGTTTCCAGGGCATTCTTCAAGGTGATGGGCGAGAAGGTGATTACACCCAGCAGTCTGGTACAGCTGGTTGTGAAAGCTCGATTCGTTCCGCCGGGATATACGAATGTGCCAGCGATCAATGAGCTGGACTTGGAAGACATCGATCCTGACGAGGATGACCTCGAGGCAATGATGGGCCGCAAACCCGCCAAAAACGCTACTGGCAAGCTTGCGAATGGCAAGAAGGTCGAGAGCAAGATTGAAAAGATCCAACCACCTCTGGCGCACGCCCCCTACTTCGCTCGGGACCACTCCCCGCGCTGGCACATCTTCCTCGCGGATGCCAAACAAGGCAAGATGGCCGTACCGCCGTTCACGTTCACCACGTTCGACAAGCCGATCCTTGACGAGGCCGGCAAGCCCACGTTCAATGTACAAACACTGAAGATGCAATTCCAGGCGCCTCCGCAAGTCGGTGACTTCACCTTTGTCATGCATATGGTCTGCGACAGCTACCTAGGTCTCGACAACAAGATGGAGATCACCCTGCACATCGATGACCCCGCCAAAGCAGCGGCGATGGGAGAGGAGGACGACATCAGTGAACCAGACGAGGGTAAGTTTGATCATGATAGGATCAAGGAACCTGATACTAAACATCTCTGTACCTTCTAGACTCGATCGCCGGCCAGATGCACGCACTCAAGACCGGGCAAGCCCCGAAGAAGAAGGCACGGAAAGCATCCGATTCCTCCAGCGAAGAGAGTGACACCGACGGCGATGCAGGCGATACCAGCGACACCAACACGGAAACGGATGTTGAGGATTGATCGCCTTCCACTCGCCTTGATTGCAGGATTGTACATGGGACTGGTGCGACCTTTGACAACCTGATCGATTGAATGATTAGGTTGATCCTGTCCACCGTTTTCAACCCTGTCCGATTCCACCTATTTCCCTTGTTTTGCATTTGTCCCATCGGGTATCTTCGGGTGTTGTGCTTTATACTTTGTATCCATGTCTAAGATCTGAATCTATTCCAGTCAAGGTCTATGAATGTCTTAAAAACACCCCTACACCCTGTATAGAACTTGCGTCCACGGTGAACAAGATCATACCAGGAATCCGTACACAGACATCGATTCATGTAATCCAATCGATGACAGCATGTCTAGTCAAACATAGCCATTCCCCTCTTACCAACCAGGGTCCGCGCTGTACAATCATGCAACATTAACCGTGGAACATGGACTTTCTTGTTTTGCTCGAGTGCGCTTAGATGTGTACTACCGATTTAGCAAGGTAGCTACTAGACAGTGCTCTACTGGGTCTAGTAGCTTGCAATTCATCGGTACCTTTTCACATAACTGTTTGCTGTGATAGCAGACAAGATTCACTCGGTAAGAATCCAAGCAAAGATATCTGGAAAATTGTTCTGCTCGTGCATTCAAAAAATCTATAATACAACCAAGAATAAAAGTCTATAGTTTCATCAGCATGAACATAAACATAAACATAAACATGTCATAGTACTAGGTATGCGTCAAGCGCCAGCTAGTCTACCTGATTACCGGAACCAGGAGTAACTATGACCTAAATTGAGCACTTGTATCTCGACTAGATACGGATGAAATGGACGTTGTCCGTGCAAGCCAAGATAAAGAACGAAACGAAGAGGCATAGCCCATGCCTCGGAGTAATGTACCAGCCATTATCCAGTGCGCCACTTGCACGTTACCACCGTGGAAACAGTATCTGAGCTGAGCCAGTTCTGACATGTCACGCCGGTGGAACAGGCAAGGTAGAAGAAGAGGACTCCAAATCGGGGCAAATTGGATAACCAAGATCAGACCAGACCAGACCAGACCAATGCGGGGATCCAAGCGAGAAAAGTATAGATAAGAAGTGAAAGATGCTGCTCAGCAGCTGGACCAGCCTTAACTCAAGCCCGAGCTGAAGCATGACTTGAATGAGTGGATGAAGGAAAGAAATTCATGACTGTCTACCCTGATGGAAATGCCCAGCCGGGAGTGAAACCGGGGAAGAAGGGGGATTCCTGGGGTTGGAAGTGGAAGTCGCTCAGCATGTCGCTGGACATGGGACCTAGCTGGTGGGTGTGATCTGGCATCATCCCGGTAGATAGACGAGTGGGCTTAGCATCACCCTGGCTGTCAGTGGTGTTGCATCCCCCGTCGAGATAGTATGCGAAGGATGGGTCGTGGGGGTGGGCGTGTCCCACGGATGATCCGACGATGTCGACGTGAGGGGGGATCTCGTTAGGACTGAGATCGACCGAGTGCATGGAGGATCGGGTCATGGGCATCATATTTTGAAACCCAGGCTCTGGAAAAGTGTAATTTGATTGCTGGGCCGTTTGTAGATCCCATTGCCAGCTCGGGGCATTTCGCGGGGTTAAAGGAGTAGGCAGAGAGCTGGAGACGGACGGTCGTGACAGGGCTGTTGGCGACGGCTCTGGGGGCGTCGTTGGCTCTGGAGATGGCTCGGCCGTGGCACTGCAATCGGTGGATGTGGTGGATGCTATCCGTAGATATCGCAGGTCTTCCGACTCCTCGTCCGGTTCATCTGCATTCTCCTCGGCTAGCTTGATCAACCCTAATCGGTCGAGAATCGCATGTGTCAATGGATGACCATCTGGTGCTTCTGCGAGCGGTTCTCCCGGGAATCCTTCGTTGTTGATGCAGTATTTGTATAGTTTCTGCAGGGCCTTGACAACCAAGGAGTGATGAGACTCGAGCATCTCGACGAAACTATCGAACGTGAATCAGCATTACCTCCAAAAGACTCCCAATGTATAAGCAACGCACCCTCGTGAATACACCTTGGTTTGCGTGGCTTTGCGCTCCCGGAACAGACACGGATGGTTGTATACCGAGCAGCGATTGCAGGGCTGTTTCCCATCACACTAGCGACGCGATCAGTCTTTCCCACTCATCTTCCCACTCATCCTAACAGACACACATACCTTGGTCTTCTTCACCCGGCACCGATCGCACGCTTTCAACACATGCTTCCGCTTCACGCGAAAGACGCGCTGATCGCGCTTATCCTCTCCAGCCCTGGAACGATGTTCCAACTCTGATAGCGAGGCCACAGCAAAGTCATCAATACCATGAGGAAAGCCCTTGGGGCGCAACTTGGGTTGCCACGACATGGCAAAGCTCATCGACAAGAATGCGAAATGCAATGGCACAGAAACAGCCGAACAGCCCGGGAGCAGCAAAGAAAGCGATAGATATCCAGCAAGTGGGGGGAGGGGAACGATCTCTAGATATGGAAGACATCAACCCCCGCAGCGGTATAGATACCAGCAGATGACGTGGAGCGGTCAAAACGACAACCGGGGGGTGAGTGGTAGCAAGTCTTGCGACATGGTAGGGATCCCCGCGTCAGCATCGAATACTTCGATAGCGAGATTCGCACGGTCCGAGCCGCCAGTGGATCGGGTGAGTGAAGCGGGCAGAGTCGGTGAAAGCAATCAATTGTGACTTTTGGTATTTTTCTCTAGGGAAACGTGGGACGGTGTGATATGCCCATGGAATCCCCGGTAATCCTGGTTCGTTGTCATTTGGTCTGCATTATAGGCATGGATCAGTGAATCCGTTCACGATCAGATCTCCTCGGGCGTGAAACCATGCTCTGCTGTCTCAAGGACGGGGATATTTCAGCTCGAGAAAGAGCAGTCAACAAGACATTGTACTATTGAACTCATGCCGTGAAAGGACAAAAACAAGAGAATGAACAGAAAGCCCTAATTGGCGGATGAAATCAGGTGGCAACTCAATGTATGTGCAGGCAACGACTCTATCTAACGACCAGATCTAAATGATTCCCGGTTTGGGATCAAAATCAAATCAAAACAAACCCCAATTTCCCCCGGCTAAACAAAGAGCCTCCTTGTTTTGGGCTCGTGATGCGGATGAAGCCCAACTGGTCACGGTCGCCTCCATGATATCGACATCGACATCTCTCGCGTGGGTGATTCGCCCTGCATCAGCGTATCCTCAGATCCAATAAAACCTTCCATGCAAGTCTGATCAGCAGGCCATGGTCAACTCAGTCGCAGGTACACGTCGGGCTATTGACCCGGGCTTTGTCGGCTGTGTTTGTTTCCCTGATTCCCCCGCGCGGGGGCGAAAGAGACCCGATCCTTTTCCCCCACTTCTCACGCTGTCGCGTTGGAGAGTAAGATACTGGCTTCTCCCTTGGCGAGCAAATCAAAGCATTCCTCACTGGTGACGGTGTTTGGTGTCGACACGGGTTGGTCAGGCGGCAATCCCGAGGGGTAATTCTCCTTTCCATCCCCAATCCATTCAATGCCGTCCCCTGCGCCGCTGATGCCCAGGGGGCGTCGCTCGCGCTCCCGTTCCAGCAGGGGCAACCGGTCCTTTCCGTCCGGCGTCTCTGTCGGGTCGAGTGGGAGATTGCGGCGGTGCCATTCGCCCGCGAACATGCCCTCCGGGTCAACCTCCTGCCGCACAGCCATCCATTCGTCCATATCCTGGCCATACACTTTATGCAACTCCGATGGTCCTAGTGCCTGGAAATTCTTCGCCCAGTGTGGTCGGGCGCCCAGTTCCCGCATGAGCCATTCAAAGGCCTGGTAGTATCCTGTTCGACAGGGCGGGTCACGTAGGTACGGTCGATATAGAGTCGCATTCAGGTACAAGGTGGGGCCATCTTGACAGGTGGGATCAAGGAACGGCCGAGGGTTGGGGTTGCTCGTCGAGTCTGACACGCGCACCTCCATGGGGCAGTGCACCCACAGATTGCGGGCGGGGAACGGGATGCGCGCAGTCTTGTTGTCCCCGTGCAGCCAGGCAGAGAGACGGCTGATGGCCTCCGGACCTTTCTCCAGAGGTAATGCCCACTCGTTGACAAATTGCGAGTACAGGCAGTTCATCAGCAGACCTGTGCGCGCGGGCTCAATAGCCTCGGTCACGGTGGCTCCAGGTCGAAACCCGTATTGCATGCCGAAAACAAACCATTCCACCCACGGCAGAATTCGCGGGAAGTAAGACGACAGTGCCAGTAAGTTGTGGTAGACATGATACCCAAACCACTCGCCAAAGAAGTTCTTGGGCGGCGCGCGCAACGGTTGATCGGTCGGATCCGCTCGCCAGACAATCGCGCCTTTCTCGTATGGCAACCACCACACCCGGACGAATTCATGCCTCGTCCAGAGACCCGTCGACCACTCGTCCAGCACTTGCGCCAGCGAATATCGCTCCTGACGCCAGTGGATATTGAAAGATGGCCTCGCCTTGAACGTGACCTCGACAATGATCCCCAACGCCCCCAGCGATAAGAGCGCTGCACGGAAAAGCGTCGGGTTGCTGGTGGCGCTGCAGCGCACCAACTGACCGTTGGGCAGCACAAGGCTCAACGCCTCGATACACTCGGAGAGCAACCCATGCCGAAGCGAACTGCCATGTGTACCCGTCGCAATAACTCCCGCAATGGACTGACTATCGATGCTTCCCAGATTCACCATCGTCAACCCATACTCCTCCAACTTCGATCCAAGCTCACTCAGCCGGATACCCGCCTCGACGGTAATGGATCGACTGTCGGGGTCGACATGAAGAATGCGGTTGAACTCATCGAGATTGACGAGCCACGACGACGTGCAGGTCAGATCGGAGGGAGAGTGGGCGCTACCGACGGTCACCAAGCGACGACGACACCGACGAGCTAGCGTCACTAGCTGTTGAATTTCCGGAATCGATTGCGGGCGGATATACAACTCCGGTCGGGAGTAAAAGGTCTTGGCCCAGGTATGATGCAGATGGTCAGAGGAAGCGCGGAACGGAACCGCGGGGTCGAGCTTGGACAGCTCACGAGCAATAGCGGGATCCATGGTGTCTTCAGGGAGAGAATAAACCGATTACGGCATTTCTGCACCGCTATCACATTCTCCGTGGAGATTGGGGGTGGAGAAAGGTGAAGGAGTGATCGGGGCGATAGAAAAAAAAATAGATGGCGACATCGCGATAAGTTTCGGCCCACTCTTTTTCTCTTCCGGCGCTTGAAAACGGCAATTCACATCCCGATTCACGGAAATATATACGCAGGAGAATTAGCAAAGAATCGATTCCGATCTGTATTACAACTGGATCGAGAATGTGATCGATCGCAATCAACCGAGGTGGAAATGGTTGAACCGATATCGGGATGAACCCTATTTCACTCGGAGACAATGTATAGACTTGCGGAAAATAAAATCAGATCATTGGATATTCTAACCAGAACCATTTAGCAAGACGCCTAGACATGGCCTATAAATGATTTCCAAACACATGTACATTCCAGATGCTCCGCCATGCTCGAGAAGCACTCATGCACCCGATAAACGCAGACTCCCTCCCGCGAATGCTCTCTTTACTGACCGAAATATGCACAGAGAAATAGAAGAAATTTCCAGAAATAAAAGACACCCAAGAAATGAAGTGGACTTGTCACGCAGGGACTCCAGATGTCAATAGTCTTTACTCTCGGCTCTCAGAGCGGAGAGCTTCAATCGCCACGTCAAGGGGAAACACACACGGTGCATGCAAGGAACGCTGATCCCATTTGCGGAAGGCACTTTGGCATCGATCTGGGATGCCGCCCAAGGCAACAAAACTCTTCGGGATGAATGGCCGGTCCTGAAGGGAGGCTGCGAGGATACCGTACTCGTGGGCAAAGACGATGGCCGACACGAACTCGGCAGATTTTTGGGACGCTTGTTCGCCGACGATCACGTAGATTTCGAAAAAGGTGTCAAGAACGTAGATACCCCGTTCCGTCAAATCCTTGTAGCAGAAGGGTTCGACCTCCTGGACGGTCTCGTTCGGACGAACAACCGGCGAGCCAGAGCCTGGACGACGCTTCCAAAACCGGAGCGGTTGGCTCATCTCGTGGTCCACGCGAAGGAGCCGGGTACCAAAGTGACCGTACTTGGGCTTGAGTTGCCAGTATTTCGAAGACATGTGCGGGCTGGCTTCTCGTGAGCCGGCAAACACATCAAAGAAGCTCTCGGGCTCGAGACCCTCTTCCACTTCCTCGAATTCGCCAGTAAGACCAAGGTCCATACTGATGAGGCGAGCAGCCCCTATCTCTTCTGGGCTGCTGCCCTTGCCCTTCCACAGATACATGTTGCCAAAGGGGGCAGAGATCACGTAGGGAAACCCAGAGCAGAGATGACGAAGCGAGTAGTCAACTTCATCAAAGGCCATGTGACCGAGGTGCTTGCGACCACAGAGCATGTAGAGAGCCGACGAAGTATGTCGGGAGCTTGAGCCTCGGCGAGTGATGATGATTCCACCAAGGGCTTGGATGAATCGAACACACTCCTTACCTTGGCGAATCACCTGTATCTTGCAGCTATTTTCGCGAGCAACCTTACGGGCATAGAGGTGAGCATCCTCCAGTGCCGCTTCGGGCACATCGTCGCCGCACCACAAGTAAGCCTCGGAGCCGTTACTACCCTGCGCTTCGAACAAATGGACACACAAGTACATGCTGCCCTCATACAAGACATACTCCTGGTTGATAGGCAGGTCCTGCCTCTTGCCATCCCCAGTAAGTTCCCAGATTTGTCGTTTAACAGTCCGAATCTTGGGGTCCTCCGGCTTGCCTTGTAGCATCAATTGCGGGTCGATCTCCATGCGGTCCCGGGGTTGGGGGTAAATTTTGAAAAACCCAGCGATCACTTCGCGCGCTTCCGCCGCCTGGGCCACGAGAGATGGGGCAGACATCTTTCGAGAAAGTCTGTGGTCCGCAGGCTTGTCGAGAGAGATATCACCGCGTTGAGAAGGCACTGGCGGGGAGACTTGGCCGCTGTTTCTCGGTGAGGAGCTGGCCACTACAACGCCAGGGATATTCTTTTGGGGAGGAGTCGGCGGAAGCTCTCTGTTATTTTCTTCGTAGCTTGCTCGCAGGGGTGACGGCGAAGCAGACTTGTAGCGCGCCTGCTGGCCCCATTGTGCTTTCGCTGAGGGAGTGGAAGGCGATGGGGAAGGCGACGAGGTGGACTTGTGTGGCACGGTAGGCTTGCTGGGCGGGCTTTCCGGCCTTGGAGATTCGGATTCACGGGAGACTTTTCGATCGCCTTGTCCAGAGATACTAGGCTCGCTTGAGGAGCTGGGTGAAGAAAGGGGAGAAAATCTCCCCAGCTTCTGGTGCAACCCATTGCTGAGAGCTTCCTGGAAGCTAGCGTTCACTCCTGGCAGCTTCTTGAAAAACGAAGTTTCTGTTTTTTGGGCGGTTTCAGTATCGACGACCAAAGTGTTTTTTGATTGGCGCTCTGGGGAATTTTCCGAGGCAAGGACAGGCTCGGGGGTAGAGCTCTGCGATGGCTTGACTGCAGGAGAGGAAACAGCACCCACCTCCTTGGTATCCTCGACACTCGAGACAGCTGGAGTATTATCCCCCTTCGGCAGTCGTCTCTTAGGACCCCTGGCACGGCTTTTGGTCATATGAGTTAGGGTAGCAGGCGATGGAGACGAAGAACTGTCTCCTTGTGTGTCCATTGGCGATTTATCGGTTCCTTCGGACGCAGCTGGTGGCCCTCGAGACAGAATACCCGCTAGGGCAGGGTTGATACGGCCTGCGGGTTTCCCTTTAGCAGCCGAGCCCGGATTCGGAGCAGCAGCGCGTGCGTTTGCTGCAAATTTCGCCGATGGCAAGCCACGCACCGAGCTACTTGTCTCCGTTGGAGGCTTCTCATCCTTCTTCATCCAAGGTTTGGTTGTTTCCAACACGTCCTTTGTCTTTTCTTCCGGACTTGAGCTAGATGGCGACTGGACGTCTGTAGTCTTGGGGTCGTGTTGAATAGGCGAGAGTTCTCGAGAACCCTCCGCAGCAAAATACCCCTCAGTAGGAGATACAAGTGATGGTGAATCAGTGGTGATGGCCCGTGGTTCGTTGTCTATAGGCGAGACTTCCCGACGCTCTTCCTCGGTAGGTCTTTCTCCAGCAGTGGAGGGCAATTCAGGCACCTCGTCTAGTGAAGGCCGCTCAAGTCCAGCAACAGGAGATGTGGCGGACTTCTGCTCATTGTTGGAACGCCCGGTGCTGTTGGTCTTGTTCATGGTGTTCCTCTTCGCAATGGCTTCTGGCACAGCGGGAATTGGCTTTTCCGGGGCATCCTTCTCTCCAGCTGTATTCCGCCTGATAGAGCCTCCCCCGGCTTTCATTGCTTCCTTCTGTTTCAAGAGGCTCTCCTTGAGCTCGTCGACTCGCTCGGTCTTTTTAGGACCACCGGTCACGTTCAATGCAGCTTTGCCTCGAAGAATGTTGCTCTTAAGCTCATCAGGAGCCACATAGTTGCGAGTCTCGGTTTTCTTGAGTCGTCCAAACACATTTTTGAATTCCGGCTGCGCGTCTTCCTCCTGATCTTTCACCACTTCCCGTTTCCGCAAATTCGCTCTGAAATCCATGGCAGGGTTTTGTGCCTTGGGTTTCGGTGAGTTTGGTTCACGCGTGGGACGCGAAAAGTTCGTTGTAGGGCTCAAAGCAGGAGGTGGCGATTTGCGGGTTGGTCTCGGTTCAGGAGTTTCCCTTGAATCGGCTGGTTGTTGGGATTCAGGCTCGGGGGACATGGAAGGAGAACTTTTGGTTACTTCTGTGATGCTCCCCACTGAGCCAGTCTTCGCTGGATCGGTCCTCGCGGGTTTAGGACTATCAATTGGCTCTGTTGGCTCTGTTGACTCTTTTGGCTCCGCTTGTCTCTCCTCTGCCGGCTCGCTCTTCTTGGGCATTGACTCACTGCCCGGAGATGTTGCTTGGGGTTCTGGGAATGTTTCTTTTGGCCTGGTGGAAGTAGGACTTCCAAAGATGGACTGCGGTCCGGTAATGCTAGGCTTTTTGAAATGACCACCCGGCGGAGGTGTCCGCATCAAGCCCACAGGCGTGACTTCTTTAAAATTGCTTACCCGCCCCATATCTACACTTCCTCTAGATTGCCGTTGTGTCGCCCAGGCCGGTTGTGATGGCGGCTGTCTCTGCGTGCGGGGCGACTCCGGTCGGTTCAGAGCACTTTCTAGCCAGGAAGCCTTTGTAGGGCTCCAGCGTTTGGGATCCATAGTTCTCGAGGCGTAGGGACTTGATGGGCCATCGTTTTGGCTGTTGGTGGTGACAGAGCTGGTTGACCTTGCATGGCTATATTTCGGTCTGCTCGGGCTGCTATCCGGACGCATACCAATATCGTTTGTCGTGTAAGATGGTGTAGTCGGCCTTCCATTTGTTTCAGACGGATGAACGGTAGCTTCATTGTGGCTGGAGCTAGGCCGTTGCGTAGGCAATGAGGATTCTTCTTGGCCGGCTCGTGAGCCAGATGTAGGAGTCATATCACTAACGCTATTGCCAAGGGTAGGAACTGCAATGCTGCTTCGGTTGCTGATGATGGAATTGCTTCGGCTGAGACCTTGGGGGATTTGCGCACTCCATCGCTTAGACACGCTGTCTGATCGCTTCATCATGGCACTTTGCACGAATCCACCCAGCCCCTTTGTTGGTGACGTCGAACGGCTTCGCTCTGGGGACATTCGTCGTTGTGTTGGGGACGGTGGTGTCGAGTCATCCGCCGGCGGTTCGGCCTGTGGAGGGTCCAGCTTTGGAGCATCGGATAAAGTCGCAGGTGAAGCGATTCCAGTTGCGGGGGATATCGAGGAGACGCTCGAAAATCGGTGACTGAAGTTGCTTTCGCCAACAGTAGAGGTGGTTCGTGATGGAGACGGTGGCTTCTCACCGGTCTCTCGCTCATGTTCTGGCTCCACTGTTGATTCACGACTCATTCCTGACAGCCCGCGACTGTGCCCTGGATCCACGGGACTCTCTGCCTTCTCTTCATTCTTCTGATTCACAGGCGAGCCCATCCCCCGGTCTGCTGGTTGGCGAAGCCAGGTGGGGTCTTTCGATGAGAAGGAGTTGGTAATGTGGGCATGCGATAGTCGATTTTCATCTGACGCGGTTGACGCATTTCTCAAGTGGCTGGAGCGAGTTGGAGATGTTGACCCAGGTGATCTATTGCCAAAGTCTCGCGACTGCGGACGTTGCTGCCAGGATAAAGTGCCCGTTCGGCTCCTTGACAAGGTCGGCATCGCTCGCGAAGGAGACGCAGGCTCACTACTTTGAGTTGATCCACGCCGCATTTCACTTGCATCCAAGGCTCCGGCCTCTTGTAATGAGTTCGCTCCGCCGGGGGTCTCGGGGTCTTGTGTTTGCAGCGTCGGCTCTAGGTGCTCCGGAGGGTCGATCGAAGGTTGGCCGAGAGAGGCGGCACTGAGCCTTGACGGGTTAAATGTGGGTGATTCGGCAATCGACCGGGCTCGCTCTGTTCAGCAAATTATCAGCAAACCATCCTAGTGGGGATCGAGATCACGAAGCCACAGCAGCGTGGGGTTCTCAAGGATCCCCAATGACGACAAATTCAACGATAGAGGGGCAAAATCTACCAGCTCGACGGGCCTGCCGCTCCTTGCGGCCCTGCAAGATTTCATCTTCCAGTTTCTTGGTGCGCTCGTCATCTTCCTTATCGCGTCGCTCGCCGAGTTCGCGGATGCGCAGCAGGAAGTCATTCACATCCTCGGCTCCATCGGTGGGTGTCGTCATGATCCGTCACGCGTCACCAGGAACTGGGAAACGCTCTGGAAAATGGGGGGAGGTCAAAGTAGAAACAGAAAGAGTGGGAGAAGTGGAAGACCCAAGGGCTGAAGTGTTCTCCGCCCTGCTTAAATTAAATGGGGGAGTCGATCCATAGTCCATAGTCATTGGCTCCTCTGATCATCATCGTACATCCCTCTCAGCCTCCACCGCTGATTTCATTGATCTTATTCATCGGCTACAGCAGGTATGAATTTCTGGTCTGATCTACAACTCTTGATGGTGATACACGAGCCAAATCCGGTGTTTGTTTACATCAAGGTTTTGTGGAGCGGATCGCTTCCCAGTTCCCGCCCCGCGGGTTTTCTGGTTATGCTGGACCCATGGATAGTCATGACGAATTTTCACGAATTTTTCACGCTCCCGGACCCTTTTGGCCGAGTTCCATATCCCGATGGTCAAAGTGATCTATCACTTGGTACCTTGCAGCATGTAAAACACACCTATCCAGTTGACACGGTTCAAGGTTTTGGCAGATTCTTCCCCCTTGGAACAGGCAATCATGATTCTCCATTGGGTTAGTCTGCATGACGAGGAATGGATATTTATATCTTCGGAGACACCTGCGGTTGGCCGCAGTTAGGATGGATCTCTAAATATCTTGTAGTTAGAACATTACAATCTGACCATCCACGTCCACAACGCTACACAGCATGGAACTTTCTTGTAACGTAGTTGAAACCTAACTGGCAAACTTCAAACCCGTTGGGACCGATCCCCACCAATTCCAGCAGCCTTGGAACGATCATATATAAATGAATTGACTTATGATAGACAAATAACCTTAAGCACCAAGATACAATGCCATGAATGTCCAGAGAACACCACGAGTCACCAAACACCCTATATCAACCATGATCATCCAATGCAATAATCTAGTAAAGGAACAGTCGATCCTTAGCATCCTGTACCACCCAATTCAACCCTTCATGAAGATTTTGCCCGGTCATGGCACTGCATGGCAGAATTGTCCATTTATGGGTTTTGATCAAATCCAACCCAAGACGCTGCGGCATCCATCAGTTCGATTCGTGTTGTCATGCGCCGTCGCCGAATCAGCGAGAGAAGATAACCACTCACCTCTCGAACTTCCTGTTCAGTCATACAGTGCTCCACATCTGTTTTGTTCAAAAACACTAAAAGACTAGCACCCGTAAGTCGCTAGGTATTGGTGAGCTTTGAGAATCCCAAGGCATATTACGGAGACAAACCTCTTCCAGCAGCAGTCCCGCGAGTTCTTCCCGGCAGTCATCAACCCGCAAGCGATCGGTTGCATCAACAACCCAAACTAAGGTATCGGTCTTTTCAAAGTAGTTTTTCCAGTAGGAGCGCAATGTTCTTTGTCCGCCCACATCCCCTAGGATGGTTAGTCCCGTGACAAGCGAGCAATGCGGCGCAACTCACAAATGTTGAGTTTGTATCTACCTCCATCAGCAAAATTCCGAGTCACCTCTATTTCATGACTTACCCTTCAAAATCAATTGTTTTAATGATAAATCCCAGGGTAGGGCTCACAGTGGTGACATCCTCGTTCATGATTCGCTTGACAATGGTTGTTTTCCCTGCATTGTCCAGGCCCCTGACCATACAATGTCAGTGTAGGACTTTGGGTATATCACAGTGACCCATACAGCATGAGAACACGCATTTCCTTGTCTTTGAGACGAGCCTTTCGCAGAATGGACAGCATGGCTCTAGAGACAACCCCGTTGGCACGGAGAGGAGAAAAGTTGATGAGGGGAAAATCCGGGTGGGCATGCACGTTCATACGCATCTACGAATCTCTACAGCCCTGGTCCATTTTGAAGTCCAATCCAATACATCAATTTATACCTAGGTAGAGGCATTCTTACATATTGGAAAGACCGAAATAATTACCGAAAACGAGTTCTATCATCAGCCTGACCCAAACAAGATCTAGCACATTGTTGATAGGTCAGACTTTCAAGCCACTTCGAAACCCCAGACATAAACAATCACTCTGCCCGGCTATATTGGTCTGAAATGACTGCTGGCTTTGCACAAAATATATCGAGCCGGTATTATGGCTGTTAAACGCCGGGAAAATCGCATGAGATTAGACACGAACCGCTTTCCTCGACCTACATTTGCGATCGCCTACGCCATCTACTAGACGCGCAGTTCAGCCTGGGAATTATAAACCGAGGCTGATTCATGTCAAAAAGATCAAGGCGCCCTGGACTTAGACATGCAATTGTTCATGTTTGCGGGGTAGAAGCCACCGCAATGTCCCATTATAACCTGGACCAGAACTGGTTATCCATAACCTAGTGATAGTTCCTGTTTACTGCGTAGTAGAGTACTGATTGGATTTCAACACCCGTTGTCAAGTCCAAAGACGAGTATGAATTGTTGATCGTTCAGATGCATTAAGCGATAAATACTGGCCCCACAGTGGGTCTGGATTATGTCAACGAGATTTTCCTCTCACCGCCCGGTAACTTTTTTTTCTGCATGTTGATTTCTCGTCGGCGATTTGAGAAGGCTGAGTCTGGGGTCGATCGATTTGTGAATATTTCGAGTTTGCAAAAAGTCACAGGAGCTGTTGTCATACTCTATAGACACCAGTCACAAGGTCTGCCTCCGCAATGGCACCCAAACCGGCGAAGCAGAGCTCGGCCAAAGACGATGATTTCGTCCTCACCCTCTCTGACGACGAAGATATTCCCCGCTTCGATGAAGACGAGGAAGGCGATAATCTTGAGGGCGATGCGCCCG
The DNA here is from genome assembly GCA_037042135.1 of Penicillium sp. PG113-03A. Lineage (NCBI taxonomy): Eukaryota > Fungi > Ascomycota > Eurotiomycetes > Eurotiales > Aspergillaceae > Penicillium > Penicillium sp. PG113-03A. The sequence goes on from JAXQJW010000154.1 coordinate 57,380, forward strand.
CTGTGGACAACAAGAAACGCAAGCGCGAGGCCGAGGCTCCTAAGGGAAAGAACAAGAAGCAAAAGCAGCAATTGAAAAATGCTAAGAAACAAAATGGCAAAGCCGAGCCTGTGGCCCAAGCCGAATCCGAGGAGGAAGAAGAAGAAGATGATGATGACGCACCTGGTGCTGCAGAGGATGATGGCGTTTTGAATCCCGAATTCGAGTTCGATGTCGGCGGCGCTGCCAGCCGCGGTGTGACCGAGGGCTTTGACGGGTGGGGATTGGACGAGTCTAAGCAAAACGGTGTTGGAGGTGACAAGAAGGCTGTGGATATCGATGATATCATTTCACGACGACAGGCTCAGAAGGAGGCCGCTGCTGCTAAGAAAAAGAAGAGCAAAACCGAAGAGGAGAGTGCCAGTGGTTCCGAGGAAGACGCTGACTCGGAAGACGCACCTGTCGAGTTTGACGATGATGAGCTCATGGCTGCTGATGGGTTTGGTATGGGCGCCGATGGCGAGGAAGAAAGTGATGCTGAGGGCCCTGAAGTCGGCTCCGGTCCATCTGATGACGAAGATGAAGGAGATAGCGGCGATGATGACGATGCAGCCTCCGATAACGACTCTGTTGCTACTCCTGTCGGTCATCCAGATGACAGCGGTGCCGAACAAGAATCCGAAGCTGAGAGCGAAGTTGATGCCGAAGAAGCAGAGAAGCGAAAAGCCTTTTTCGCCCCCGAAGAGAAAACCGACAACAAAGCTACAATTGCCAACAGCACATTTCAAGATTTCAACCTGTCTCGACCAATTCTCCGTGGCCTGGCATCCGTTGGATTCACCGACCCGACCCCGATTCAACGCAAAGCAATCCCCGTGGCATTGCTGGGCAAAGACATTGTTGGTAGCGCCGTGACCGGTTCAGGAAAGACCGGTGCTTTCATTGTTCCCATTCTCGAGCGTTTGCTTTTCCGACCTCGCAAAACTCCTACGAGCCGTGTTACCATTCTGATGCCCACTCGTGAATTGGCGGTACAATGTTACAACGTCGCTATCAAGTTGGCGACCTTCACCGACGTCACCTTCTGCCAGCTTGTCGGTGGTTTCAGTCTTCGTGAGCAAGAGAATATTCTGAAGAAGCGACCTGATGTGATTATCGCCACCCCTGGTCGTTTTATTGATCATATGCGCAACTCGCCCAGCTTCACCGTGGACACTCTGGAGATCTTAGTCCTGGATGAAGCTGATCGTATGCTGGAGGATGGATTTGCGGATGAATTAAACGAGATTCTTACGACTATTCCCAAGTCGCGTCAGACCATGTTGTTCTCTGCAACAATGACTGATAGTGTTGATAAGCTTATTCGTGTTGGCATGCAGCGCCCTGTGCGTCTCATGGTTGATTCCAAGAAGCAAACTGCTGTCACCTTGACACAAGAGTTTGTTCGTCTACGGCCTGGGCGCGAGGACAAGCGCCTCGGATACCTTCTTCATCTGTGCAAGGAAATTTATACCGGTCGTGTGATTATTTTCTTCCGCCAAAAGAAGGAAGCGCACCGCATTCGCATTATCTTTGGTCTGCTGGGATTGAAGGCAGCTGAATTACACGGTAGCATGAGCCAAGAGCAGGTACGCTTGAAATGTTTCATTCACGCCAGAACCGCAATGCTAACTTTATTCGCAGCGTATTAAAAGCGTGGAGAACTTCCGCGATGGCAAGGTTGCTTTTCTTCTCGCTACCGATCTTGCATCTCGTGGTCTAGATATCAAGGGTGTGGAGACTGTTATCAATTACGAAGCTCCGCAGAGCCATGAGATCTATCTGCACCGTGTTGGACGTACTGCGCGTGCCGGTCGCTCCGGTCGTGCCTGCACAATTGCGGCCGAACCGGATCGGAAGGTCGTCAAGGCCGCTGTCAAGGCCGGTAAAGCGCAAGGTGCTAAGATTGTCAGCCGAGTCGTCGAGATCGCCGTGGCCGACCAGTGGGCCCAACAGGCAGCGGATCTCGCGGACGAAGTGGATGCTGTCTTGCAAGAAGAGAAGGTTGAAAAGCAGTTTGCTCAAGCCGAGATGCAGGTCAACAAGGGAGAGAATCTGATGAAGCATGGACAAGAGATCATGTCACGGCCGAAGCGTACTTGGTTCGAGACCGAGCAACAGAAACGCGCTGCCCGCAAAATTGGAGCTGCAGAATTGAACGGACCCGAGGCCGGGCAGTCGAAGAAGGACAAGATCAAGCTTAGCAACAAGGACAAGAAGCGACTAGATGATGCGAAACTGCGCAAGGAAGGGAATATCGGATGGAAAAAGGGCAAAGCAGAGCGAGATGCGCCCAAGACGAAGAGCAAGAGCAAGGGTAAAGGCAAGAAATAATGTATAGATACCTCGAATAGCATCACATCTTCATCTTTCATCTACACACTGAAATAGAAAACATCGGAAGTGGCGAATACCAGTTCCAAGTCCGCTCCCGGACTGACCTGATTCGACGTCAATACTATCTCAGTGCGGTCCACTGCAAAAGTTAACCTCGCCGCGATTCTCTTGGGCCCCACGCGTCGAGGGCCAAAATTTCGTGCTTTCACATCTCCTCTTTCTCCCTCCCCTCTCAATGAAGGTCGCGTGTCTCATCCGTTGACTCGCTCTTAATGGTGGTAGAGGACTCCGGCATGGCCGATGTGCCCTTCAAGACGAGTCTTCCGCGCAAAAGCGCCTTTTCGTGCGAGGCATGCCGCAAGCGCAAGGTGGGCGCTCCATCTCGGTCAACCCCCGAGATTTCCCAGCCGCGCTGACACGTCGCTGACAGGTCAAATGTAACGGCGCTAGTCCGTCGTGCTCGCGATGCGCTGCCCGAGGTGAAGTTTGTGTCTATAGCTTGTGAGTGGTCGCCCGGCGCCCGACGCCTTACGCCCTACAACCGTTGTCGTCATCTTGGCTGACGTGCCTCCTTTCCCGTCTTTCCGCAGAGCCCCAACTTTATCCTACACGAAGCAGCTGGAATCTCGCGTCGCGCAGTTGGAAGATGCTCTGTCAAAGGTTCGCAGCCAACAGCCAGCTGTGGAGACAAGGCGAGTCGATTCCCCCGCCTCCGTCGCCGAATCAAGCTCGAGCGCAACCCGCAAGATCAAATCCGAGAACGATGATGGACAAGAGCTCGCCCGCGAGTTTGACGGGTTAAATGTCGAGAATGACGGTCGCATATCCTTCCACGGGCCGACCAGTTTGTTTCAATTGCCCAGTGGGGCTGTCAATGAGACTGCGTCGACCTCATATTTGGCCCACGAGCTTGAAGCACGCAAGGAACGGCTGATCAACAGCGCATGGCGGGAACGGGCTTTCGAGCAGATGGCTGCTATGCCGGTATGCTTATTTGCTCTGTCGCCGTTTCAATCATGCCGACTGACTGATTCTAGGAGCCATTTCAATACCTGCTCGATTCGCATTGGTGCTGGATCCAGCCCTTGTTCAACTTTGTCTATCGCCCAGCTTTTACCCGTTAGTTACGAATGTCCGCCAAGACATCTTGTGAGACAACGCTGACATGCAATCAGGTGATATGAAGATACAGGGTCCATATTATTCAGAAATCCTCATGAATGCCGTTCTCTCTCACTCGGTGCGCTGGTGCAAAGCCGAGCCCCAGATTGGTCCACTCCTAGAGCCTTTCGATGGCGGAGCCGAATTCAGTCGACGTGCGGTCTCCGGGCTCTTCGAATCTCTCAAAGTCGGCTACGCAACGGTTCCCACTATTCAGACATTATTGCTTCTTAGTGCGCAAGAATGTGGTCGCGGCAACCGGACACAGGCATGGCTGTATAGTGGGATGGCGTTTCGCCTGTTGGACGATCTGGGGATTTCTATCGATAGTAGCAAGTATCGTGGCACAGCACAACTGAGCGATGAAGATATTGAGATTCGCAATCGTCTCTTCTGGAGTTGTTATTTTTGGGACAAGGTTGTGTCTCTGTATTTTGGTCGACCGCCAACAATGCAGCACTCACGCGTTAGCCCGCCTCGCATGATCTGTGGGTCTCCTATGGTCTTGAAATATAGGCGATGCTAATCCTCTACAGTGGATGACACCTCCGAGATCGAAATGTGGACTCCTCATGGCGTGAGCTTTCCTGATGGCGCACATTATCCGCCCACACAGGCGCACTCGACTTCCTGTTTCATGAAAATGTGCGGGTTGGCCGAGATCTTGAACCAGATATTGATTCATATCTACGACCCAATGCGACAGAATACCGAAGCAGAGTTTCTCGACTGCGTTCAAGAGCAGTCACAGAATCTGAGCGACTGGTGGGGTGAACTGCCAGAATACTTAAAGCTAGTGGTTACCGACCTTCCTCCATATTCTCCACCAAGTCATATAATGACTTTGAAGTTCGTTCCCAGCGTGTCTTACTTTCTGAGGTTATGCTAACATGAGACCAGCTGTCTATATCATACCATCAATATTTTGCTTCACCGTCCTATACTCTGCTCCCGTGGTTTATCCCAGACACGACAAGAGCCTTATGACAAATGCCATTTGGTTCAGTGTATGGCATCTGCAACGACGATCCTATCTCTATTTGACCTTTACCGCCGCACATTTGGCGATGCTCATGTCGTCCTTTCAATCTCCTACAGCATTTACACCGCAGCATCGATCTTCCTTCTGGAGATTCAGGCTTTGAAGTACGCCGCACCAGGGACGCTGGAAAAGCTCAAGTTCTGCATCTTCGCCCTGGAACGCGCAAAGGTGTCAAGCCCTGTCATTACCACAGCTCTCAATCTCGTCTACCAAGAGATTCAAAAGCTGCAGATCGATATCTCCATCCCTATGTCCGCTGCCGCTCCTGAAACCGAGAAACTCCGCCATACTCAGTTTCAACCCCAACAACAGCCCTCCCACCACGCCTCGCAAAATCAATCTCCTGCCACCAGCAATCCATCTCGACACGTATCCCCAATCCATCATCAACCCCAACGCCAACCAGGCAGTGCAACAATGAACGTACCACCGGCGACATCAGCGCCAAATACCACCGCACCCATGATGCCCGATTATACAACCTTCCAACAACCAGTCGCAGGCTTCGGCTTGCCTCCCATGGGCGACATGCCACAAATGCCCCCTACCCATCTGCTGGGCGGTATGCCCAATGCCGTGATGACAGTTGACGATCCAGGGTCATACGAGATCACCCCGGAGGTCTTCGAGGCATTCTCCTACGCACAGCCTATCACGACCAACATGACCACCTCTTTTGAAACGACATGGCCGGGACAGCCTCAATAATGAAAAGCAATGCACATGAACTCCCCTCAGACAATTCCCTTTGATTGTACATTTGATTTTGTGATTCCCACATGCGTCGAGACGCCCGAGATGAAGAACGGTGTAAATAGATATAGAATTGCGGCTGATCCATTTATTGAAACCTTTTGCCTGGGTGAGACTTTTACGATGACTTGTTTGTCATACTTCTATAGATGTAGGTCAACTTTCTCGAGTTTTTTTTTTTCAGTCTAGTGTAGATGAATTCATGCGACAATTTTCGGGAGCCATCTCCTGTGAGATCTTGAAGAGATGTATATACATGATAGATAGACGAGTAATGAAATGAAGTACAGGAAGTATCTACAATACCATTCATCTCAATGGCGAGCACAAGTGGCGAGATGAAAGTGGGTATCCGCGTGAAGAAATGCATCAGGACGAATATGTTCAGTACATGAATATTAGCGACGTCATTCCGACTTGAAGCTATCCCGGTAAGTGTGGCTTTCGTGGAATACCGGACCCTCAGACGAGGTTGAAATGGAGGACTGAACCGAGTAATTAGGACGTGCACGCCAGCGCAGATACCACGGGCCATCAAACAAGTCACCCATTTGCTCCATAGGAACGCCTTTCGTCTCGGGCATCCAGATGCCGAGGATAATCAGGCCGAGGGTGCAGATGCTGGCGTAGAAGATGTAGGCGCCGTAAACGTCTAGAGAGGCAAACATATTTGGCGTGACTCGCACGACGGCAAACTGGAAGAACCAGTGCACGCACATGCTGAGCGCGTAGCTGACGTTGCGAATGCGGGTTGGGAAGATCTCCGTGCCGTATAGGTAGGGAATGGTGCAGAGACCGACGGACCAGCCGACGGCGTAGACGAAGACGGACGCGATGGCTGCGTCTGAGGCAGATTTGTTATGGGCTGATTCCGGCTGCAGACCCATATACGCACCCATATAGATGTGACCTGCTAGCTGCAGGGAGAGGCCGGTGAGCGCGCAGCGGCGGCGGCCGAAGACATCGATTAAACCCCAGGTGAACGCCATGGTGAAGACCAGCTTGACAATGCCGTATGCACCGGATGAAATTAAGGACTTGGAGCTGCCGTCGACTCCAGCATACTATTCAGGTTAATTAGATTGATCAAGCTTGAGACTGCGGAGTTTCTTACCTCGAAGATGGTGGAGATATAGTAGGTGATACCGTTACCGCCACTCCATTGTGCGACTGCCTGCATGGCCATGAGCAGCCAAAACCGTTGTCGGTAGTTGGGGTTGATTTGCGATTCCTTGAAAGCCTCCCAATGCGAAATGGCCTTCAGATCCGCCTGATCTTTGGCCTGAGAATCGATATCCTCAAACTCGGCTATGAGACTCTTATTGTCGATGGACGTGCCACGCAAGCGGGCAAGAACCTCCAAGCCCTCCTGGTGGCGCTGCTTCGAGGCGAGGTAGCGGGGAGTCTCGGGACAAATAAAAGAAAGGCCGAGAACAATCCCTGTTGGGATCAAAGGAATGGCCTGCACTAGACGATATTGGGTGCGTGTGGCGGCCATATGGAGATCAGCACCATAATTAATGAAGAAACCTTTCGAAAAAGACATGTTAGTTAGGTTTACACACTGAATGTCGGTTGAAACTCACCCATCGCGAGGAAGCCCAACAGCGTCACCATGCATAGGCCGACGGCGAGACCTCGCGTCCGCTTCGGCGCCACTTCTGACAGATACAATGGCGAGGTGACTGTTAACAAACCGGCACCTAGTCCAGCAAAGATGCGGGAAAATAGCAACAAGCCATAAATCCCCGACGAGAAGATTTGGATGAATGTTCCAATTCCCCATACGATTATGGCCAGTCGCCAGGATACCAAGCGTCCTAGTCGATCATTCAGATCCAGACCACTTAAAGCTCCAAATGCTGCGCCCAGGACGTTGAATGAAGTAATGTTTGCCTTCCGGTTTGCCAGGCCTGTCTCATCATGCTCCCAATTGGACGAGATCAGATTGAAATCCTTCTCGAAAGAGGCCAATTTCACACTTGCACTAAAGCCACCCTCATCGTATCCTATTATCGATTAGCCCGGTCGAGTGCATTTGTGATGGGCGGCCCTGACGCCACACGCCACATACCCTTGGGGATGGTCCCACAAGCAATGATTAGAATCACCACAGCATAGAAAGGCGCGGTGGTCCAACGAGACCGATCCAGCCATTGCATATTCACGGTGGAGTCATCGACCATAAGAAAATCCGGGGTAAGGCTGGGGCGGAATGGTCGGCTAGGAGTGGATGCGAGAGGATCGAAGAGTCTGCAGCGAGTGGAGAGAGGAGGCGTTCGGCATCCCGTTTAGTGCTCGGTCAACCTCCGACTTGCATTTGCCTTCCCTTTCCCCTCGACGATCAACACGCGTACTCGCGGGACACTCTAATGCCCGAAATCTTCACAAAATTGTGTCTAACATGTTGTGCAGAGTCTTGTTGACCGCGATTTTAGTGGTTGGCATCGGTTCGTGGCGCAACCTCACGCTTGAGATCCGCGGTGTTGTGAGAGAAGGAAAACAGCCAACTCCAACAAACAGTCAAGTCTCATGAATTAATTAATTAATTATTCATTACAGAATGTACTCCGTATGCGCGGAAATCCTGCGAGACATTCATTAACCGAGTGGGGAGTCGAGTGTTGACCTTACGGACGACTTCCGCTTCACCACCTACTCTTCCCACACACACTTACGTCCTATGTCACGCTTAAAAGGCCATAGCGGGGTCATTTTGAAAAAGCCAAAGCGCCTTGAAAACATAGCCGATTCCTCTGGCTCTTTTTGGTCCAAATGAATGGTGTCTCTACTTTCGAGGCCTGAGTGTGCTTGCTGCGGACGTTGGCCGACGACGCTATGATTCCTAAGGGCTCGCTTGAATATTTTTTCCAGTGTTCAATCTTGCTCATCGGTGAATGGCATCTGCTTGGTTTGTATTTGGCGATTGCGTTGGCTTCCAAGCCCTCAAACCAAATCCAGGCAGTCCTCGTGATAGCGGGTTCTTTCTTTTCTTTCTTTCTTTCTTTCTGTCTCATGATGCTTACGTCGATTTTTCAGCCGTATGCCAATATTCTGGGGAAGTCCCCACGAGTATCTCTCGCCGCTGTCACTTCCTTTACGACTGGGAGACGGCTGAACCATGCGGCAGCGTCGGTGCGTCTACCCTTGAAGCAGAGGATCCCTCCGCGGTCATGGGATGGCCATATGCATGTTGTGGAACCAAAGCGGTTTCCTGTCTCCGAACTAGCAGTGTATCAGCCCTCTGTGCATACCTTGGCTGATGCTCTTGTTTTCGAGACCATGCTTGGTATCGAGAACCTCGTCTTCGTGCAGCCCTCCATCTATGGCACGGACAACTCCTGCCTCCTCCATGCGCTGGAGAAGCTTGGTCCATCTAGAGGGCGGGCTATAGTGGTTATTGATCCGGCAACCATCAAGTCTGAGACATTAGACGAATGGCATGCTCTCGGCGTCCGCGGGCTACGTGTGAATCTCCAGTCCATAGGGAGGGTGATGAAACAATCTGAACTTGAGAAGACATTGCTTGAACATGCCAAGATTGCCCGACCCCGGAACTGGGTGATTGAGGTGTACCTCCCTCTAAAGATGGTCCCGATGCTCGAGCCTATCGTACCACGCCTGGGCGTCTTCGTATGCATCGATCACTTCGGAAGCCCGGACCTTTCCCCTGTTCTTCGGGCCCTGGATAATGCTCCCTTCGATCCATACCTTCTTCCCGGCTTTCGCTCGTTGATTTCTCTTATCAAAGCCGGCAGCACATACATCAAGGTGTCTGCTCCCTACCGACTCACCACAGACCGATCCATGTCCGAATTAAAAGCCATGGCTCGAGAGTTCCTGGCTGCTGCACCTAATCGAGTCATCTATGCGACAGACTGGCCTCATACTCGTTTCACAGGAGTAGACATTAGTCCTTTCACCGAGTGGTGCTTGGATCTCTGCGACGGGAAACCCGGGCTGGCAGAGAAACTGTTCCGCATGAACACTGAGCGTATGCTGGGAGTGGATTTGATCTGAATGACATTTACGAGCCGTGCATAGCATTCTTGTTTCTGCATGGGAATACGGCGTTTGGCTGAGTGATTTATGCAGCAATTTTGATGACATTATGATTCGAACTTGAACTGGCCCTATCTAACATAGTGTTTCCAAAGCAAAAAAGCCGGTTACAGTATTACTTCTCTCTCAAAGATAAAACAAGTGACATTCTATGTATCCTAATCGCCACCAACAGGCATTATTGACACCGAATCAAACCCAAAACATCACCTATCCACTCCAAACAAGACCAACTGCCAATTTAGACGTCCTTGGCGTCCTGGAAGACGACATGCGAGGTACAAATCTTCTTCGGGCCCTACAGGAATCCATCATGTTAGAAAAGAGCATAAACAGAAGAAGTCAACTCACAATCTCATAGCAACACGCCGGCCGTGACTGGTCCTCACACAGCTGGGGCTGCTTCAGATGAACACCTATCCTAATGTCAGTAACATTGATCGGATGATTAGACAATGAAGGAGACAAACAGTCTTCCGCCTCATTCGCCTTGGCGCTGTTGCGCGCGGGCTTCATGTCGCGACAGCAGTAGGGCTGCTGGATCATGCCTGTCTTGTCCGCCGCAAAATCACAGGACATGTTGATCTTTTTGGCCGAGCCGAGGACCAAGGTGGTTGCAAAGGCGAGAACGATTGAGAGACGCATATTGACTGGTATAACTTGTAGCGTCTGGTATCGGGGTTGAATCGTTGATGGTTGAATTGGCAGGGACTGAACGTGGTCGACTGTTGTATACCTACCTCGTGCGGATGTGAAATCAGGGCGCGCAGGGCGACTCAGGAGGGCTTGAGGGGCATGCCTTGATTCATTGGCAGGTTGGCTCCTGGCTCTTGCAAGGTATGGAAAATGGTTGTGGTGGATGTGATTGGTAGGGCTGGTTGCGCCCTTGCATTCTTGTTTCTCGTGAATGTGGATGGTAAACAAGGGCTCTTGGTATTGACCAGGGATATGGATTCCAGTGCTATGAATTTAAGGTATGATTCTACTGTATGAGATTGGTTTTAGGTTAGCAAGGGAGAATGCGCGTTGATGATAAGGTGGCTTCCATTCTGCTTGTGATAATGTACATCTACTCCCTACCACACGGATAAGTCATTCTATACCGCAGATGACTATTCAATTGCATTTCTATAAATTTATAGATCATTCGAATTAAAAGACAGGCAAATGAATATCCCCAAGACCTTTTCTCCAAACACATGCCTTTCAGCCTCTTCCTACGGCGAACCTATCTCCCAAGATCGATGCCGGCGGCACCGAAGTAAATAGATTTTCGCATTTTATTCCAGTCAGGAAATAGAGATCTTACCAGTTCATATCTGGGGAAAGGCCCGAGTCCTACTACTGCAGGTACCAATCACACCACCACGTGGAATCAACCCGGCTCGCTTCTGTTTTTGTTTTGAGCCAAGCGTAAATCTTAATAATCATATGTAGCGGTGTCCAACGAATCCACTTGTCCACGTAGTCGATCCGCGCACCAATTGTTGGCAATTGTTGAGGCCCAACGCTTAGTCACCTCCGATAAGACCATCAACACCCCCGCCTGGAGTTCCCCTCTCCATCAACTCACTCTATGATCATGAAGCACTCCTCTGAGGTCTCCGACATGGATCGCAACGTCTATATTCCCCTGTGCTTCTGCCTGATTTCTTTCGCTGTTATCGCATACTCTCAATAGTTCTCCTCTATGTTCCTCGGAGCATCGTCGCCCCCAACCAGATCGCCAGATGAGGGATACTCAAGTCGCCGAAGGCTTGAGATTTGAGAGGTGCCGGTAATACACCTGGAATATTGAATACCGAATCAAATTCGTGCTCCTCGCCCTCAAACCCTTTGGATCACTGCATTACTGTTGGACCAACAAAGCCCTTCAACAACCGGTCCTTTGAAGACATGCCCACAACACTCTTCTGGTCTCGCTCGAATGCCTCGGGATTCTACATCATTTACTCCGTACGAATCCTTCAGAACTCTCTGCCTCAACCACTTTGCCAGGGCCGAGGGTACGAACACAAGCAATGGCCCGCCAGAACGATTTAGTCCGCCTGTTGAGTTGATGGCGGGACGTGAGCTTCTCTGGAAGTGATTCGTTCTACCGTCTTAGATCTATGGGCAGTGGTTGCGCACGCGGACATAGAACGGCTCAACTTCATCGCTCCTTTACAACATCTCTTTCCTCTCGCATTATACCATACCCCTCGCGCATATATCCTCATTGCATATTTGAAGCTGAGACTGGATCTCATTCTTCGTTCGACTATACTTCTCCTGTTCTCTCCGATGGTTGTCAACAGTGATCGTCACTTGGTTCGAGACCAAGTCCATGCGCTTGCTGGTCTGCGACTCCTGGACTCCCTCAGGCGATGTGAACTTTTGGATATCTCTCATTGTATATTTTTCATTTCTGTCAATTACTTCGTGAATTAATCATTTAAATCTACATCTCGGCGTCTGTAATCACGTGCCTCGGGGACTTGCTGAGAAATCCGCGCCGCATTTGGCCGATCGCGCATCCCGATATCGTCACTACTTTTTTGTCAGCTCTTGCATCTTTCCCCTCTCTGTAAATACCCCTCCTCCCCTCCCTCCACTCTCTATGTTTGCCCGCTCCCTCCCCACTCAACCCTTCCGGATCGGCTTTCGCAGCTCTTTGACCCGATCCTCCGCCAAGCACATTCATACTGGTCCACGGTCCACCCTACCTCGAACCCTGGCGACTTCCACCCGATTGCCGGCCAACCTAATTGCTCCAGGCGCTCGCCTTTCCTCGGTCTCCCGACACTTTTCCTCCTCCCCTGGGGCCGCGAGCACAACTTCGTCCACAATGGCTCCCGTTGAGACGCAACAATATGACTACATTGTCATCGGTGGTGGAAGTGGTGGTAGTGGAAGCGCTCGCCGCGCAGCCGGCTGGTATGGTGCAAAGACTTTGATTGTGGAAAGCGGCCGGTCCGGTGGCACTTGTGTCAATGTTGGGTAAGTCGATGAGCTTCATGGTACCTGCTTAAGCGCATGGTACTAAGTTCAGCGCTGACCGAAACCTTCAGATGCGTTCCCAAGAAGATGACCTGGAACTTCGGCACCATCAACGAGACAATGCACATTGGCAAGCACTACGGCTATGATATCCCCGAAAACGTCAGCTTCAACTATAAGCACTTCAAGGAAACCCGCGATGCTGTTATCCAGCGCCTGAACGGTGTCTACGAGCGCAACTGGGGCCGGGAGGGCATCGATCTCGTCCACGGCCGTGCCCGCTTTGTTGAGCCCAAGGTGATCGAGGTGGCTCAAGCCGATGGGTCCGGTACTACCCGGTACGCTGGTAAGCACATCTTGATCGCGACCGGCGGCCGGCCCAATGTCCCCAAGATCCCGGGTGCCGAGCACGGCATCACTAGTGATGGCTTCTTCGAGATCGAGGAACTTCCGCCCAAAATGGCGGTCGTGGGTGCTGGATATATTGCAGTTGAGCTGGCCGGCGTCGTGAACGCCGTGGATGTCGAGACTCACATGTTTATCCGCGGTGAGAACTTCCTGCGCAAGTTTGACCCGATGGTCCAGAAGACCATGACCGACCGGTATGAGGCTGCCGGTGTCAAGATGCACCGCAACCATACCGGCTTCAAGGAGATACAACTCATCCGGGATGGCAAGGGCAAGGACCGTCTGATCAAGCTGATCAGCCATGATGGCTCGGAGCTCGAGGTCAACGAGCTGTTGTGGGCTGTCGGCCGGGCTCCCGAGGTTGAAGACCTGTCCCTAGACATTCCCGGCGTCAAGTTGAACCAGAGTGGTTACGTCGTGGTGGATGAGTACCAAAACACATCCGTCGAGGGCATCTACGCTCTTGGTGATGTGACCGGCCAAGCTGAGCTGACTCCAGGTATGTATCATGTTAGAACAGTCGCATAAATTCCTACTAACCTGCCTTCCAGTTGCAATCGCCGCTGGTCGTCAACTCGGCAGTCGTATCTTCGGTCCCTCCGAACTCAAGCACTCCAAGATCTCCTACGAAAACATCCCGACAGTCGTCTTTTCCCACCCCGAAGTTGGTTCAATCGGTCTCACAGAACCTGAAGCCCGCCAACGGTACGGCGACGACAAGGTCAAGATCTACACCACCAAGTTCACCGCCATGTTCTACGACGTCCTGCCCCAGGAGGAGAAGCCCAAGAACCCGACCCAGATGAAGATCATCTGTGCTGGTCCTCAGGAGAAGGTGGTTGGTCTGCACATTCTGGGTCTTGGTGTTGGCGAGATGCTGCAGGGATTCGGTGTTGCGGTCAAGATGGGCGCGACTAAGCAGGACTTTGATAGCTGTGTGGCTATTCATCCGACCAGCGCGGAGGAATTGGTGACTATGCGGTAATTAGACGATAGAATATACCAATAGCATTTGAGCCTGAATGAGAAATATGCATGCTCAGCTGAATCCTATTGAGCCCAAAATTGATTCACAATAGAAAATTCGCACTCAAAGCAAAAAGACAGACAATGCAGACAAATAGAGATATACCATTTCCCTCCATCGGCATTCTCCAATATACCCGGTTATCAACATTCGGTCTACCCTCGTTCTCTGCCTTATCAGCCCTTAATCGTGCAAACGTATATTGAAGGTACCAAATGATTATTTCGCCCAACTGCTTCATCCCATAGTTCCCATCAGCAAAGTCATTCTCCCTCGATTCCTTAACCTGCCGATCAACTTCCCGTTTCCTCGCAGCTTCAACATCAGCTTTACGCTCCATAACATCCAAAACCTCAAGCCTGTCCACGTTAAACCAGTCATCCAAAAAGCCATCAAACAACTCACGTCTCAATCGACCCCATAGCAAGCTCCATCGTAGCCAAACAACTCCGCAGCTGCACAATAAACCCTTGAAACTTATGCTCATCAAAATGCACAAGCCATCTATCCCGGCTACTAAAGCGATGAACCGTCGAGCGTTTCGTGGATTTAGTCACGACGGCATGAAGATCGCTGCACACTTCTAGTGTTGTTTGGAGTATCCGGTCGATTTTGAATAGTTCCATAATCGGTTGGTTCTTCGACTCTTTCTCGAATGGTTGATGGTGTTTTACCGTGTTGCGGAGTACACCGAGTGTGTGCTCTGCGTCGGAGAGGAGGGATTTTGCTGTTGTCACGATTGGAGGGGGTTGATTATAGTTCATGAGATGGTCCATGAAGGTGTTTGTGGATAGGATTATGTCGATGGTTGTATTGATGATGTGGTACATTGTTATTGAGTCCATTTTCTTGAGTTTTACCATCTTTCAGCGGATGTCGAGGGTTGTTATCACGATTGCCTCGGGGTTTACATGATTATTAAAGCTGACTTTCTCTCAACTTTAGTGAAACAAGATTTCTGGATACGAAACCACCGAATCAACTCTTTGCACAATGCATCGTGGGCTTTACCGATCCACACCAAGCGCTTGGGGAATCACCAAGGTGCTTCCCGCTACAGCACTACTGCAACTGGGCTGATGGATCAAATCAATATGCAAGGAAAGACTATGAGCGCTAAAGTAGAGATTGCTCGCCCGGCAGGTAGGTCTAGAGCATCGCCAAGCGCCGTGGATGTACCCCACATTTGAAACCGGCGCCTACGCAGAACGCGGCGATCTCAAGGTGGTTTATGCAGGAATGAAACAAGGGTGTAGAATTAGGAATTTGGATGGCATTCAAAGTCTGCTACGAAGTTCTAGACTTGTAGTGAATCGATCGGTTAGTGGAGCTATCATCTCTTCATTGCCCGGTATGTACTTGGGTCTTCAAGCACCCAGTCAGCGCTGTAAATAAAAATCAATTAATGACAATCTATTTTGCCACTTAATTGTCGTTGAGTAAATGGTCGTGGATATTGTGGCGTCGACCCTTGCCTATATCACGCGTGATATAAGATGATTTAAGCTTATTTCGGGTGAACCAAACATACACTTTCGACGACCGAGTCATATCAAAATTTTGAATATTGATATTCCTCGGATATATGTCTATAATGATTATTAGGCACAACCTTGGAAAGAACAATTCATTGTTAATCATATTGACCCTGGACATCGCTTTGACACGACTTTATTCATAGCGGGCTGCTCAACAGGGCCATCCCGTCAACATACAATGAGAACGCCATCCCGTCGATCAATTATACAATGAGACTAATAATCTCAATGGATATAGACTCTGTCATGGATCTGAAGGGCTTATTCCATGCCATTGTCACAATGCACTTTGTTCATCTCGTGTCTATCACGCATTGTTCAAGTAAGAATTTCCTTGTCTTCCCATTCTCTAGCTTATCTTTATGTCTCAATGCCTTTATTAACTATATTCATTGTTTGCTTTACAATACTCCTTACCTCAGATGTATATAAACCCTCACAAGCCCATGGTCTATCGAGTTCATCATCACTGAAATCAACAATCTTTTATCACCACAACAGAAGCAACTTGCTCAACTCGCATCTCACGCCTCTCAACATCAAAAAATGGACATGTCAGAAATTATAGAAACATTCGAAGAAGAATTTATGGAAACATTTGAAGATACCTATTCTCTCGATGATGTTCTCACAGCCAAGTTCCTTGAACGCTCCACACTCACAATGGTAGAGGCTCAGGAGATGGGCGAACAGCTGCAGACCTGTCTCGCAGACCCTAAAGTTCCCTGCACAATCACCCAATCCACACTAACCTGGAGTGAAATAGAGTTCGATCCGAGATGGAGGTTTCAATTCGGCGGCCCCAAAGGGACTAGACACCTTGTCTATAATGCGGATTTCGCTAGCCTAAACCTACCAACCGACCGCAGTCTCTACCGAGCATTCGAGGTCCGCGGGAAATTCGCAGATACGAAATATAAGTCGATCGAAGGAATGGTCGTCTGGGATGGAATTGCCGGTCCAGGCGTGCTGACTTTGTACCTGGTGAGTCGGGAAGAGGTGTCGCGTACTTGTCCTGCCCGGTATTTATCGCAAATCCCTTTGTCGTATGTACCGGAAGTCCCTGTCCCGTATGTATCGCAAATCAGCCAGGCTGTTTATGAGAAGGACCATGCTATTGAGGATCTCCGGTATGTATTCATTGACTCGATTCTCAATGAGGATACGGTGACTATCGCGCAGATCTTGCATGAGACGACGCCTGCGTCGGGTGATTTCCTGTGGACTTGGGAATATGGTACCGCGGGATATCAGTCTTTGCTTGGTACGCCGATGGGGAAATGTGTGGCGCATCTCATTTTGAGTGCGTTTGAGCGAGGTACGAGGCGGATTTCGCGGGTTGTTACTTGGGGGTCTGATGATTGCGAGGATGTTGTTTGGATGCGGCTTGATATTGAAGCCATTGATAAAGAGGCCAATGTTGAAGAAGCCAATGATAAAGAAGTCAATGATGAAGAGGCCATTGACAAAGAGGCCATTGATAAAAAAGTCAATGAAGAAGCCATTGATGAAGAGGGCCTTGATAAAGAAACCAAAGCCATCTAGACTTATGCTTGATTTCTTTCAAGATGTCATACAAACAATGGAGACAATGATTTTGTACTGGATTGTTTTGATAGTATTGAATCTCAAAAAGAAAGAAAAAAAAAAAAAAAAAAAAAAAAAAAAAAAAATCAAATCGAAAATTCTTCTGTTGACAAGTAGTAAATATTTTCATAAAACGTGTAGCATATCGATTATACAGCATGTAAACAAATCTATACCAAAAGCGACAGCCAGCATCACTTTCTCCGCATAAACCAAGCCACCCCTGCAACACCAAAGGCAAGAATAACCCCCCACCGAGCCAACCCCCGACAAATATGATACCTCGCAACCTTAGAAATAGCATCAGAGTCATTAACACGTGGAAAAGACCGGTCCGTGGGAACATCCATATCCAACGCAGCACACAAAGGACCCCATCCATCCCTAACATCAAAAAACACCAATTTCTCTGCAGGGACAACCTCCTTCAACCAGGCAATATGCCGATGATACGAGAGCTCAGTCGGGATCTCCTCACCGTACATTTTCGCCCATATATTCCCGATGAGAATCACATAATTAAGCCAGTGTCGCATACCCGGCAACGGGAATAAAACGACCCGCAAAAAGCCCAGCACAATCATATTAATCACCTTGTGCATACTCGTTTTCCAAGGCCCCGGATCACGAACCGTACAAATGACTTTTGCATTCGGGTACAGCTGCATCAACTCCGGGACAAACTGCGAGCCTGGGGAGTCGGTGATAGCGGCGTAACCGTCCAGTTCGCTGGAGATGAGATCCAACATGGCGGGACGATCAGAGGTCCGACCGTGCAGCCACAATCGCATTATTTGCGTCCATGCTTTGATTTGCGAGGGTGGGCCCAGCGTGCTTTGGGTTCCGCCGTGGTAGACGGGTCCGCCGAGGAGGATCTCGAGGGCGAGACTGAAGGAGGCGGTGCCGGTTCGAGGAAACCCGGCGCCTATGACTTGGATGCTTGCCCCCGGTTGTGGGAGGGAGGCTTGTTGACCCATTGCCTGCAGGGGTTGCGGCAGATGGGGGAAACTTAGGGCGCGTGAGAAGAAACCAAATCGGAGATAAGTTTCCGCTAAAAATAGTTCCCGCTGACGAGCGGACCTTTTTCCTATTTGAGTGACTAGATTCGATAGAGCGTGCAAGTGTGCACTAGAGAATTTAATTTGGATAATGGATAATACTATTGTATGCCAAGCGAGTATCGAGGGAATTTCTACGTTCTACAAAAGTACCGAGTAGAGGTGCTCATAGCACTATACTAAGATGTTCATCTCCACAGTAAAAGATCTACGATCTACGATAAAGACAGTTCATATGCAAATGTATTCGGAACTATCGTCATGCATCATGTATGGCTAGATCAATCCTTCTCCATCCAGATTGAATACCGGGGAGATTCAGACCTAAATTGATTCTTTTCCTGAGAACCACAATCGTATGGTAGGTTTGAAAAGCAGAATACATGTCGGTCAGAGGCCGCATGAACGTGCCATGACCGGTCGTTGCTGATGTGCTCACACCCCGTACGTATTTAGAGGTTTAGACAATCGATAGCAGGGGCAGGCATCCATGTCATCGAGTAAAACGGCGCCTGCGCCACTCTTAATGCCATAATCGGGCCTAGGTAAACCTGGTCCCGACAGAAGATCACGAGTCTCACCAAACAGATCAAGATCAGCTCGTCATACTGGTAGGGGACGCATCGTGGATTGGACTGGTGGCAACCTTGTCCAAAGCAACGGCATGCAGCGCTGGCTTCTCTGCGTTCTCAAGACGGCCTTCTTTCAACGACTCGAGTTGCTGGTGTACCCAGTCAGCCACTTCCTTATCCTCGGTGATGGCAGACGAGGAATTCTCGTCGGGAGATGGAGTCTCGGATGGTTGCGGTTCCGTTTCACCATTAGCCTCGGCTGGTGGACGCATGAGCGGGGCCAGCCAAGGATGGCGAAGAAGCATGTTGTAAGAAGGTCGGTTTTTGGGATTCTTATCAAGACAGGCCCGAACAAATGCGTGCGCTTCCTCCGAGTAGCCTTCGGCCGGAAGTGTAGGTGGGTCACCATGAACGATTGCCTGCGGCTGTCAGTCAATGGAAATTTGAAAAAAGAACTTGCAATTGCCACTCACGTGTAGTTGACTGAAGATATTGGTGAATGTCTCTGGCGGATATGGATACCGTCCCATGGCACATTCAATCATCGACAGCCCAAGACTCCAAATGTCGCTCTGTACACTGTATGTCCCCACGCTGGGCGCTCCAGACGATTGCATGCCACCCCCTGCGATTCGCTCGGGGGCCATGTAACTTTGACACCCGATGTTAGTCTTTGCAATGCTGGAGACCAAATTTCCGCTCACGCCAAAGTCACAGATCTTGATCTGACCCTTGGCGTTCACCAGGATGTTGGTGGGTTTCACATCACGGTGGATGATATTATGTTCGTCCTTGAGGGATTTCAAGCCCATGATGGTAGACAAGGCCACCTTGCGGAGGATATTTTCAGGGACGCCGCCCGCGTAGATTTTATCGATCGAGCCACCATCCATGTACTCGACGCACATGTACACAGCGCCTTCTTGGAAAAAGGCGCCGTAGAAATCAATGATGAACGGCGAGACACATCGGTGCAAGATGTCCAGCTCCATGATAATCTGCGCAAATTTGCCCTCGTCCAACTCCAGCCGAATCTCCTTCATAGCCATGACCACTCCGGTCGTGTCTGAGCCGGGTGGGCTCGCCTCATTGTCGGACGACCGACTGACAATTCCACTCAAGCCCAGGCCAGGCTGGCGGAGCTTCGGGCGACTGTGTCGGACCTTGTACACAGTGCCATAATTTCCTTTGCCCAGCTCGTCCAAGCGATCCACTTCATCCAAAGAGATCTTGAAGCTATGCCCGGACGAGAATTCCACCCCGCCACCGTGCAAGATTGCTTTGTTCTTGAAGTTGAGTGTGCCCGCTTGAGTATCAATGTATTCCGAATATTTGCTGAAAGCCGATTCGCCACTTGGTTCCTTCTTTTGATCGTCGGTATTTGCAGGCGAGGGGGGCCCAGTCGCATCCGACAATTTGAGGCCAGGCTTCATACGTTTGGCGGCCAAGCCGCCCGGCTTGGGGGACGAAGCAGGAGAAGTCGCTGAAATTGACGGCGAAGACATCCAGTTTTTATTGTTCGGTCGTGCAGAGGGCGAGCGGCCAGAGATAGGCCCGCCGGCCAGAGCACCGCCGGCACCTACCTCGGAGGAGGTTGGTACCGCCGACGCGGAGTTTGTATGTGGCAATGGAGCTCCTTGACGGGAGAGCGAAAAGGCCTTCATCTTCGCCATAATGTCTTGGTTCAAACCTCCGTTGCCCGATCCACTCATCGACGCCTGGGGACCAGGACCCCGCCGCGCAGCGTTGATCTGACCCAGATGGGTGGATGAGGCTGATATGCCGGCTTGGGGGTCGCGAGGGTTCCGGAGGGAAGGAGCGGAGGCATTCTGAGAGGGGTTCGCCGGCGTCGCAGGATCTTGAGGGCTGCGAATCTCTTCGGCCTCGACGGCGAAGTCGCGGTGATCGGGCATGTCGCGAGCACTATGGAGGACGAGGAAAGCGAACGGACAAAACCGACAGAACCGACAACAAGGGCCGGGGCAATTGAAGTGAGAATGCCGTCTTGAAGGTGAGCACCGGCGCTGGCCAGGTTGAAGTAGAGTTGAGTCGGAACAAGGAGGGGCAAAAGAAATTCCAAGATTGGTGAAGTCACTCGGACCCGCGAACAAGGAAAATGATAACATTTACTCCGATTCCCATGACATCGTGATTCCAACCACCACCATCTGTTCTCTTGATCTCATTCCCTGCGCCTCTTTACACTTCCACGGATCTTTTCTCCCTCTTCTCTTCCCCTGCTCTTCACTCCGTGTGCGATTTCCTATCTTCAACCGGGCGGACGAACCGACCAATCATCGGCTGTACCGGGCGAGAAAGCAGGTTTTGGTACGAATCATTCCAAGTGGGCGTGTTGTCCCGGCCAATTTCATTCGGAGCTCTTCCTGTGCTCTTCCTGTGGCTTGCGCGGGTTTGGCTCCAGGAAATGATCCACTGGACCGTCTCGAGGGGCCGTCTTTCTGGACTTGGTGCCATCGTGGTGCCATCGTGGTCCACTAGGATCCATTCCCCCAGAGTCGTTGACTTAACGTCTCCACCTCCGACTGCAAGGCCCGAGGATCTACGAATTGAAGAGAGCTTATAAGGATTCTTTGCAACTACCGTGCTATACAGAGATCAATTGGAGGAATCTATCTCGTCAATCTGACAAGCGGAATCGCATCCATGTCAGGTACATAGTCCGGTCGCCACGACCCGCAATCCAATTTTGAGCCTCGTCCCATGGGTGAAAACGGGTATCTATACGAGTTTTCGCATCAACTCCCACAGAGTTTAATGATCCAGTTACCTCGGCCGAAGGGGCGACTTTGTCAAATCCATAGTTTTGTCTCTATTCAGCCTCGCGAATACTTCCAATTTCAACCAATGTTCCGATAACACGGTCATCCGGTTCTTCCGTTGGCTTCGTGCCAGCCATAGCGCAATTTGCTGGCTCTTGGCACGAGGGGCAGATGAAGGCAGCAAAATTCGTGTTCCACACGGCGGGAACGACTTGCTGCATAAGAATAACGCTTACTCTCAATGCTCCAGACCTCGAGGAATCTTTTTTTTTTTTTTTTTACCCAAGTTGTGGATTGCACGGGAAGTATCTCAAGACTGTTGTGGTGGCAAATGCTGCGATCTCATGGATCAGAGGACATTGTACATGTACAACCAGAAAGATAGTAAGTTTAATGAGAAGCACTATGTTTCCACGAAGCACGAATTTTGGAGTATTTGACGAAACATAGCAGTGAAAGAATTCATGATGGGATCTATATCCCTTAGTACGGACTCGCCATCAACGACTTGACACGCAGTCTTAAATCCTCGAAACTGACTATAAGCGTGTGAGTTTGCTCGTTTGAGAAAACGTAACACTGCAGTGTACAACCAATTGAAACAACGATAGTCACGGGAATCAACGCAAACATTCGAAACCCGACATCTTACTGGTCAAAAATACAATATCAGATCATCGCTCAAGTGAAGTCGTGTCATGTTCTGCACACTTCCATTCTTTTCGAAGCCACACACCAACGTGTACCAATAATCACCCCGATGGATCATCCAGGCCTCCAGTCACGCCTCCGCGACTTGCCCAGCACCAAACGCTGGACGATTGGCACGGCCATCTTCCGCGAGCCCGAATCCGACAACCCCATGATATTACTCCTGCAGCGCGTCGGACTCGAAACCACGTTTCCGAACATCTGGGAAATCTCCGAGGGCCAAATTGAGGAGACCGACGAAACGATCGCTCATGCGGTTAGACGCGAAGTACGCGAGAACACTTCTCTCGAGGTGTCTCGCATTATTGGCGAGATTGAGCCCATGACGTGGGAGTCCAAGGGCAGCTCCAATGTACAGCTGAATCATATTGTCACTGTTCAACCGGGTGGTTCGGTCAAGACGAATCCGGAGAAGTATTCGGATTGGGTGTGGGCGCGATTGGAGGAGCTTGATTATCTTCATATCACTTCGTCGATGAGGACAATTATTCAGGATGCTTTTATATTCCTTGCGGATATGGAATAGGGGATTGACATCAGTACATTTATATCAGTTACTGGTTATATTGTCTGGGACTTGAAAGTGAGAGACATCATCTTGTCTTTCAGATGATACAATAAAAAGAAACTGCCTTGCCATTTGCCCAAGCATTTGCAATGTAGATATACTTTATGTGCCGATTACATACCGATCAAGACAAGAACGATACACTCCCGACATTCCAAACATAGATAATCGAATCCATCGTTCATCTCACTCAAAGCCATCCCACTTGTTGAAAATGGAAAGATCGAGTCACTACTGACATGCAATGACTCCTTGAAATACCATCTCGTCTCCAATCCCAATCCTCGCTCTCATGCATTCAAACAAAGCACAAGCCAGGCCATCTCGCCCTGACTTCATAGAACCCTCACTTGCTGCAGCAACACTTCTTGCTGAATCCACGGCAGCCATCACCGGTCATATGAGAAAATCCCCGACGACCACAATAATCCTCGCATTTGCCGCTCCAGCTAATACTGCACGAGCTAGGGTGATAGCAGCTGCCACTTCGCTTGTCGAGGTCATCATTCTGGATGTTTTCGTTCGGGATGGCCATAACGCTAGCAGCGAGGGTGGCGAGGACGAGGAAAAACGTAGTCTTCATGTTGGAGTCGGGTGACTTTGCGAAGAAATATGTAGAGGAATGGCTTGTGCAAAGGGGTAGATTGGTCTGACTCTGGTACAACTTCTGACCGAAGCCAATATATATACCTTATTTTTCTCATGAGGGCATTACCTACCTAGGTATCCCTCAAGTAATCGACATACCCGATTCGATTCTCGTATATGTTGTGTACCCTCTGATTCGCATTCTGACTACAGATGTGACCGTAAGAGCCGGTGATTCGTCTTTAGAGTTCGCCCTTGATCGTCTTGTCCTATCAATGCGTTCTGCGCAAGGTTCCAAGCATGTGCACTACGAGAGCGTCAAGTCCAAGTATTGGATTTGTGAGATTTAGGCCGTGCTTGTTTGTGCTCATGCAGAGACACATGTGGCTGTTGCAAATTCTAGTGCTTGATAGGTTTTTGTAAAAATCGAGTTGGTATACAACGCTTAGCTTTGGAGATGCGAGCAAGAGAAATATACCTAGTGGAATCTCCTGTTGAGTGTATGTGTTAATGTCTTTGTTGAAATGAATAATCATAGAATACCATATCGTATCAAGCATGGTCTCCACGGGAAAGAGGGTGCGTCTTCTCGTAATGAATCATCCTCGCATGCCAATCCATGCGCGGTAAAGGCAGTCGTCTAAGTACAATAATCTTCAATGCATAAGTCCACGGATAAAAATGAAAAACGCAGCAGAAAACGGAAACCTTAGATGGTCTTGCCAGGCCAAAACTCCAAAATGATGCTCGTGATTTATTTCATAAAATGTCCATCGTCTCATCATCTCCATCGACTTCAGACAGCTCGTCTGCGGTAGATCCCAGCCGTAGCCGGGAGCTTTTCGAGTCGTGATCGCAATTGTTGTCACTGCCCAGCACGCCCACCATCTCCAGCTCTGGGCCAGCGATGATACGCCCCTCAGTGTCTGCAACTTCACAGAGGTCGGTCAAACTCTGGTGGCTGAGGGATTTGAAGCCTTCGCTTCGCACCACACGGCCCCAGTGAGCTAAGCAAAATTGTGCAGCCCGGCGCATTAGCCAATGCTCGTTGGTTCTTACTGCGCGCTCCCATACAATCGCCGCATTATCCACATCCAGCTCGCGGCTCAGTCGATTGACACACAAAAGCCGAAGCTTGGGCAAGTCATAGAGGTTGGCCATGACAAGCATACCGGCAACATCAATTACGCTCGGACAGTCTTCAGCGTGGCCGGTGATGCTATCGGTGTAGAGGTAGTAAAGAAATGCACGTACGGCCGAGTACGGTTCCGGGATGTGCATTCGGCTTGTGTGATACTCTGCCATTTGAGCAGAATACAACCGCTTAAAATGTGGCCAACGAAGCTGCAAAATGATCTTGTGGACATGAATGGGCATCGAAGTGGACAGGGTGGGTTCCACAAACTGTGGCTGAGGCTGTGACGGAGATCCGGAAGGTGTTTCGGGAGAGTCATCATATGGAAGCTCATCGTCGTCACGAATTGCGGTGATAACAAAATCCGTACCACTCCCTGACTCGGGAGAGCAATCGAACATGGCGGAAAGATCAGCCCCTAAGCCAGAAAGTGGCGGCGGTGCTGATGCATCGGCTATCCATGAAGCATCTTGCTCGGGGGGTTCAGCCGAGAGGTCGTTCCCCAGCAGACCGTATTTATCTAGATCAATGGTGAGGACTTCGCTCATATGATTCTCATCGCTAGCCCCGGGTGCATTGGTGAGGTCAAGACTGCACCCCAAGAGCCAGGCTTTGGTTCCGGTTTCATTGACAGTACAATAGTGCCACCGATATCCAGGGCGAAAGATCTCCTGGCCATCAGCCAATCGCTGCCATCGTAGTGAGTTGAGATCCAGGGCGGAAAGGTTGCACTCGTGAGATCGCACTGTTTCTGACGGGGTGATCAAGTCAAGAAGCACACCAGATGCGTAAGACTGGAAGTGAGTACCGGAGAACAAAGCAGGCACATGTGGACCTGAGTGGAATTGTAGACATGAGATTGCACCGGGGGCAAGTGGCTTCCGGCGATTAAAGTTGCGCACTTGAACACTTGCAGAGTTTGCAGTGTAATTCTGGGAGCGTGGCGACATATGTTGTGAAAGACTAGATACAGAATCTAAGATATCTAAGACATCAGCCAGGTGAAAACGTTCATTCAAGGATTCCACGATACCTTCCGAAGAGGAAATTCCGGCCAGTGACGGTGAGCCTTTGAGATCCAGCCACCAAATATCAGTGGTCCGTTCCATGTTGGGTCCTAACCCTCCAAAGATCCACAAGCGATTACCCCAGATCCAGGCTGTATGATCGAATCGTGCGGTAAAACTCCACGTCCGGGACCAAGTCCATGTCTGAAGATCCAGATAGGTGAGATCATCCAAGATGACATTATTCTCTCCTGTTAATCCACCCACGATGAAAAGTTTATCATCATGAATGACTGCCGCATGGCGAGCGCGTCCCCGGGGAATTGTGCCGTGGATTGTGGGAAGTGTCCAGGTGAAGGTTTGTAGGTTTAGGATCACAACGTCAGACAGGTATTCGCGGTGCTCATTCTCACCACCAAAGACAATTAATTTATCACCTTGGTAAAGCGTAGCGGTGTGTCCTGGAGGAAAAATATTAGAGGGATTTCCATACAATCAACAGCAAGGAAGTGCACATTACCCATTCGAACCCCAGGGATATCCCCATAGTTATCCACAAGCTCCCATCGCAGCGTGTTCAAGTCCAGCCGGAGCACGTGGTTATACACTGAGCAACGTTAGTTCTATTTGAGCGGGTAGAAAAGGAAGCTAGTGTTCGCGGACCCTCATCGGTGTACTGGTCAAAGCCACCAAATGCATAAATGCGATCATTACCGCAGTACGTCACTGAGGCATTGACCAGACATGCGGGGACATGGCCGGAGGCTTTTTTAGTGCTGGGTCGATAGTCCCCACTGGCTCGACGACCACCCGCCGGACTGGCTGGTAGCAGATATGCGTCTTGCCGCTGCATTGAATTGGCAATTGAGCACTCCTCAACGTGGGGGATTTGGAGGCTCTCGAAAATCGGGTCCAGGACCGACGGAAGTCACGCAGGTGGGTCTAGATAGAACAGCGTTGAGGAGAGGCGGAATATGCCATCAGTGAAAAGATAATCCACTCGGGACGCTGGCGATCAGTGGGAGATTAGACTCGGGCGAAGGTCAAAGTTCACATTGCTGAAAGGCCATTATCCATTAGAAAAAGAAGTCCGTCGGGCTGCGTTCTTTCATCTCGGTTTGATTCGGGCGATCAATGCCGGAACAAGTCACGGGCAATGTCAGGTGCCTCTAATCCCAAACAGGTTAGCGCATCTGTGGCTGAGGTAACACTGGTTGCCGGGGCAGACAAGCTCCATACTCGTTGGGGCATTCTATTTATTCCTTCTACTTGGTCTCTTCCTCCTTTCTCTCTTCATCCATCTGCTATTCCTCTACCTCTGATACTTACTCCTTGGTGGCTGGATTCACCCCCTCTGCATTTGGATATCTTGCATTTACATTAAACAGTTGTTTTAACATGGCTTCTGCCTCGGTCTCAACCCCGGTCAAGAGCCACAAAGGGCTCTTCGGCACCAAAACCGCTGGTAGTCGCATGCCCTTGACTCCTTCTCCTCGAGGAGCAACTGGTTCCACGGCCCAGGGGTCAGATCAATCTTCGCCTTTCACTCCTCGTCAGTCGGACGCTGGCCACAGCCAAAGCCAATCGATCTATGGCGGAAACTTGTCTTCCATCTTTGCCAAGTCACTCTCCAAGTCCAACCGCCCCGGTCGGGACTCGCCAAAATCGAACATTGCACGCACGCGCAGGTCACCAAAGCACCTGGAGTTGGGCGTCTCCGACTGGTCTTTGACCGGAACAGGACCGAATTCAACCCAGTCCCCATCCAAAGAGCGTACCCGCCGGGAAGTGACCGGCCGTTCACGTCCCACGAAGACCACAGTTCGTATTTCTCACAATGCCGGTGATCGCTTCATCCCAAACCGTACCGCTAGTGAAGGTCTCGCGACAACTGGTGCAGCCAAGCCCGAAGAACACCAGCGCCCCAAGACAAGTGGAAACGAGGGATCAACAGTCCTCGCTTCTGCGGCTAGCGCTTTTGATATGAGTGGTCGTGGATCAGAGGATGACCTGACCGCCGCCATGGAAAACATGGGTCTAGAGGACAACAACGAAAGCTCGAACTACTCTCGACCTGCCCCCGACGCTGTTGCTTACGAGTCTTCATTGGCTAATGCCTGTGGCGTCAATATCAACACTCGTATCCTGGCTTTCAAGCCACCGCCCCCAGAGTCATCCAAGCCAATTGATCTCCGGGCTCAGTACAACCGTCCTCTCCGTTCTGCCAAATCCAACCCTGCTCAATTCCGTCGCCGCGTTCAAACTGCCCCCGAGCGTGTCTTGGATGCTCCAGGTCTGTTGGATGATTATTATTTGAACTTGTTGGACTGGAGCTCCGGCAACCAAGTCGCCATTGGCCTCGAACGGAATGTCTACGTTTGGTCAGCGGATTCAGGATCCGTCAGCTGTCTCTTGGAGACCTCTCCCGACACCTACATCAGTAGCGTCAAGTGGAGCGGGGATGGTGCTTATGTTGGCGTTGGTCTTGGAACTGGCGAAGTTCAGATCTGGGATGTCGAGGAGGGCACCAAACTCCGCAGCATGCACGGCCATGATTCCCGCGTTGGTGTCATGGGATGGTCTAAGCACACTCTCTCCACTGGGGCTCGTAGCGGCCTTGTGTTCAACCACGACGTCCGGATTGCCCAACACAAGGTGGCCGAGCTAGTGTCCCACACTTCGGAAGTTTGTGGTCTGGAGTGGCGCTCTGATGGCGCACAGCTTGCTACTGGTGGTAACGATAACCTCGTCAACATCTGGGATGCCCGTTCTCTCAGCGCTCCCAAGTTCACGAAGACCAACCACCGTGCGGCCGTCAAGGCTCTCAGCTGGTGCCCTTGGCAACTCAACCTGCTGGCCACCGGAGGTGGTTCGTACGATCGTCACATTCACTTCTGGAACACGACTAGCGGTGCCCGCACCAACAGCATTGACACCGGCTCCCAAGTGACCAGTCTTCGCTGGAGCAACCACTACCGGGAGATTGTTAGCTCCAGTGGCTTCCCCGACAACTCTCTCAGTATCTGGAGCTATCCCACTCTGGTGCGCAACGTTGAGATTCCCGCTCATGAAACTCGCGTGCTACACAGCAGCCTCAGCCCAGACGGACAGCTTTTGGCGACGGCCGCAGCAGACGAGAGCTTGAAGTTTTGGAAGGTGTTTGAGCGCAAGGCCGGCAGCAGTGCATCGGCTTCCCGGGAAGGCGGTGTTGGTAGCAAGGCCCAGTTGACCAAGTCGATGACTATTCGATAAAGGTCTTTCATTGCTCATCACGTTTCAAATACTTTTCTTTTCATACCCAGACTCATTATGGCAGTGCGCACATTAATGGGCAGGGACATGCATTTCATCTGGAGTTTTGGGATGATCAGGGACAATAGGCGTTACGGGTTTCTGTATCTACTTGGGTTTAAATTGGATGTACAAAATGCTATTCCTAATACCTTTTTTTAACTCCCATTGACTTTTCATTCCTTTGTACAAAATTCTAATTTTATTCTAGTTCCTTTGTCCCTTGGATCACGGGCTGGCCATGGCTTAGTCACCCGGCTTTGGGGCAGGAGCGATTTCGACCGCGGAAGATCAACTTCACCTTCACGAAACTTGCCAGCCCTATCACCCCATCCCACATTTCCCTTCGTTCACAAGTTTGTCACTTTTGAGCTCATAAACCCTCTCACGTTATTGTTTCTCTTGATCATTACAGACTGGAAGTTAGCTTCGAACCATCTTTATCCCTGCAAGCGGTGTTCGACCTCACCAACGGCCCATTCCGTTGCGCCGTTGTGCCGCGAAGTTACGCTTCTCGGTCGAACAACTGCAACTGCAGTTGTTCTTTTCTTGTGTCGCTCGCTGACACAGCACCTTTCACCTCGACCGTAATACGCCTAAACACCTCTCTTCGCCGTCATGTCCAACACGCAAGTGGTGAGTTGGTCTCGCGACATCCTACCTCATAAGGCCCATTTCGTCTGCGCCCTTTTTGACGTGTCTCTCCGTCAATACCAATCAGAACCCAATCGTCGAGAAAAGATTGTGACTGACATCATTTCTTCCACAGGGCCCGGTATTCGATCGAGTGATCCAAGAGGTCTGTGATTCCTCTCAAGTCGACTTTGAAGAGAACGGCGTCGATCAGAAGACCTTAGTCGACCTGCGCGAGGTGAGAATTTTATTGTTCTGAAGGTTTGCGGTTCATTCAAGTGGCCCTGTGGTTGAGGTGTTCTGGGGCGGCCAAAAGTGGGGGGCCTGAGATGGTGCGGGAGGCAGCGCTTATGGGGGAACACGGACTGATGAGGCTCCCTTTATATGCTTCCCGCCGCTACCCGCTTAGTGGGCTTAGACCGCCAAGCCCTCATTGTTGACTGCCTGAAACCGTCTTGACATTTTATAGCAGTGCTAATTATACTATCCACAGGCCTGGCAGCAGAAACTCTCATCTCTCAACGTCGCTCATTTTCCATGGGATCCTCCTCCACCGCAGCCCACCCCCCAGGCTCCTGTAAATCTACCCCAAGCTACTGTCCCATCCAACGTGCCTCGACCCCCTCAACCACAACATGCCCCTCCTGTATCGATGCCACAGCCTGCCGCGGCGCCAACCGGTGTTCCGCCGACAGCGATGGGTGCCCCCCGCGTCAAGGCTGAACCTGGTACTGCCATGCCCAATCTGCCTAACATGAACCACCCGATGCCAATGCCTGCCAATCCTCAATCGGCTCGCGATCGCGCGGCAACCCATATGCAGCAAAAGTTTGGGGCCGCTGCTGCCCATTCTGTCAGCCAGCTCCAGGCCCAAGGTCAGCCTGGTCACGCGTACCCCCAGGTGCACGCTGCGAACGGACAAGTTCCCCAAATCAAGACAGAGCCCGGTTACCCGTCTATGGGATCTAGCCAAACGGATGGTGCCGATGATCCTCTGACCGACTGGAAGGCGGAAGTCGCCCGGCGCCGAGAGGCAGCTCAAAACGGAGAAGCTGACCACTTGTTGCGTGAATGCCTCAAGCAGCGGATGCTTGGTCTGGAAGCTGGTGGTGTCTTTCGCCCCATTGATCAACACAAGCCTTCGTCTTCAACTTCTCGGCGTGCGACACTGGCAGCTTCCCTCGACTCAGAGGCTGCTCCGAGAATGACTGGCCAAACTGATGGTGCTGACGAGGACGGCTTGAAGGAAGAGGAAGAAGACGAGGACGCCATCAATTCTGATCTGGATGATCCCGATGATCTTGTCGCCGAAGACCACGATGCCGATGAGTCCGAAGGCCAAGTCATGCTCTGCACCTATGACAAAGTCCAGCGCGTTAAGAATAAGTGGAAGTGCACCTTGAAGGATGGCATCTTGACCTCCGGTGGCAAGGAATACGTGTTCCATAAGGGCCAAGGTGAATTCGAATGGTAACTTTTCCGTTCTGCAGAATATCGCCTTGCTGTTTCCTTGAAGGTGCACTTCCACAGATTGACCAATTTCGCCACGCGTGGCATTCTCACTCGAGTTGACTTGGCCAAGCCATTTTATACGCCAATTTCGCTGGTGCCCATGATCTTTTCAATGCGTTTTGTAATACTTTCTTCCCTTCGCCCCGGTGCTTCAATTGACATCACCGAAAACTACTACCCACATCTCCTTTGCTTTTTTACACGGTCTGTGCAAGCGAATCCTCAATTTTCACGATTATTTCCGCGCGGTGAACCCCTGAACCAAATCAGATATCGGGGTTCATGTTCTATGCTTTTTTCCAAGTCTTGCGACTATGACGCTGCCACGTCCACAAATACAGATGGGTTTTGGTCCAATGGTCTTCAGTCACGGCGCCATTATTTCTGTACTAGAATGAAAACCAAGCCCATGAAATTTAAGTTCGAAATTGACGAATCAGTACACGGCCTCGGCCAGGTATAGAATAGGGTGTTTTCCCAGTAGATCACTAGACAAATACTTACGAACAATTGAGGTGAACAGATGGCAGAATAAATCACTAAGATATCAACCAAGACAGAAAAGCCAGTGTATCAAATACCATATCTACACGATCGGACGCCAGAGCCGCACTTTTGTAGTTCCAGTTCCAATCCCTTGCTCGGGCAGAAGCGAACATAAATCGGGGTTAACCATCAATAACCCCAACATCAACAAAACAAAGATTTCCAATTCAAATTCGCAAGGCCCAGCCAACCCCATTACAAGTCTCAGTATGATTCGAGACCGAAGCATCGTGGGGTAAATAAAATCAAAAAGCCAACCCGTGCAAAACGCAATTCAAAGCAGGAGAAAAGAAAAGCGCGCAGGGAGACAGTCGGAGCGCGATCTTCTCGGCTTCCGTATTGCCCATTTCCTTTGGCGCGCGAATGGGTAATGGTGGGAGCAACATTCATCATGTTCTAGCGGGTCTGGCCATTCGGAATCGCTCAAAAGGTTCTATTCTATTACCGAGCACCTGGGACATAGCCGGCAGGAGCTGGGAACGACGAGGGATATCGAGCAAACAGGAAAGGATGCCAGTTGCGAGGACATCGTTGAGAAATCGAGGACCCAAAGACTCCATGGGGAGAAAGTAGAGAAATTCCAAAAACAGTCCCAAGTCAAATCAAATCATCTGGCAGGAAAACATCAAAACTCCAAATTTACCGGACCAGTCATGACATCATGTGTGGGAGCTAGATCACCCCAAAAGGCCGTGTAGATCGTTTGCATCACATAGCTCGAAAGAGTATTATGTATGGATAACAGGTGCCTATCGAGAAGATCACATGAGACCCTCCTCGCCTATCCCGGGCAAGCCAGCCCCGGCGACGTTGATGTTCTGTCCCTGCATGACACCGCCGCCGAGGTTCAGGTTGCGACCTCCAAGCTGGAAATCCGGGTTGCATGGAGGCGAGTGCGACTTGTGGTATTTGAGCCCGTTCAAGTTCTTGTAACGCTTGCCGCACACTTCGCAACGATATGGCTTTTCTTTCTCCATGCCGAGCGTGCCGGGATATGGTGCCGATGTTTCGGGATTGACAATCGAGAAAGTTCCATCGGCATTGTCGTGTAGTTGCTGATTATTATGTCCGTGCTAGAAAGGAATATCCGTTAGTTCAACAATTCGAAATTTGGTGTGCGTTAACATAAAACTCACAGCTTTGTGGTATTTGAGACCGTTCTGGTTCTTGTAGGCCTTCTCGCAACCAATCACAGGGCACCGGAAGGGCTTCGGCTCCTCGTTAGGCAATATGGTGGTGGTGTCTGGAACACCGGCAAGAAGTTGCTGCTCACGAATTCGTCGCGCAATATCACTATTAGGGCCATACTGGGCTCCACTGAGTTTAAATTGGGCGTTAGGGGTTCCCATGCCTCCATTTGGACTAAACAGTCGTTTGGCAGGCTCGTCGATGCAGAGATCAACCATGTCATTATTGCCAGTGAAGCGTCCGAACTGGCCCGGATTCTGACCGAAGTGGTTTTGCATCGTCAAATCGCCAAATCCACCGATCATGCTCTCATCGATTTCGGCTGGGGTTCCAGGTGCAGACGAGTCGGGAGTATTCCTGAACTGGGAATTTTGGAGCGGATTTGCCATCAAGGTGGGGGTATTAACAGAGGAGACGGTGGGGTTATTTTGCAAAGAGAGCGGGCGCCCAGACCCGATCGGAGTACCAGGTTGAGAGGGCGTGCTGAAGCCTTGGTGGCTCGGAAGCATGCCCAGATTTAATTGCGGACCTTGATTGGAATTGCCAAATCCACCCTGACCACCTTCGCGTAACTGAGGGGAGAACAGCTGCGAGGGTGCCGCATCGCCGTCGCCCATAGGCTCATCGTCCATTTCCATGTCATCGATGGTGTCGAGATCCGCGTGTTGAATCAGAGGATTCTGGCCAAGCTTGCGCTGCATGTCCAGGGTTCGATCTTGCTGTAGGTTGCGCCCTTGGTTGCCATGCTGCTGGCTCTGTTGCTGTGCAATGGCCGCGGCGGCCAAGGCAGCCCGGTTCTCACCCTGGCTCGGGCGATGACCTTGGTTGGGTGATTTGGTCGCATGGGCTTCTTCGTAGTGCTGCAATAGGTCATGAAGCGTCGGTAAGGTCACACCACAGCAAGAAAAGTCCCGCATGAAGTTCGCCTCCAGCTTCGGCAGATATGACGAGGAGTGGAAAGATGGTGACTGGAAGGTAAAAGGCGACGTGCCAGTCATAATAATGCTGCATGGAAAATTACTTGGTCAGTCTCTTCTGTCGTGCAACGATTCCCAAGCGCACGGGCTTTTTGCTTCGGGTTCTCTCCTCGCGGATTTTATGGGTTTGTTCCACCACTCACTCGTCACGTATCCAGCTGCCCACCGACACACCACCCCAGCTCATACCTCCCACTAAGCTACCAGCGAGCGACTCGCGGCGACCTTTATCACGAGCCGATCCCGACATCGAAATGGGCTTCGTTCCATTTCCCCATTGTGCTGTCGCAGCGCCAATCGAGTCCTTGCGAGTTGGGGGGGCCTTAAAAACCCCCAGTCCTCCACTAGCGTGATGCGACAAGCTGCCGGTACGTTCGCCGGTGCCGGCTTTCTGCAGGGCCGACGTTAGATTCGAGGCCTGTTGTCCCGGCGGTGAAACCGAGGCCGACTGTCGAGTGGCGATGTCAATCGGAGCGGCTCCAGTCATGGTGATGAGCAGACAGAGAAAAACCACAAAATTCTAAAAAAAGACAAATTCAAGAAGTTGAAGACAGAAAAATTATGACGCAGTTTGCGAAAGGCTATCTCGTGCACGTCAGAAATTCTGGTCCCAATTCGGCCTGCGCGAAGAACACGCTAGACCCGAGGGATGTGGTGCAGAGAAAAGAAGGTCCACGTAGAATCGCGATTCTAACGGTCCGGGTGTTGCAAAAGATATTAATCGAAGATGCGGCGTCTGCCCCTCGATCAAAGTGAATTCCGGGTGGATGGGCGGTCTTGGGCGGATTCGGGGAGTCCACCCTCGGGATAGGTAATGACCCGCTTTGGGGTCGAAGAAGGCTGACGGGAGACAGACAGATGGATAGGAGAGGGAGAGGTCGCGAATACACACGATTCAAGTCACATAGAACATGAAATCAAACCACGAGGGAGGAGGAAGGGAAATGTAGTCGTCGAGCGGGACAAGAGATATGGAGGCAACTCGATTCGGGGTTGGCGCCGTTACCGTATTACACACCACGTGATGGGTGGCGCAAACGGGGGAAGCCGGCGTCGGCGTCATTTTATTTTACATTTCTATATATGGATTGGATTTCTACGTGCTGTTCATTTGGATTCGAGTAGACATGCTTCATTGTCTCAAGGGGAAGTATTACGTCGCTGCATTCCTACCCGATATCCCTCGATAAGATCGCATCGATGACGGAGCTGGTGCCGATCGCTGCAGATGATGCCACGACACACCGCTTGCAGAGTATATTGAAGGTAGATCGGTAGGTAGGTAGACAGTACGGAGTACAAAGTAGGCAGATACACATGGTTTGAGGATTATTACATTGTACGACACCGGTTATCCGCCACACTGGATCCCCCTTCTCCATCGGAGAGGATATTCATTACCAGATGGTGGAGCGACGGGCGATTTTCCTTATTCTACTCCGTACCTTTGGATTCTACATCAGCTCATTCGATGGTTCCATTCCGGCCTGCAGAGTCGGTTATGGTCAAAATGGCCAGCTTCTATAGATCTGGGGTTATGCAAGGGGACGATCGGGTGGCGGGATTCTACTCGGTGGGATTTGCTCTGATTGTGGCGTTTGATCTAATTAAAACAGTACCAATGTAAATATCCCTGGACCCCTTTCTTACTTCCCCTATTCCATTCTCCTGTTAGTTATTTTTATCCAGTCAAGGCTGTTCTCTACTCCATGTTGAATCCAACAATTCCTCCTACTTCAATCAATGTACGGAATCACCAGCGTGGCAACGCCCCAAAGTTTCAAGTCGGGATTCAACGGGTCTTAGCTTCGGCACTAGAACCGCGGCAGAAGGAATTCGGTCAGCCTTCGATCAATTAGCGTCGCCCGGAGTCTTCAAGCCCACCCGCCCTTCCCTAGCTCCACTTCCTCTGGGATCTCGCGAGGGGCCTTCCTTCTTGTCCGCGTTTCGCGAGGGATCCTTTCCAGTCGCAACAGCCGACCTCCTTAGTTGGACCCCCACCGAGGCTGAGATCAGATTGACCTGCATATGCTCTTATGCCCTTACGGGATCTGGCGGCGAACACTTTCCCTACGGAATATTCTCGGTCATTACTCAATGGGGAATGTGGGTGTCGAAAGAAGCGACCAATCCGAAACGCTCAAGAATAGTTTCCATGTCCATCGTTGGTTCGAACCAGAGACGGTCGCCAATTGACTACTGTGTCGCATGCAGTTCGGCGCCCGTTCATAGCCTTGTTTCCCGGTACCTCGGTTCGTGACAGATTGGTCAGCCGCGTTGGGAAGAACCATCAACGTTGATTGGACGTGGCTAATCCTGATGCATCTGGTTTCTAATTCGGTCCACGATGGTATGGAGTCTTCCGTACTTGCATGTGGCAGGCCTCGTGGCGATGATCACCTTGACATTGGGTTGACGGGCCGATCCAAGCTGGTTTGAAGAGGTGATTGCCCAGAGTTCCACCGATCGGGGATACTGCTGACACTACTCCGTAGGTATGTGTACTCTATACTCCGTAGACGAAAAAGGATCCAGACTAGTGAATTCTCGAAAGATCCTTGGCACTACTGAAGTCTCATCGTAGTAAACAGTGCTTGGCTCGTCATGTGTATCGGTCAAATGAATTCTCATATTAAAAGATGACGATCTAGTAGTAGTGATGATTTTCAATATGAGTATTTCTACAATAGCGTATTTCTTCGCACAATCTTCCATGAAGTACGACATGAAAAGTGGACTAGCAGTATACTTGACTTCCACTATGCACATGTTTGACCATCTAAAGACTCGGTACCTGCTTCTGTCCCGGGTAGAGCATTAGAGTGTAGATCCTTCAGTTCATCGGATCCCCGACTGGTCTTTGTCGGCTTCGATCGCCATCAGCAGGACAGGGTAGAATAGTATTGCTGGAATATTGGACATATGCATGTGAAGTCACAAGAACTCGATCGAAGCTAATAAGATCTCACTTTAATAGTTTAAAGTTTTGGAACACATTCTACATATCTCAGCAGAATGGCTTCATTGACGCGAGCGACACTATTCGTCATCTCTTACTTGCCCAGCTTCTGTAGTCCATTTAAGACATCTTGATTCTCTCACAAATCCGCTGAATCTTGGATTTCAGGTATCAGGCCAGTTAGACCCCAGCAAGTTGAAGGTGCCCCGGTATCTCCTTCCTACCTCCCCCTTCCTATTCATCTGAACCATAACTTTCACTTCAGGATTATCCTTTCCATCCAAACAAAACTGCTTTTCTTGGTTTCCCATCAGAAAACACGCATACACCCTTACTTTTACGTCCAGCAGCCTTGATCAAGTTCCACAAGACTGTCTCGTCTAGTCGGCGGTATCAGCATTGGCACATTACTTAATATCAAAGTATTTCACAACTTGCTCAACAGATTCAATATTACCTTGCGTCCGGACAGTCTATCGAACGTAGTGTCTGGCCGACATAAACTCAGATCTGTCCTTCTGCACTATCAAAAATAGTTTCACCGACGAGGCGAGGACTCAGAAGATGAACATGAAGATGTTTCTCTCCCCACGGCCCTTCATTCATTCAGTCAATACATTCACATGTCCAAGTCCGACCGGTCGCGATTCCCCATCTTGTTTCCCTAAATAGCAGCGATACGCCGCGGTTGCGGTTGCTGCTGACCATCACACCACCCGAGCAGCGGTTCATTCGTCAAATGGCAAGTTAAATGACTCATTCATATAGATGATGTCTGCTTTGACAACGGCAGCGAAAGCCCAAGACCCGGGTGTGCTTGTGACATTTCACGGACAGCGCAAAAGTCCACTGTTGTGCATGCTTGCTTCCTCTCGAGGAAAAAGGCCAACTCGCGAACAGCATACACAGACAAACAATACGTTAAGGTGTCGTTATGGTGGGGTTGCGACTCCGAGATTGGGCTAATGATGGGCTCACCAGTCTGATCATTACAACCGAATCTGAATACGCGATTGAGGGTGCGACGTCTTGGGTATAGCAATGACTACGCAAACTGGAAGGTGCGTGTTGGTGCGCTAGTTCAGAATCAAGACTCTTGGCTGTGTCTACTTGGAAGATATTCGTGTCACGAGTAGTAAATATAGGTTCAATTCTAGTGTTTTCAAGACAGTGGAACAGAGGCAAACCACCGTGCCAAAGATGCTGCTTTGAGGATCGACCAGGATCAGGTGCTTCGACAACATTATTGTGGTCTTTACTCAATAAAATATCGAACTTATATCGAGTTCACTCAGAAAATTTCATATTCAGGGTTTGTAAATTCTAGCTATTCATATTCCTGCAAAACCTTACTTCTATATGATAGTTAGAATGCAACCGATGGATAACAATAGATTACTTTAATAAGGTATCGAATAGGACTACCAGACTGTGTAAAGCCAAGAAATCATTATAGCCTAACAATCAAACATGAACCGATCCGGATCAATCAGCCAGTTAAGTGACTAGAGGTTTAAAACACAACAAGCTGCACGTCAAGAATTAAGCTCCGCAAAATAGAGCAAAATACCCAATAAAGTTATTACGAGCCAACAAAATAGAGCAATAGCAGTGACACTCCCAGACTAGGAAAGTAACGTGAAAACGCCCCTCCCCCTTTTTCTAAACATCTCACAAGGATCCCAACCCAAATTTAAACATCACTAGCGACGATAACCCATGTCCATAATCAGGCCATGTGACAGAAACGCCGAGACCTCATTGGGGCAAATTAAGGGATTCACCGAAGGATCGCAGTCGTAAACAGTGCACATCATCACTCCACATCTTCACCGAAGACGCGGGGAAGGACCTAGACCCACGCCGAATACTCCGTACTCCCCGCAGATCTCACCGGGAGCAAACACAGTAAGAAGTACTCAGCATAATGACCAGTCCAAGCCAATCTCGCGGAAAGGAAACGGTGGAGATGGGTTCAACCAATGCAGATACAAATCTTCCGTGAAACAAGCTTGCCAAGGTAGATCACACGTAAGATTTCCAACACATGGCTTGGCGACATGACCAGACCGAAAATAGGACCTGGAGATCTTCAGGGAGGACAGGTGTTTGGAACATGATCCGCGATAAGCAAATGTCCTTTGCCCAGCTCGTGGCCAAGACGGGGGAGTTTCAAACTATGTAAGGCTTGGCGGATCATCAATGTGCTTGGCATCACTTGGCAGGTATTCAGGAGGGAACTCCTCGCTTTATCAGGCTGACTATTGACTGGGCGTTGATAAGGAGTAGGCTGTGTTGGGCATGTTGCCACAAGAATGGTTGGATGCATGTTATGTTCTAAACTTGTCTGTGTTGTGTATGTATGCCAAGAAAAATTGCAAGAATGTAGATCCGATCTGATAGCGCCCCAACACCAGGTCGCTTTTCCACCGTTGTCCCTAGCAGATCCAGCAGGGTTGAAATGAAATCAAAATGAAATGGATATGAGCCAAAAGAGGAATCCGTCGCTGATGTCGTGGTAGAAGAATGTCATAAAATGAAATGCGTCATGTCTGATGTCACCAATTACTGGGCGACCCGACGAGACTTGTCGTGGCCCAGGTAGAGGAAGCCATTAGGGAGTGTGGCGGCGATGTCATTGAAGCGAGAGTCCGATGAGGTAGAAGACGAGCTGTCCGAGCGGTGGTGCTCAGGGACAGTCAGCTCACGGCTCTGGTCGGCATCGGTCAAGACCTGCTCATCCCAGACTCGAGGGTCAGGGCCATTCTCCGTAGGCGACAAGACCAGGAACTTGTTGTTCGGGTTGAATGGCACTGAGTCGGCAGCAGAGAGGACGAGGAAACGGTGAGTGGGAGTGTAGGTGTACATTGTGAGGTGTTTCTGAGATGTGTCTCGAGTAGGAGTGCAGAAGGGCACTTGAGCAAACGAGATATCAAGAGAGTTTGGATAGGTAAGTTGAGAGATGTCTGATGGAAGACCAGAGGATGAGCAGGCCGACTTTATATCCATCTGGAAAAGGGTCACCGAGGGACCTTTGGACGGAATGAGGGGCATGCGGTATCAGCAACAAGCCCCAGGGCGTGTCGATCCAATGCATCAGGACTCTGAGGCAAGTGGATACCCGATGGGTCATGCAGGCTTCTCCCCGCGGTTATCGCCCATAATGGACCATCCCAGACACTCCTGTTTTGGCCCAAAAGGGGGTAAAGTTCCTTCCGTCCTTCGGTACAGCCAAGATGTCACTATTGGCATGATCGACCGGGCTACTTCTTGGCTCCGGAATTTGGGGTTGCACGAGGCCTTTATCTCGCCTGCTCGTCATTCTTCCGCGGCCATGGCAGTAATGCACTTTGCTTGGCAAGAGTCAGCAATGCCCCCTTCCCATTGCGTAATTCTCCGTTTCATCAATCCTCCAGACTCCGGGGTGGAACGCCCGTTGCAACCCGAAACGGAAAGGGAAACCTCGGAAGATGTGCAGCTAGGATGAAGAGCCAAGGAGATCCCCTCTGCAAGCGTGTAAGAATCCTGGCTTATTACAGGCCATCGAGCCCTCCACCATGAGTTGTCTTGCAAAGAAGATTCATCACACAGCTTTCCGATCTTTGCAATATGTTGCACACTCCGATCGTCCCGACTGCCTCGGCATCAATGCATCAATGCAGCCCGGTTTGTTTTCAGAATTCCCGTAGCGCGTTGATTTTTGCTCTTTTCAGACCGTCGGATCATGCATGACATCATGGAGAATTGCGAATCTGGTTGAGATCTGATTTAACCGAGCGCGATCGGACTGGACTGTGGGGGAGGGGGGAAAGGTGGAAATATGTACTTCCCATTCCCGACCAGTGGAGAGAGATATTGAAAAGAATCAAATGAATCTAGACTGACATTGTAGAATGGACTGTGCCATCACATGATGAATTCATCTGTGATTCCAAACCAACGGCGCCAACCAGGAATCTTGGTTCGGCGCTGTGTTGCCGCCTGTTCCAGTCGATCTCCCGGCGCAGTTCCATATCAGCGCTTTGTGCTCCGAGCGCAGTCTATCCCAGTTATCTCGATTTGCAGTATCCATCGATAGGCTGAGAGTGAAGTTTTTCTCCTCGGCGGATTGTTGAACCGCCCTAGATCGAAATGAGCGCCGCCATCTACTACTACGGATAACCAACATGGATATTGTTCACACCAACGCAAGATATCCACAATTCGTTGCAATATCGTTTCTCTTCTGATGAAAAGTATTGGCATCAACAGCCTCGTTGCGCTGTCGAATTGGCGGGTTCCACTTGATTTATCACCACCCACGCCATTGCAGGACTCAACCTGCGCTGCGCACTGCTAGATTGGGGCCACTTTAGTGGAGGAAGAAGAGGCTGAAAACAATCGAGACTGGCCAAATGTCAGCGCTTTCATTGCCAAACTAACACCCAAGGTCGATGCGCTTTTCTTTCTCCCCACAGCGGGAATCTATTCGCTCTCCGGCTTCCAAATTCGAGAATGAAAGTCGTTCATTCTGTTGTTCATCCCGGCTTTGTTGCTCATTTGGGAACCTTCAACCTATACTAACAGATTTACTGTCGAGTTATTGGCTGAACTCTGGCCACTGGTGTACTTCACTCTTCACTTCCATGAGCGCTTGTCGGATTTTCATTTCAACAAAAGCCCCTCTTTATGGAGCACCCCGTCATCCATTACAATCAATATAATGGCAGTGCCCGCTGTCATCTACCTGATGACCATAGCAAGTGGTTCGGCCAAGGCGGGCCGTTTGACATGCGTCATCTGTCAATAAACCAAAGCTCTGTGCCTGGCGCAGCGAGCGGGTCCTCGGGTTGAAGCCCCGAACGGCACCGTAAAACGAAAGTTCTATCTGCTGGAGTCAAGATGCAAGGCGTGGGGTTCAGCGGGAATGATGTCAAGTGCGGCGGAGCCCCAACGAAGACAAGAAGGATCAATGGTTCGCCGACATTGACACGCCCCCCTCTTTCCCCGGCCCGTGATGGGCGTGCGCAAACCCAAGATTATCAGGCGCAGCCCCTCCCTTTGATGATCCACATAACCGCCAACTGCGCCTACTGTTGGCATGCTATAGTGTCTAGAAAGAAACATCAATGTCCTGTCCGTACCCTCCTTCGGTGATTCCGCGCCATTTTGTGGGTGATAGCGACTCTCTACTTGCATACGGCGCATCGTGCTGTGCTATACAGCGCCTGGAAAACTAGAATGTTCTTATCTGGAGGCCGAGAGCCCCTATACATGCTTCTGCATTACGGCGCAGTCATTCGACCCGAATACAGGCACGCTATTCTATAAAGCTGCTCGTGATCCCATCAGTCACTTTACATCACATCAGTTCATTCAACCACAAGCTTCTTGTACTTGCTTCGAGAACCCTGATACTTCCTTGCTATATCCTTGTCCACGTTCTTCATCATGTGCTCGGTCTATATCTACCTCTATGACTGCGGATGTCCCATTCAAGAAGGAGAAATGGTACCCTGTGCAAAGAGGGGCACCTCCGACTGCCATGGCGTCAAAGAGCACTTCCGCCGACGGGATGGCTACAAGTGCTCTCAACATGGTGGCTAAGTTCTTCCAGGTCTGTGGGGCTGTGCATATCAAGGACAAGCTCGCTTGCATAGGGTTTGCTAACGATCCGTCCAGACAAACATGGGTGGCACTTTGACCTGATCCATTCCAACCACACAATCGACGTCCACGACAATCAAAATCAACCTGATACGAACACGACGATGGATCAGCCATGACCTCAATTCAGCGGGTGGCACTAGAGGCTCTTTCCACCCTCGTTTTCAAGGGTGATTATGCATTTGAGCAATCTCGAGCTCATCTTCCCTTTGTTGCATTCTTTACAACATTGAATTTGTACGATTCTCGGCGTCTGGCTTTAGTTCCGTCGGCTTCCCCGTCCCCGTCCCGGGACACAGCCGGAAATGCCACTATTTTCTTTACCTTCTTGGCATGTCATTCTCTCATTATTTTACCTGTGCGTCTTGAGCTATCTTAATTCAGAACCTTGTTTTTTGGTGTTTCTATATCATCGTATCATAGTAAACATTGTCTCTTAAGACAAGTCCTGAATCGGTGACATTCTCATCCTTAGATCTCGCGGTGACCTGGCCCCTCACTGATTTGAGATTTGGATCCGGCCAAGGCTCTAAAGATGGCATTGCATCCTTCGCGCTTACCGGGCTACAAGCGAGAAATGAGGATGCTCTGCCGTTAGCACGGATGTGATGCAAGGATGAGGCACATCACTGGTGTGGCGGGATCCTGGTGAGTCGGGGCCAGTGCATTAGTGGTACATGGAGACGGGTTGACGCCGAGGAGAGGTGTAGACGTGCATTGATGATTGCTCTTTCTCTATATCCAAGAAATACCTGCCCGGAGATCCTGGATTTGAATATCTACCTGCGAAACTGACTTGGAAGCACCTCTACTTGACCCTTTCCTTGGCGAAAGCAGTACCCTGGTGGACCAACGTGTCCCTCCAGAAAGGGATTGGGATTGCAGATCCGATCTAGTCATGCATGCAATGAGTGAGACTACGTTGCTTTGCATGGGCGAAGTGCGCGTGCAGGTTGCCATGCCGGCTTGACACAGGGTTGATCGCCGCCTCCTGAAGTCCATGACAGATAGGGGCAAGTTCATACTTGACATGAGGAGTCTCTACGGAGTAAGACGTGACTCTTGCAATCTGTCTGCCTGTAGTGGTCGAAGCGCCCGCAAATCCAGTAAGAGCACCGAGGATCCCTGGTGATAGACAGCATCCCCTCCTGAACAACGATACTGATCCGCCCGAAGATCATGAACAAAGGGTCGAGCCTTGTCAAGCCATGGCGGAGATTGAGGATTGCCAAAACCATGGCAAACACGAATAACAATGAGGAAAGATCGCGCGAGAGCCAAGTGGCAACTCAGGTGCATCTGCTTGTGGCCAAGTTAGGAGCTCGGGTTGACGGTGTGCGAATGAACAGAGACCTATAGACGCGCCTGTGGATCCTGGGGTC
Source organism: Penicillium sp. PG113-03A (assembly GCA_037042135.1). Lineage (NCBI taxonomy): Eukaryota > Fungi > Ascomycota > Eurotiomycetes > Eurotiales > Aspergillaceae > Penicillium > Penicillium sp. PG113-03A. The sequence continues at coordinate 100,845 of JAXQJW010000154.1, forward strand.
ATCGATAGGTTGCCAGGCGCGGATCAGACGTCGTGGGTTGCATTAGGCCCGCAGACGAGTTGTATCAGCTGATCTTAGAAGGACCACCTGATTGACGGCTTCTCCGGTGACCTTCACGGCCCAGCGTGTATGTGATTACGTTGAGCTGTGACTCCGTAAGGGTGACTTAGCTTGCTACTCTGTTGTCACCTCGATCTGGGTTGCTCACCCGGACGCAAAGCGCCAGGGGCCAAGCCGAAAGTGCTTCGTTATGACCACCCTAACCCGATTGCTGTGGAGAAACCGGAAATGGTGGTCTCGGACTCTTAAGGTGCTGGCAGGATGCTCACAGCCTTTACCTGGAGCAAGCCCTAAGCGAGGAGTGGAGAGCCTGTGATGAATCGAGACTGTAGATTGGCTCCTGGCTACACGGGTCACTGGTTCCGGGCGCCAGTCCCACTGACTAGGGGTCTGTGATCCCAATTCTGGTGGTTCGGAGATCATCAACGGGCGCGCCGTCCGGGGAACGCTCGAGGGACTTCGAGACCCAGGGCATCATTGGAGATCCTACTCCTTAGGTTGAATTCAAATCAGTCATGGAACTCCTCAGTAGACTCATGCGTGCGGCTTTCGTGTTCAAGATTCAATGGCGCTAGTGTCGATGGTTGAACGATCGCTATCAATGGAACCAAACTTCGGCATCGCGGGTCCACTGCTGCCCGGGAAGAGCTCCAGATTCGCCTTTAAACCCACCTCAAGAAAGACCTTGGTTAGAAGGAGTGTGACTTGAATGCATCTTGGCTCATCACTCTGAACCACTGACCATCTTGCTTGCAGCAAGGAACTGAGATGGAGTCAATTGATCTACATGTCGTTATTCATCACGTGACTCCGCGTCAACGGATCGCGGAGCTTCTCCCTTTATGTTCCATGAACTCTTGAGCACAATTGTGTCGCATATGTGATGTCCATCGAAGTGGACTGGGCAACGGCCACGTCTGGTCCGGATGGCGAGGCCCTGGCTGAGCGCATCCGGGCATTTGTCCACGATAAATTTCAGCAGGTAGCCCTGCCGCGCTTCATCCGCTCGGTCCAGGTGCATTCCTTCGAGTTCGGCACCATTGCCCCAGACCTTGAAATCAAAGACTTCTGCGAACCGTTCTCCGATTTCTATGAAGAAGACGACGATGATACTTCCGGCACCTCGGAAGAGCTTATGGCCGAGCAATGGTCTCCGCACGATTCACCCTACGACGAAGACATCCCACTCAATCATGCCAACCCCAGCCCTTACAGTCTCAGCCACCATCCATACCCCGGCGAGGGGTACCAACCGTCCGCTCTTCGCTCCCCACTGCCTCTAGACCATCTCAACACGCATTTCCTACCCCGCGCCGGCACTCCTGGTATCCCCGGAGGCACGTCAACGCTTGGCTACCACTTGATGTCACTCGGCGGACTATCCGGGGCCCAGACACCCCTTGCGGCCGTAGCAGGTGGCTCCCAATTTGCAAACGGCTGGTCCGACGCGGGCGTGACCCAGGCTGGGAGAGCGCGCGCAGCACGCCCATCCGTATCACAACATCGCCAAGATCTGGACCTCGACACCACCCATTCCGCCTCTCGCCCTTCAACAGCCAACACCCTCCCATCGCACCCCTCCCACGGCCAACCGGGCAGCAACGAGTCAAATCGCAACAGCCTCGACCCAGCCGATGTACCGCAGCCATCCATCGAACCGGCCATCGACCCCTCCGCACCACCTCCGCCACGCATGCGCGAGCGCCGCCCGGAGGATTTCCAGGTCCTCTGCCACGCCAAATATGCCGGTGACGTCCGCATGTCCCTGACAGCCGAGATTCTCCTCGATTACCCAATGCCCAGCTTCGTGGGTCTCCCGCTCAAGCTTAATGTAACGGGTATCACCTTCGACGGCGTCGCGGTCGTCGCGTACATCCGCAAGCGCGTGCACTTCTGCTTCCTATCCGCAGAAGACGCAGACGCATTGCTGGTCTCCGAGGAGACGCAAAATCCCAGCGAAGATGGACGGCCGCGGTCTGTTGGGGACCAGAAGCGACAGGGCGGTTTGCTGCAAGAGATCCGTGTTGAAAGCGAGATAGGCCGCAAAGAGGATGGAAAGCAAGTCCTCAAGAATGTCGGAAAAGTAGAGCGGTTTGTGCTCGCGCAAGTTCGTCGCATTTTTGAAGAGGAGTTGGTGTACCCCAGCTTTTGGACGTTCCTTATTTAATTAGATGTCTTGTGGGTATATACCGAGAGCTATTCCTGATGATGGCAAGACAGGCATGTAAAATTACGAATATATGATGAGAGTAGAAACAATGATTTATGACTTCATATCTTATCTTCACTATTCGAATATCTTGTGCAGGAAAAAAGCATAATGACAAACTGATAAGTGCTTCCAAGCTGAGCACGTTGAACGCTAAGTCTCGTCTCACGTGTAATGTCTGATGGTAGGTCAATGGCGGCACTGTCCATACAAAGCTCCCAAGGAATTCAGTATCCCATAAAAAATAGTTTCACAAATGGCCATTCAGCCGTAACAGGGAGAAATGACGGCGTGAATGGTTGAAAAGGCGAATTCAAACCCAAATCTATGCAGCCGGCGCAGGCAGCGGTTGATTTTCCGCTGGAAGATTTACTGCCGGACGCAGATATATCGAGCTTGACAGTGGCGGCAAAATTCTGGACTTTTTACGAGTCCTTCTTCTCATTTTTATCGCCCTTGTCGGTCGAGACCTCATCGCCGAGCTTGTGATACTCGCGAGTCAGTCCCTCACACTGCTTCTTGAGAGTCTCGATGTCACGCTCCTTGGCATCAAGCTCCTTCTTCAGAGCACCGATTTCACCGGCCGAGCCAGCCTCGGCAACACGAGCAGAGTCCTTGCCGCCAGCCCGCTTATCACCCTCGAGCAGCTTGACGCGGTCCTCGAGACGGAGAACCTCCAGGATCATGATGTAGGTGCGGTTCAGGATCAGGGAAAGGAATAGCGTGAAACCACAGAGGTACATGTTACGCTGCGAGTAAAACTTGCGGGCTTGCACCTCCATGCGGTCGGTACCAAGGTGGGCGGCTCTGAATTGGTCATCAGCAATGCTTAGAGGATGGGGTAAGTGTCAGAGCTTACCCGATCGCTGGGCCTTCCTTGGTAAAAGAAGACAGCTCCTGCTGCACTCGGAAGACTCGGTTGACGCTGTCAATGAACAGGATCAAAATGAAGATAAACGTGATCTATGTCATTTAGCGATGCGACAGGCTATGGCATGATGATGGACGTTACCTTCAAGCCATACTGTAGTTTGGCTATGACTGGGCTTTCCGAGATGAAGGCGAAAAGCTTGCGCTTGATGGTGAATGGCAGGGGAATGATGAGGGCCATGAAAACGGCCATCTCAAACACCAACAGGAGAAAAACCTGTGTACAGAATTTCAATTAGCCATTGCGACACGAAAAATAGAGTCCGGCGACGTTGAGGGCATGTTGTCGAGCGATCAAGGTCAAGCCACTAGGCTGCAACCTCCACTCGAGCGGTCGGATAACGGTGACAAGGCAGGAAATGCGACATGATCACATACAAGACTGTAATAGAGAGTCATTTTGGCGATTTAATGCCGAAAGGCCGCACTCGGAATGAGTTGTGCGTTCTGATTGAAAGGGGTTGGTGGGGGAAGCTGGGAGCTCCGGTGCAAGCTGGCCAGAGTAAACAAACGCCAGTCGACAGATTGCTGGGCGGTGTAGAATCTCAAGGAGAAAGCACCGAGACCACGAAGAACCAGGTGGTCAGATTGAAGAAGAGGAAAATCAGGGTCGGTGAACGAGCAGGATCGAAGTCTCTTATGGGGAAGTTTTCCTGCATTGGGGAAGACGTCATCGTCCAGGCAACACGTGATGGTGCGGCCCTATCCGGGAGGTGTCATCGTCGGATATGGAATGGGTTTTACTATGTACAAAATGTCTAGTTGGGATATAACAAAGATATGGTCTCTTCTTCTTGGGACATTTAACCCTCAGCTTCGGCCTCGTAGGAATTTGACTTGTGCTTGGGCTCAAACTTGAAGTCCTTGTGTGCAGGTCCAAGGAACATTTCACTGTATCACGTTAATATGAGAACACTAATAGAAAGGACGAAATGGAGATATAAGACTTACGTGAGCTTTATCCAGTCGAGATAGTTCCCACTTGCCATGAGCGTCTCCAGTTCATTGCGACCACGGAAGATAGGGGGTCGATCTTGGATACTCGGGGGAAGATACTCGAGCAGCCCGATAGGGACGTAGCGGTAGGCGAAACTGAGCCATTCCAGCAAGAATCGCCGAGTAGTGCCCACCCCGTGTTCATCAGATCCCCACGTCTCAAGCCCGTACTTGGCAAATTTCTCAATGAAGGCAAGGCGTTCCGAAGCGGATTTGTCCAGATATTGTCCGGACTGGATTTCCTCAAAGATCCACGGCTTCATCAGTGCCCCTCGCGCTACCATGACCGAGTCCACTCCGGCATTGTTGACGTGGTCGTCGTAGTCTTTGTGCGAGTAGCAGTCGCCGTTACCAAGGAAGTAGGTTTTCCCTCCGTTGGGTTGGTAGCGTGCGTCGGGCTCGCGGATTGTGTCGGTAACACTGTCGGTCTTCTCGTTCATGCGCTTGATAAGGGCAGCGCAGTCCGCGATATATCCCCAATCCGCTTGTTTGGTATATCGCTGCTGCCGACTTCGACCATGAAGCGTGATAGCAGCAGTTCCCGGAGGGCCAGTATTAAGGAGGCTTGATTCGTGCCCACCTAAAACAAGACGCTCCACTAGCTTCAGTGCAGTGGGATAATTATCCTTGGTACCCATCCGAATCTTCGCTGTGATTGGGATTTCCTGAGAGACCGCGTTCATGCCGCGAATGATCTTCTCTAGTTTTGAGTGATGATCTAGAAGGGCAGAACCAGCACCCTCACGGAACACAAGATCAATCGGACAGCCGCAATTCAAATCAATAACACGTAGATGCGGTGTGAATTTTGAAAGGACCTCGGTCGCTTTAAACGCCTGCCACGGCTTGTTGGCAGCAATCTGGGCACCAAACTTTAAGTCCTTTGAGTTGTCGTACTCTTGAACAACATTGCCTCCACGGTCAGCAATGGTTGGTGGAAGTACTTCCGATTCATGGGCTTTCAACAAGGTCCACTCAGACTTCGAGCCCTGGATCAATGGCACACTCATGGCCATTTCTGAGTAGGTAAATTGAGCACCCAGATCCATGCACAGTCTTCGGAATGGCATATTGCCTTGGGTAGTAAGAGGTGCCAAAGTTGGAGTCTCGGGGCCAAAATAGATGCGACGTTTCTCGGATGGGAGGAAAGGTGGTTCGATAAATCGCGCTCGGAGCTCTTCCTTTTCATCCTTGGAAGCATTTTCTTTCTCGTCTTTGGCTTGGACATCTTCGCCATTGGCTTGCGCATCTTGGTATCTGCCGTGTAGCTGCTTCTCAAGTTCATGGCCCGCAGTACTGATCCAGTCATTATAAGCAGTGGCGCGGGGGGTCGTCTCGCGCTTGCGCGCAAGTGCAAGCTTGTCATCATAGGAGATGACATTAACGATTCCGTCCGGCGTTGCAAAGGGCACGCGGGGCTTTGCCTTCTCCTTGCGTTCATCATCCTCCAGTAGAACCAGCTCCTTCTTGCCATCCGCAGTTTCCCTCTCGGTGGAGTGTGAGCCAACAAAACGGCATCTCCAGCCAGTGTAACATTTGCCAAGAGCTTCCCATACAGGACATTTGCCACCGAATGTGTTAAGGTCCTCACGTTTGTGTTCCTTCAGATAGGTTCGTAGGTCATGTTCGAGTCGACATTTATCACCGAATTGGCAGGTCTTGGGGGAAAACTCGGGACTGTGCATTCTTGAAGTGCAGAGCCCTTTTGCATCTTTGGAGCTACCAAAGCTCCGGTTAGTGTTCTGGCCAGTGTGCTTCTTCTTTTTGTTCTTCCTGTCTTTTTTGTCGCCGTTTTGATTAGCCTGGGGGGCAGCTTCGGTCGCATCGGCGCCTTTCGTCTCGGTTGGGGTGGTCTCATTAGCAGGCTGAGTGAGGCGAGGGACCATGAATCTAAATTCTCGGTCAGTACGTTCCACGCCTTAAGGGGTATTGTATCTCGTACTCGGCCTTGACGGGGGCGACACCTCTCATACGAGGCAATTGTTCTTTTCCATTGGACTGTAAGGGCTCCTCCACCCGTGCTTTCTTGTTGGGAGGTTCCTCATCGGCAGAGCCCGACTTGACTTCACCGCGCTTGGCGGCATCTATTTCGGAGATAACATTGTTGCCCTCGGATGAAGACTGAACCTCTTCTGAGGCCATAGATGACATATCAAGCAGGGAAAAGCTTCTGCAATTATAAGCTCAAAAGTTTGCACGACTGAACGAGCCTTGAGTTGCCGTCGAAAAAGAGAAATCAAGACATTTTCCGTTATCAAAAATTCCTATCGCGGGGAGTAGTTTGCACTGTTTGTTTGGACTCGAATGTGATTGGTCGGTGTCAGGGTGGGCAAGTGTAAAAGTTATTGATTGGACATCTTCACTCGCCTAAAAGAGAATAGGGATGATAGACATGAGAGAATGAAGCCTTCTGTGATATGTAACTGTCCGATCTTGGGCTTGGTGCTTGCGAGTTTTGAGCAGCCAACCAAGAGTGTGATCTTTCCACCTTAGCTTCCAACTTAGTAATAGATTGGCTTTGCGCCATGCTTCTTCCTGAGAATATTTCCTTTCATGGTATATGGGGCTCAAACGGAGTTGAATACTATTGATTGAATACATTGCGGTATGACAGTCTGGGTAATCCAACTAGAGCCTCTTCTGTTGATATCATTACTGTAGTATGCTCTGGTAAAAGTAGGATTCGTGTGCATTCTCGATCATGCCAAAACTAGAACATCAGCAAGCATGGAGTCTTGAGCCTGTTATTCGGCCTTGTAGGTATGCACTTTTCTTCCCAAATTCCATAACAGAAGTATATTTGATAGTTCTTCAGACATGGACTACCTTCCTGACATCGAAACCACTGGCCTGAGAGAAATAGTAGCCCCGCTGGTTACTCAAAATCAACTTTCCCGTTGCTTCTTCAGTAAAATGAGTATTAAAATGCGTATGTCCGAATGCCCACAAGCGAACCTGGGGGTTTTTCCAACATTCCTCCATGGAAAGGTCCGTTGCGAATCCCGACGAGAGTGGGCTGTTGACATGTCTCGGGTCAACGGCTCGAACATCATTTGCTATCGGGCTGTGGTGCGTGAAGACCACAATTGTACGCTGAGGCTCAGAGGATACAATAGCTTTCACCTGTTCATTGAGCCACTTCAGATCGGCCTCATGGGCAGCGCTATGGTCTTCAACAGTCCAGTCCTCGATGTGATAGAAGTCATTGATGCCGAAGCTAACTTGTTCTCGGTGTACCTCCGAGACCCGTGAATATAATGTGCAGCCTAAAACTGTCACTGCTGGCGAGAGGTCATATCGAGTCTGGTCCAAGAAGACGAATTTGCCTCTAGGCTCACTGTAAGACGAGCGACGCTGCTCGAGTGAATCAGAGAATTGGTGGAGTTTTTGCTTGGTTTGCTTCCAATTTGAATGATATGGCTCATGATTTCCTAGTAAGAGAAACACAATTTTGAAGGTGGACAGCTGAGACTCGATGAAAGAGAAAAAGCCATCATCCTTGACCACCCCTACGTCACCAAGCAATGCCAAGTATGGTGCAGCAGGTGGGATCTCAAACACATCGTAGGCAGCTGGATTTTCGAGGTGAAGGTCCGACACGACTTGGAAGGAAGCCATTAGGAAACAGTGGAGAAGTGTTACCAGCGGAAGGAGTGGACAACAGTCGAAAATCCAATCAGCGTGTGTTGAGACTCATGGACTGTGGCGCTGTGGCGGTGCGATAGAGTCAAGATTCAAAGTTGTGGCTGTGCATTCACCAGTTATCTAAGCGCCCAGACATGGCTCATAAGAGCGCCCCTCCCTAGCCTTGGCTGGCGCCTACAATTGCTTTCAATCTCTCTCCCTCTCTTTTCATATCATTTCTGGTTATATCGAGCCCATCGCTAGTTCTCGTTCTTGCACAAGACAAGACCGTTGGTGATACAACTGCGACGTCACCACCTTTCCTTATCTGCGTTATCGCCCGAGCTAAATTGCGGGACATTGAATTCGCTGTTTTCATCACACACCATGTCGAGCACGACACACGACCCCCGCTTACTCTTCAGTGTCAACAATATACGCGCTTTCCATATCCAAGATGGCGAGGAGCAAGATCTCACGCCATCCGGCCCTCAAACCCTCTCGTTGCTAATGGTCCCTACGACCACACCAACAACGCAATCAGGCGCGGGCATCGACGCCACGGGCCCCGAAGAAGATTTCTATCTTCATCTTTGCCTTCCACCGGAGCTGGATTTAGCTTTGCCAGCAACTACCCAGATCTTCCACCAACCGCCCGATAGCTATTTGATCCCACGTTGGGATATGGCACCGGACGTGGGTGCCTTCATTCGAATTCAATTCCCCGGTATTGGCAACGACGCAAATCTTGTCACTCAAGATGACATTGATACATTTGAAACCATTCTCGCGCAATGCACTGCCTTCCTGGATCGTGTCCCGGCCTCCTCCAAGTCCCCCACGCCCGCTGCATATAACCCCGCCGATTACGCACCCGGCGAGGGATACATCTCGACGGGAGATACCAAGAATGACAATGCACATGGAAAGATTGTGCTGGTCAACGAGGAGGACGGGAGCGTGGTTGGAGAGTTGGGCGAGGGCTATGACGTGAAAGAAGATCCGGATGTGAAACCGGGATCGAAACGTGAGTTCTTTGGCTATACACCAAGTGGTTTTAATATCTGACTTTTTTTATCATCAGAGCCCGTTGGAATTGAACTTCCAGCTGAAGGTCAAGGAAATTTCGTGAGTGTTAGCAACGTCTCCGAAGAATACCTGGCCATGTCCCGACACCCCGCGTACAAAAACTCGACAATCGTTCAATCCTCAGCGACTGCATCTCGTTTAATTGTTGCGACTTCGACCTCTCTCGCAAACATGCTGACCAGCGGAGCCGAGGGGTTCACCAAAAAGGTGAAGCCGAACCAGAAGCCATTGACCTTTTCCGATACTGCGCACGCGCGCATCCGGAAAGTTGGCACTTTCTCACATGGCGCTGCCGATCTCTCCTCTCGAACAATTGGGCAGGTGGAGCGTGTGGCACAGAATTTTGGCGCCTCCCTATCGCGCAAGGACGCAAAGCCAAAGGGTAGCAAGGGTAATCCTTCGCCAGAGTACAAGCCCGGTGTGCTGAACAAGTCCATGATTGCCTTTTCCACATTAGCCGATGGAATTCAAGAAGGAGCGCGCAATGTGCTGCTGACTGGCTCTACCGCGGCTAGCACGATGATCGGCCACCGCTACGGGGCCGAGGCCGGCGATGTTGCAACCAATATCACCGGCGGCATTAAGAACGTTGGGCTGGTATATATCGATGCCACTGGTGTCAGCCGGCGCGCTCTTCTCAAGTCCGTTGCCAAGGGCATGGTGGTTGGGCGCATGCGCGACGGACAACAGGTGGTGGTCGGTGGCGGCGATGGCGGCGAGGTACCCCCAGGTGTCTATGGCAACGAAGCCGGCCCTTCTGGCCTTGGGGTTCAAGATCCAGTGGCTCGGCGTCCTTCGCCTAACCCCACACCACCACCTGCTTACGATGCATCAGGCATATCGCTGGGCGGTACCTCGATGTCCGGGGGGAAGCGGTAAATGTCATATGAGATGAGTAGTTAATGTGAATGGACAATTGATTTGTCTCGCGGGGTCTTTTGTCACTATTTTGCTTTTACGTTGATTCCTTTCATCTTTTCTCATGGTTCCGAGGATCGGGTGCAGATCTCAAGGTCCATGTCGCCGGGCTACTGTATATAGTTCAATGATCGTGTTTCAGGTGCCCATTGTGGCATAGTGCGTAATTGTCAGACCCTTTTTCCTCCGACAGACCTTCATTCTGATCGATAGGATGGGAATCTAAGTTTCGGCTGAGTGGGACAGCGCGGTATCCCTCGGCTGAGAACCCCCTCCACCATCCCCAGGACATGGACCGAGCGTCGCTCATCGTCATTGCAGAGAATGAGATCGCCTATGGTGATTGACATTCTTGTTGTCATCAATGTGAGTTCGATTGGATGAGAAACTACCGACCAGCCACCCTGACAACGCATCACCCGCTTGACAGCTGGCCGGTCCACCGTATCCAATAATACCGGGATCCTGCCCTCGCCAACCATGATCACCACCACTGGAACTATTTACCTTGGAAACAGGGTGTTTGTGCGACTCGACATCTCCTCAGTGAAACGTCAACCGGCTTCAGCACAATCCTGGGGGAGAGAAGATGCTGCGGTGCCGTTGGGTGGAGAATAGCGGGTGGAGCGGGCCAAGTTTAGCGCGCGGGCCCCGAAATCCAGGAACGGATTTTCCGTGTCCATCCAGTCTCTGGGAAGCTCGGGACAATGTTGCAGCTGTGGTGGAATCACGATCTACGCGATCTGGAGAACCTTGGATTGAAACGGAGCTTCAACCGTGGTGCGGTGATGAAACCCACTGGTGAAAGGGAACTCATCCATAGATCCATGACAAATTGGAAGCTCGGATTCCCAAGGTCGAGAGGAGATCAATTGAGGGAATTTCAATTGCATATCTTTCAGAGCATCAATGTACGGAGTACTTCATGCTCCGTAATGCAGCGGTCAAACCGATAATGCACACGCATCGATCTTGAGATCCAGTGTCTGGAGGTGTAATGACGATCGTCACAGCTAGCGACGAAGCCCACTTTTCAGCAATTCGAAACCACCGGTGCAATTGTCTCCAATTTCCCCCTTTTTTGCCTTGGAAATGGGGCGCTCTCTCTTTCACTCTTCTCTGTTATGTGTCCGGAATAAGTCTGGTTTGGCTTCACTTCATCTTTCGGACTCTGTATTCGGCAACCTTTGAAATCCTTTTGTTTTCTTTTTTCTCTTCAATGTGGAGATCTACTCTCGGGCCTCTTACCGGGCTTGTTCTATCACTATCGGAGGCAAGGGATGGATTGACATGTACCAGTTACTCCGTACTATCAATGGAATCAAAAATAAAGAATTCACACTTTTTTCATTCCTGTCTTGTATTCTGTAGTATACTCGGTAATGATCTATAATTTGTATAATTGTATAGCCGCTTGCGAAGAATCCATGACCCGCACCCCCAGACTAAACGAGACTAACACTCTCATCCTGGATCTGACCCAAACCACTCTCTTCTCCTCCATCCTCCCCTTGTTGTCCCCGTTGGGCCTGCTCTCTAGCGGCCTTCTTCTCTTCCAGATCCTTTTCTTGTTCTTCCAGGAAACCCCCTTTTCTCCGTGGGTGCTCGGTTTCCCAACCCTCTTTCCCCTCGCGCCCCCCTGTCCGCACCCCTCCGTGCCCTGGATTCAACCATGTTGAGCATCGGTCGCAATTGAGTCTTGAGATTGTCTTTGTCGGGAATCTCGCGTCTGAGACATTTCCCGCGTTTGTTTTCCCCAGTTCTCGGACAACGTGCGGCTTTCTAGAGGGGATTCTCTACCGTGGGTAGAATCACTGCAGTGCAGCTATTTTCTAGTCCTATTTCTGCTTTCACGACGCGTCATTCAGTCGGGACTGTGTCGCGATCGGGTCTCCTAGGTGGATTTCGAGACCGGGTGTTCGATTGCACGATTTGAAGGTATCTCCAGCATTCCGTTCATTTCCCCCCATTCCTCCGATCGAAGTTTCCACTGCCTTTCTCTACTTTGACACATATTTGAGAATTATCTGATCAGCCTTGTGCGTGGGGTTCTTGTATTAACGCGCCTGCTTGATAGGTGTGAGGCTGAGGTTGACACTCGGTGAGTGCGACCGAACCAACCTCCCGTTTAGCCCAACACCCTCCGGAGTGGTGTTCCTGCGCGTTGTGTCCGCCTTTCTTTTTTCTCTCTCCCATTCCTCCTTTTACTTCCCCCGGCTCATTGCCCATTGAAGGGTAGTCGGGGTGTGTACCACCGTGAAAGCCTATAGCTTTTGCGCATTCATCTTAGAAGGTAAGTCATTCACAAAGCTCTTTAACATCCCCGCGTATCCCCATACCTATCTTAATACAATACCTCCCCTCCCAACCTCATGTTTGCTAATTACCACTAGCCAATTCTGAGGCTGGCCCTGATCAGCTTCTTTTGGATATGAGCACTTCTCATCAACCGGCTCTGTCCCTTCCCGCCCATACATCACCCGTCGCGTCTCACACAGCGCCCTCGGCCCAGAAGCATGCGCGTTCCAACCATCCCGATATGTTAGGTACTCCGCCGGTTCCTCCTCCGAGGACGTCTTCAGCCCATCACAGTCGCCGCAGTCCCAATGGTTCCAAAGACCCTTCACGGCATGGAAAAAGCCGTGCCGACCGCAAGGAAAACCGCGATCGGACCCGCGACGATCGTAATGGGAAAAGTCGATCACGAAGAGCCGATCCTTTGGAGGAGACCCCCCGTGAAAGCAGATCCAAGGCGGCGCCACCGGTATCGGACCCTCAAACAGGACTTGGTCTCGACAATAGTGGTCAGAATGCCTTGGTGAAGGAGCCAAGCGCGGTCATTAGCTCGGTCCAAGTGAGTGATCCAGTGGTGGATCGGGAGAGAGAGCAAGTCCGACAAGTGGGCGCATCATCTGCGCCCGCAGAGGCCGCTGCCCAGGGTCTTGGGATGACCAGTGGAAATGAGAATCCCGAGGAGAGCGCCCGTGGGCACCGCAGTCGCCATGATTACAATAATGGTAACACCATCAAGCGGAAGGAGACAACATTTGGCCAGTACATTCTAGGACAAACCCTGGGCGAGGGTGAGTTCGGAAAGGTCAAATTGGGATGGAAGAGAGATGGCAGCATTCAGGTCGCTATTAAGCTCATTCGCCGAGAATCCCTGGGCTCCAATCCCAACAGGCTGCCCAAGATCTACCGGGAAATCTCCATTTTGCGCGATCTCGCACACCCGAATATCGTGCGCCTCCATGAGATGGTGGAGACGGACCGTCACATCGGTATTATTATGGAGTATGCGTCGGGTGGTGAGCTCTTCGACTACATTCTCAACAACCGCTACCTGAAAGACAACTCTGCACGGCGGCTTTTTGCACAGCTGGTCTCCGGTGTTGGGTATCTACACAAGAAAGGAATTGTCCATCGAGACTTGAAATTGGAAAATCTGCTTCTGGACCGGAATCGAAACATCATCATCACCGATTTCGGCTTTGCCAACACATTTAATGCAGTGGATCAACTGGAGGAGGAAATTGAGTACAACCTCACTAATAAGGAATATGTCAAGCGAAAGCGGCTGGACAAGCCTGGCCCCGATGGGTTCCGCAGGGGCGATTTAATGCAGACAAGCTGTGGCAGCCCTTGCTATGCCGCTCCTGAGCTGGTCGTGAGTGATTCATTGTACACCGGTCGGAAGGTAGATGTGTGGAGTTGTGGTGTGATTTTGGTACGTCTCATCCGTTCCTCATCCGTGACTTTATGGTTTCGTCTAATTTGATGAACAGTATGCGATGTTGGCCGGATATCTCCCCTTTGACGACGACCCGGCAAACCCGGACGGCGACAACATCAACCTGCTGTACAAATACATTGTCACCACCCCTCTGACCTTCCCCGAATATGTCACCCCACACGCTCGCGATTTGCTGCGCCGTATTCTCGTTCCTGATCCTCGGAAACGTGCCGATCTGTTTGAAGTGGCTCGTCACAGCTGGCTGAGCGAGTACTCGCACATTGTCTCGCATATTACCAGCAGCACCACCAATGTGGCAGATATCACTAATACTACGATTCCCGCCGAATCCCAACTCGAGGGACCGGCTCTCACCCGAAGTGCTTCTGTCCGTGAACCGCCCAAGGCACACCAGAACTCCGTCCCAGCCGTGGGTGGACTCAACCACCATGCTGGGGATGTTTCTCAAGATTCGCCGAGCGACAGGAGTAAGACTTCCAAGGATGCCAAGCGGAGAACAGTCCAGGTCGAGTATGTTGCTCCTCAGTCGCAAACTGCCAGGGGTGAGGTGCAGCCAATTACTTCGCGCGGACAAGGTTCCATTCCACACGATACCCAGGCGCCTGTGGCAGCAAAGAAACCGGTTCAACCTCAGCCAGCCTCACGACCTATTGAGAAACCACCCGTCAATTATGACAAGCCCCTTCCGCCTCATTTCCCCCGCTCCACCTCCGATAATGCCGCGTTTACTGGAACTCACACATCGGCTATCGCACAGTCGGGAGCACGCCCCGCAACGGGTGGCTCGATGGCATCTTTCAACACTGGTCGTCTGCCTTCTCGAGGCTCATATGGACAACCAGTTGCACCGCTGGTTACTGCGACCAACACCGAAGGTCGCTTGGCACAACCCAGGAGCGGGCAATTCTCACTCCCGCAAAACCCTGCGCAGGCGTCGAATGCATCTTTCGGTCGTCCAAGCACTCAGCAATTGCCTTCAGCGTTCAATCCGACACCTCGACAAGAGCCTCCTCCTGCAAAGAGTCACAAGCGGTCAAATACCGTATCGAGCATCGGCGAGAAGATATTCGGGCGATCCGCTTCTCTCCTGGGTGGTCGAGGCTCTCAAAATTCCGCTCCGCGCAACCGGCAAGACAAGCGGTACCCACCAACCAGCATGAAGGAAACATTACCTCGAGAGGATTCGCGCGCTTCCATGGATTCACGGCGCTCTATGCAGCCCTCTCACAGCCGCAAGGCAAGCGAAGCAGGTGGCGAGGGACGATCCCGTCGTTTTTCCCTTCTCCCGCCTTCTTTCTCCCTCCGAGCGTTCTCCTCTGGGCGAGCTCAGACCCCTGAAGAGACCACCCAGACTCCTCACCCGGTGCCACCGCGTAGCCAGCAGCGTCCAGCTACCGGTCCGGCCCAGAGCCGCCCACGCGGGACGAGCTATGGCGCGCAAGACGCCATGGGTATGGTCAGCGAGGGACCCTCAGACGAAGTTCACCACGATGGGAAGCCAGCCGATACAGAAGGGCCGCTCAGCTATGAGGCGCAAATTGATCAACAATTTGCCGATCTTGGATCTCGTTTTGACCAGGGACAGGATTCTTTCGGCATGATCTCTTCCCAATCCGCCTATCGCAACCCTGATGACCAGTTCTCCGGAGCCCGGTACGGTTATCCGTCTAAGCCGAATTACTACGACGACGAATACAGTGGGACTTATGATAATTTCTCTCGACCGTCGATGCAAGGTGGCCGGCCTGGACGTGGACCGAACGTACTGCAGAAGAACCACCGCAAGTTCGCCGATGCCTATGAGTACGAGTCCCACTCGGGAAGCTCTGGTGCCGCGCGAAAAGTGATGGACTTTTTCCGCCGTCGGGCGAAGTCGCGAGCCGGAGATGATCGGTGATTTTTTTCTTCGTGTTGAGCCTTTTCTCCGAATTCGTGGTTCGAGGCTGAGGCCGGCCAGTCAAGGCCATTCTCAGCTTCGTCCCTTTCTAGTTCTTCCTTACCTTCTTGAGTGAAAAGAGCAGCGAGGTTTTTTGGTTAACCATGTGATACCCTGCTTGCTTTTGATCCCCTTTTTTGGTTATGTTTGTTGTGCATGGAGCGATTCTTCTTCATCCCTCGGGTGTTTGATTAATTATCTAGCATGTTCGTTTCCTTTGTCGAAATACATTTCATTGTGCTTAATGTCTCTGTTTTCCTTGCATTTTTCGTGTCATTCTCCTTTTTCTTCTCCTGTGACTATTATCTATGACTGTAAAGTGTTGCTCGGAGCCATCCTCTTAAACCGTTTCCGTCTGTTTCATCCGTTCTGGCATCTGCCCTGATGGGAGGTTGTTTTGAACGATAATTGAATTCTCATGAAGTTTCATCCTCTTGTATTGATCTTTCGTTGGTCCTTTGATGTAGTGGATCTTGGTCTTGGGTGGTTCGGGGATAGACATCTGGTCTGAGGTCGACTGCCTGGAAGTTTGTATAAATGCATCTAAGAGGATATAATAGGATCTATTAGACAATGGGAATTCATGGATAGTACTCCGTAGTATTGATTTCTTCCCTTATCCATCACAAATGAAGTGGCATCTTATTCACCCATCACTTGCGTCTTCAAGTGTTCCACCTGAACTAAATCCGCCTCCTTGTTCAAACTAGCAACCTCTGCCGCAGCAAAAGGAATGCCTTCAGCCAACCTCTTTTCCTCGGTAATCATCTCAATCTCGCCAGGAAAGTAGATGCGGTCTACACCTGTCATCTTCTCCGAGTCCACCACCCGACGATACAGATAATCCATTCTCTCCTGGAACTCATCCATAGTCATGAACAAGTCCGGCTTGATAGCAACCAGGAAATGACCAACATCCGCCGGACGAGAAGGATCATAGGGATTCGTAACATGTCCAGCAAACGCCGCCCCCGAGAAAACCCCCGAAAAGACATCCATCATAATCGACAACGCCGACCCCTTCGGCCCACCCATAGGCAACATAACACCCTCCAACGCCTTCGCCGGATCATCCGTCCGATTCCCATCCTTATCCAACGCCCAATCAAGCGGGATCCGCTCCCCACGACGCAACGCCTTATAAATCTTCCCCCGCGCCGCAACAGAAGGCGCCATATCCAATATAAAAGGTCGACCATTCCCACCCGGCGCACCACACGCAATCGGACTAACACCCATCACCTTCTCCCTCCCACCCCAAACCGGCAACGCAGGCGATGAATTCGTAAAAACAAGCGACATCATCCCCGCCTCCAACCCCTGCTGCACCAACCACGCCGACATCCCGAAATGATTCGAATGCTTAACAGAGACCATCCCCATCCCGAACTCCCTCGCCATATCAATCGCGCACGCCATCCCCTTGTGCGCTGCGACGAACCCAAACCCGTTTTGCCCGTCGATTTGTGCGGCGACGGGCGTGATCTGTCGGAGTGTTGGCGTTGCGCTTGCATCTAGTGCTTTTTGGCGGATGCGTTCCATGTATGATGGGATACGGTTACTGCCGTGTGTGTCGACGCCGCGGAGGTCTGCGGCGACGAGGCATTTGGAGACTATGGTTGCGCTTTCGGGTGGTGTGCCGTTTGCGATGAGGATTTGTTGGATGAAGTTTTGGAGGTTTGTGGCGTTGATGAGGTGCATTGGTTGGGTTTGGGTTGTGTCTGTCATTTTGATCTGTTGTAACTTTTCATTGAAATTTTGGAAGAAATGGAGAAATTGCCCAGGTGGTTTATAGCATTGTTCCTGAGTGTCAATGACTGAGTCATTTATAGACGCGGATGTTGGGATGCGGATACCCCGCGTTAACGGAGGAATGCCGAAGTACTCGGGGTTTCCGCGGATACTTGGTTTCCCATTGATAATACCTAGTAGATGAGTGAGTATAATGTAGTGAGTGGTAGGTTTCTCCTACCTAGGTATATAACTTGAGTTGGATGGTTTTCAATTGTAAATGTAGACTGCAAATCTACAGCTATATATAAAGACACCCGAGTCAAAGACATCCGTTTACTTTATAGTTAGGATTCATAATTTCTACCAACCTTTAATACTCTCAGTCAATATGGGTTTGCATATCTCCCATAGAAAAGGTAACTGTGCCGCCCATTTCAAACAACAACGATTTCCACCGAGGTAGCAACTCCATGGAATTGTCGGAGACCAATTTTTTACTCGTCACAAAATTTGACAGTAGCTTTATGTAGTCCACATGTTCAGAATAAGTAATCATCTGGGCGTATAACTCAGTTGGTAGAGTGCTCGCTTTGCATGCGAGAAGTCAGGCGTTCGAATCGCCTTTCGTCCATTTCTTTTTTTCCATCTTGTACCTGAATAAGGTAGGTACCAACTAAACTTTCCCCTCATTCTTTGATTTTTTAATTTTTTTTTCTTTTTTTCCTATTGCATACCGATAAGAATGTATCTTGCTGTTTACATATATCTTCCGTCCTCTACCCGGCTGCCACGAGCAGCTGTTTTCATTGCTTACCCGCTGATTTCCTCAATAGTCTTCTTACTTGAGAGACACTTCGATTATAAGCCTTAAAGATGGAGGACATCCTCTTTTCAGAAGCTTATTCATGTGACAGCTACCCACTCAGGAATAGATAGCCGTCTATGACGATCGGTCCTTTGCACGATGCGTATTCGGAGTCTTAAATACGACGCTTGATATCCTTTCCTCTTTGGTCCTGATGACACGTGACTATATACACTCGGTCTGTTTATTGTCTGATTCCAAGGTTTTGAAAGAACTGAATTCATCAAAGGAATAAGATCTCAACTGACTACCCTTCTCACCAAGACCGAGCGTTCGCGACATCGAATACATGCGCTATCATCGTCATGGCTGTCGGCATCTTCCCCTCCCATGTGAAGGTGGAACCATGATCGACAGTCCCTCACGCCCCCATGGGGAACTTGACTGACTGGCTTGGGTTAAAAACGGCTGCCCTCTCAAATTGCTTCTTATCTTTGCCATTGATGATGTCGTTACGACCGTCAGACCGTCACTCGCAATAAGTGCAATGCCACTTCTTATACCCATCACGCTATCTTGATTGTACTACTATTTCTACTACGTTCGACCTAGGTAGACGGAAAAGAGGTCCCTGCGAAAGTTAATCGGCTCGAACCTAATTTACCATGTCCAAGTCCGATCTCGAGCAGAGCTCGGGCACCGATGATGCGCACGATGCGACCGGAGTGCCGGCCAGCAAGCCGACCTTCTGGCAGCGATTCAAGACGCATATGAAAAAGTGGTGGTGGATCTACTTGATTGCATTTTGCTGCATCGTTTTGGTCGTGGTGCTTCCCATGTAAGTCAGCACTTCTTGCCCTCCAATACCTAGCTCATTTTATAGTGTCTATGTGGGTGTCCCCAACTTCGCAAACGACTACATCGATAAATATGAATACGACGAGACTGGTCTTGCTATCACCAATCCTCGGCCCGATGCATTCCATGTCAAGCAACAGCAGAAGTTTGAGATGGGCGGAGGCTTTAGTGGCAGTGGGTATCTATCCGCATTTGATGCCACTATTCATACCGACAGCGGTGAAACTTTTGCTGTTTTCCCTGTGCCTCGGATTGAGTTTGATAATGGGGCTTCTCTTGATATTGATCAAGATATTGACCTCTCCTGCGCCGATTGCCTGTCTCGCTTGGCTGTTGCTGCCGCAACAAATCGGACAATCTCGTTGCTGGTCACAGGAAAACCAGATTTGAAATTTGGAGCGTTGCCAACAGCTCATTTGGATATTCATAAGACTATGCGCATGAGTGGTAGGTCTGTTCTGGTCGTACATAGGTGTACCATGCTGATCAAGGTCATTTCCAACTTCAGGGTATAATGTTACTGGTGAGTGCAGCCCATAGCCTGCTGGTGCAATTCTAATATTGCTCCAGAGTACGTCAACCAAAAAGGAGCGTTCAACATTACAAAGCTGGATCTTCTCGATCCTCCAGAGAATGGAATCAACTTCAAAGCAACCATTTCCCTATCCAATCCCACCCCGTTTTCGGTTGAAATGGTAAATTCATCCCCCCAACTTAAATTCTTGATCTAACAGATTCAGGGACATGTTGCCTTCAACCTCACCATGGGAGATTCGCCTCTTGGATACGTGGATCTTCCTCATCTCATTCTTCCCCAGGGTAACGGCACTACCGAAGTCCAGGGGAACGTGAACACAACCATGCTCTCTAAAGAGGCTCTTGGCGAGGGACATGAGCTGGGAGTAGTCAAAGTTGGCATTCATGGCCATAGCTGTGAGTATAATGGAAAGGATATTCCGTATTTCACTGCGGCTATCAGGGCGGTTGATGTGGTCGCTGAGCTTGATCTGCTCCAGTATACCTCAAGTTTGTTTTCATAATTATATAGCGTGAATGTCATTATCAATCATACTTTGGAATGATGAGATTGGCAGGGATAGTAGTAATGAAACAGCGGATTGTTGGATACTGATCATTAAGAATACGAGTAAATGATCAGAATTTCACAGAGACACAATTTTATCACCACTACTTTAGAGAAAAAATACATATTGACCAGAGCAGGTCGAAATTACGTTCTGGTGAAATGCCGAGACTGTGGGGCAAGTATTGTTATTTTTCACCGTGATATCTCCACGATGCCTCATTTCTCGCCCCCAAAACATGACTCACTGCACTCCTGAACGATATGCTCGCCGGCCGATCTGGTCCAAAATCCCGGTCTGGATGCAAAACCTGCAAGCAAGTTCTCCTAAATGACCGTTGTCGCTTTCACCACTGACTGCCATGTAGAATCCGCAGGGTCAAGTGCGATGAGGAAAAACCGAGTTGCCGCCGTTGCTCGAGCACAGGCCGTCGATGTGACTACGAAGATCGTGGAGTATCACGCTTGGCATCTTTCTCACCAGATGCTCTAGTATCTGGCAGTTTGCCATCCTCGGTGCCTAATACGGGACAGCGGGAGCGGCGAGCATTCCAGTATTACTTCCAACATGCTGCTCGGTATCTTGCGGGTGGGATGAACGTGGAATTCTGGAAAAGTGTCGTGCCACAGATCTGTCGCAGTGAGCCTGCCGTATGGGATGGGATGATCGCCATCAGTGCTTTGTTCGAATACCCGGATCAATGCCTGGACTTTACTCTGTTAAGAAATGCGAACGCCCCAAAATCGGCTCTCAATCAGATTCAACAAGATGCGCTGGCGTGGTACTCCCGGTCCATTTCACGCATACATGATCAAATCGAGCGTGGCTGCGCTGACCCTTATATTGCCCTTGTCAGCTGTGTTCTCTTCATCTGCATAGAGACTCTACAGGGCCGCGTGGAAGAGGCTTTGCAGCTTTTCAGACAGGGCGTAAGCTTGATTTTAGATCTGCGTCTCCAGGCTAACCTCGGTCGAGTATCTATTTCGAAAATTACTCTTCTGGAGAATACTATCATTCCCCTGTTCGTGCGACTGGCGACCATGTCCCTCACGATCGCCGACGTTCAAGCCAGTGAGGTGTTTGCGCTCGCGCAAAACCACTTTTGCTCTGACTTTACATCCGTTGACTCGGCAAGGGCTGCTATTACAATCCTCGCTGCAGAAGCCCTCTTATTTGACCGCGAAGCCGGCGAGCATCTGAGAGCAGTTGGCGGAGATTCAGCCGTGAGGCCAGAAATGCTTGAGCGCCAGAAAGACCTGCAGACGCGGCTAGATAAATGGCACCAGGCCTACATCAATCTCTGCCAGCAATATCATTCGGATGCAAACCCAGAAAAAGTTGAATCGGTTCTCCTGGCCTTCCATGCCGCATCCTACATCCAGGTCTCTGGCTGCCTGACCCAATGTGAATCTATTTACGATCTGCATTACGAGAAATTTGTGACTATCGTGGAGCAAGCAAGTCTGAATCTCGGCATTCTGGCGGATCCAAAGGGCGGCCAGCCACCGTTCACATTCGACATGAGCATCGGACCACCACTATCCTTGACAGCACTGAAATGCCGCGAGCCAGTTCTGCGCCGCAAAGCCTTAAGTCTACTCCGACAGGCACCCCCAATGCAAGGATTTTTCAAATGTACCCCGATCGCTCTTCTAATCGAAAACCTGATGAATCTGGAAGAAAGCTACACACCTTTGCGGGAATCTACTGGGTCAATGACTATAACCACTACCAAAGACCACACCGAAAGGCCTCTTTCCACCACCCCGAGAAACAGTGCAATCGCAGAGTCAACTCGTCCCCCGATTCCCGAAGAAGCTCGTATATGCTTCTACGGTGTCTTTCGACCGAGCATCGGAATACCGCCCAGTATCAAAGAAGAAGACTTTTTGCGATATAATCGCGGGCCGGACCAGCTTTTCTTGGAAATTGCGCGGAATCAATATGATGAAATTACTGGCGCGTGGTACCCTGTTCATGAGGTTCTACCGTTGGGGGGTTAGTGATGGGTATTATACCCAGTGGCATTTTAGAACATTTACATAACCAGTTTATTGGACTACTATCGATTATTTGACATTGGGAAGATGATTTTAGATTATTTTTAGTTCAAATATGTGTACTAGATATATCGAGCTGATGAGCTCGGCCTATGCCACAATAGAAAAAGAGGGATCAATGGCATAATGCAATGAGAGCCTTGTAATATAAGATAACAATTCTCAGCTTGTTCGTTATGATTTCAAATACCCTGCAGAATATAGCCACCATTCTAAAGTCATTTGATCTGCTGCGCTGACTACATGCAAATTTAAAGGGAAAAATTGTTTAATCGTTGGAGACGCGCAAGAGCTTACTGGATTTATGAGATAATGGATTTATTCCCGGGGTCTTTGAATATTATGCCTAAGATTGCATCCATGCGAAGCTAGATGTGTCAAGAATAGTTGAGCCATGATGACACAAAAATAGGAAAAGAAAAAGAGAAAGGATATGGGTTTCAAATGCTGCAACCCAGAATGTGGCTCTCTGTCCTTGAAGCAAGTGAGCTTCGTCATATCAGTTAAAGAAATAAACGAGCATTAGAAAGATAGCAACCATCAAGCCACGAGAAGAGCGATCCTTGACAGCCGCGTTCTGTTTCTTCACAATGAGAGGTACTGGCTCGTACGGCGCTGGCTTGGTGCTATTGCGCGTCCCATCCCAGCAGTACTTTTCGAAGCACTGGGTACAGACTGAGGGCACATTCGTTCTAGTTCGGTCAAAGGATCGACTCAAGATGGCGCAGCCCGCGCATGCCGACCAGTCAGAATAGCCATCTCGAGTGCTATTACCAGCTGTCACCACATTGTACCCGTTTTCAATGACGTCGTCCCGCTCTGAGATGTTGTATTTCATCTGAAAGGTTGATTTGTTGGAAAATGTCGTGTATGGGTAGTTTGGAAGGTAGACAATGAGCGGCGCAAGACTGGTGAGGTTCGAGCTGTTGCAGCCGAAAAACGTGGGTCGAGTGTTCAAGCCTAGATTGATGAATGTATTGGTATCAGGAATGCTGGGAAAGACTGTTCCGTTGCCAATTCCTGTCAAGTTGAGACTACGCTCGTAGGTAGCCACGAGAGGGCTTCCATTAGGCCAGCTGTTGTTCGTGCTTGCAGATGAGTCGACTGCAAAAATCACATCAACCTCCCGACTTGGCTGAATGAGTGGGTGTAGTGGCAGATTTTGTCCATCTTCTCCTCCGTCAACCACGTTCAGATGGGGGACTTCTTGGTAAGCATTCGTGGAATTGGGGTATTTGTGGAATGGGTTCGGGGAGAAGATGGCGATATCATCACTGCGGTCACCAAAGTGCTGCAGAAGACTGCCAAAGAAATCCTTGAAAGAGGGAGGAAGATCAGTAGTGTTGAGTCTTAGGATAAACTGGTTGAAAAGACTTGAGGAAGTCCCCATGACAAACCCAGCATTATCAAAGCCGCGTACACATAGTGCACCAGAGGCAATCTCGCCCTTTTCAAAATGCGACCCGAGGTACTCCAACGGCGCAAAGGCAAAAATCGTGGGATCAAAAGAGCCAAACTCCCAAGGGTTGAACTCGTAGACAGTGGAGTTACTGCCTACCAGGGTTTCCCCGGGGTTTCGGCCATCGGCAACCAAGATTGGAAGTGGCATTTGTCCATTCTTGAATGCTTCGGTCAAGGCAATCGAGGACCAGGTGTACTCCGGCCCACCATCCGTAGCATTGATCAGTTGGTAGGACAATGCACGCCCCCAGTAATCTGTGAGAGAAGTATTATAACCAGCATCTCTCTTGTCAGAAACAATCCCCAGCAGCGTCTTGTAATAATCAACTGTATCCCAGGGTTGAAAGCCTTTGGTCTTTGGCCCCTCAAAGATTGAGTTTTGGAACTGCCAAGTTTCTCCCTCCTCGTGGGATTGGAGATTCGAAATCGTGGTGAAATTGTTGATGTAGATTGATCCAAGCAACCAGCCACCTCCAGAGAGCCCCGAGAGGTATGTGGCCGATTGAAGAAGACCACCAAGTTGACCCTTTTGCGTTGATCCCTCGGTGCGGCTATCAAAGGCTTTGATGGAACCGGCGCCATTGGTCAAAGCTCTGTAGCCGCCACCCGACACCGCGATGCCGATATTGGGGATGTTGGAAATGTTTGATGCATGGTTGGCGAGATAAGAGACTGCGTCAAAGGTCATATCCAGGTGGGTGAAGAGATCCGTCATTGCGGACACGGTCTCCTGCCTTCTCACTTTCAACCCTGATGTTTCGTTCGCAGAAAGGGAGAATGCACTGCGAATGGACGGACTGTTAGCTGGACAGCTCACATAAGACGGGGTGTAGCCGTGAGGGGCATTAGGAAGGGCCCGCGCGATGATATCCATTATCAGGGTGTACTGATGTGGATATGCGGTGAATAAGGTTAGTTGGGAGATTCTGAATTTGTATGGTCGCGACAATATCGTTCCGTTTCAGATCGTGAAGGTGTGTCGTGAAGGTATGTCGTGAAGGTGTTTGAAATGATGGACAAGAGAAGAGCAAGTGTAAGCAACCTAAGGCCACCTCGACATTCAACAATCTCAACTATTCGTTTAAACGTTACTGTTCCCCCATCACTATGTATGTCGTGCAAACCAGTCATAAAAGTAGATGAAGATCTCCCCGGGGTTTCCCAGAAACCACTTGAAGTTTCACGCATGTCGATTTTGAATCGTTGGTTCTCAAGATAGCTCAAGTTGCGGCCCCGCAAGGTTTCAAAAGATCGAGGCGAAGTGGTCTCAAAGAGAACTCGAGCATTACTGTTAGCATTCGTCGGTTTGGATCTGAGGTCGTTCTCAAAGAGTAGCTTCGTGTTTTGAGATTTTAACGCCCATTTCGGGTTGTCGGGGGTAGGACCAGCACCCAGATTCATCCACTTTGTGACGACTATAGCCAGATCTGATTCGTGCGGACAGATTTGAATGTGGAAGTCCGTATGACACCGAGAACAAGTGTGAACGGAAGAAGGAGCTCTCTCTCCGTCACGATGGGCCCTAACAATAGAATTGCTCAAATCGGCCACTTCCCGACTTGGAATATGCATGCAGATGGATGAATGCATCTCATGAAGCTTCGAGTTCCAAAAGTTTCCCTTTCGAATAGAATACAACAGGTACCGCCGTTTAGCGGGCACATAGACGATCCGTTGAACTCGAAAAATTAGACCTGGAGGGCTGCCACAGATCTGTGCATCGCTTGAGAAAAGAAGAAACTTTTCAAGACGCCCTTCAGCTCTGAGGTTTACGCAAGTGTACCGTAAAGCCTCTGTGCTAATGCCAACCTGCGGGCCATAGAGAAATCTCTTCATGGTAAGTTGAAGGTGAAAGAAGTACAGCATATAGGGACTGGACTTGTAGATCAAGCTTTCGGGAACCAACTTTAAGGACGGATGTGGACTCTATTCGGACAAACATGGAAGGGCAGGATGATCAATGTAGTCCCAAGTTGTGCGGCCATAATCTTTGGAGGCATCATACCTATGGAGAATAAAGCACATGTGGCAAGCGAAAAAAATTGGTGTATCTCGTTCAAGACATATCAAGAAGGATAATTTCTCACTTTTGGATGGCGACACGGAACTATTCCGGAGATGATAGATAGAAAAGAGTTGGCGCCTATAGAGTGAAAGACAGCTTCGATCAACCCAGGGGAGGTAGTCAGCTACCTAGGTATTGATAATAATGACTTGTGGGCAGCCCAGTGAGCGTGTTTTGCTTAGGAACCTCGAGCGGTGGACGAGGTGTATGGCGTATCTCTAGTGAGGAAATCCTTGAATAGAAGAGCGCGAGGATTGAAGGCATATTGGAGATGTCGGGCACCCAGACTGAGAAGTAGATATCCTAGGAAATAGAAACGAGGCGATATCGAGTGTGGAAATGATAGTCGACGGATAAAATGCCGTTGGTCGATTGCTGGAAATCAAGAGGAAGCTTTTAACATCGGCCTCTTCTCGCTTGGTAATGAGTCATACACCTTCTTGGTGGTTAGTTAAACTACCAGTTAGTTAATAGAAGGTTGGGTATCACGCAAGCGGTCAAGGAACATCTGTAGCGAATGCTAGACACCTGAATCGTACACAAGTGGTGTTCTTAGGTTACCAAAGAGAAGATATATGGCGTTGAGAGGGGATACCGGAGACTGAGGGTGGTAGCGATATATGTAGAAGGAAACGGGTCCCAGCTGAGCAAAAGGCGGCACTGGTGGAGTCCTGCAAATTGTTGGCTTCATCCGCCGAGGCCATGTAAAGTCTGGTCGCAAAATGGATAAAATAGATTTCATTTGGGAGTGTTGGCGGATTGTAAACCTTTGAAAGTAAACGCTCATGCTTTCCAGGTAGTTGTAATTGGGAAGTGTTGTGAATTGCAGGGATCCTAGATGTTGTCGGTCAACGATAAAGCCTTTTTTTGTTTTGCTTTTTTGAGCGTAATGCTCCAGAACGCCTATACTAAGTCGTTACTGAGACCTGAAATAAAAATATAGCTACTTCTAACACGACTTCAGTGAATCTGAGAAGAGTCTTAACATTGGTGCTGAAGCCTCTCCTGCATGTCTAATTCTTTCACAGCTCGATCATAAAACCCCAACTTCCCAATACCAGTATATGCCCCATACAAATAAGCCATAGTCTGGTTTCTCTTGCTGCTGAGGCAAGTCGAGAGTAGGCTATCCGCATGCGCATGCTCATGCTCTATCGACCTGACCATTTCGATATAGTCACCTCTCTCACGCCACACTTCTTGTAAATCTTCATCCAATGGCTGCCCATGCTGGTCATATTTCTCAGGCAGATCGAAAGACACCGGCATAGCTGTGAGAAAATCCGGGAATCCGATGAGCTCACAGGGAATAGTATATGCTCCTTCCCAGTCGATAATTCCTGTCACATCAAAGTTCTCGTCCACCACGATGTTACTATGGAGGAAGTCACTATGGCTTAGAGGAAACGGCCCTTTGTTATACAAGGACAGTCGACTCGCCATTGCTTTGATCTGCAAAGGGAAGTTCTCGATAATCTCGATCATCTCTTCCGCCGAGATCGGACCTCGCTGCATCATGCGTGTGATTGTTTCTTTATCCCATTTGAACTTGACGCTATCCGACCAAGCCTCGAAGAACGCGGCTGCTGAGTCGAACGGTCCGCCAATGCCTGGTAAGGGGCCACACTCGTAACCACCATCGCGGTTCCGAACAATCATCCCAATTTTAGGGAGACGTAACAGTGTCATTTGAACCTAAAGTGTGAGGTGAGTAGCTAATACCAAAAATGCGGGACTAGGGGACGAACATGACACTTCGCGACAGAACGGTAAAAGGTTGGCCGGTATTCTCTAGGAATCACACCGCGATGGACCTTATAGCCACCTAGGGCATCCATAGCCACACTACCAGGTAGTAGCTCCATCAGTATAAAAGGGGCGCCCACCGGGGTTTTTTCGTCGACTTCATAAGCGAAGACTCGAGGCACAGGTAGGTCGGAATGCTCCTTAATAAATTGCATTGTTGCAACTTCGGCTTCAAGGGTGTTGCAGGCAAAGGGTGATCTGTTTCTTCTGATGTGAACCCGAGCGGCCCAATATTTCTTGTTGGGAAATTCGAGCAAGCGAACGATATTGTTCAGTCCGTTCGCGACCCGGTCCAAGGCAACGCACTCTGAATGAGCAGCAAGAGAAGCAACTCGGCAGAGCTCATCCCATTGAGTTTGATGAAAACAGCGAGCGGTTTGGCTATCACAGTTGTCCAGAAATGCTTGGATAGTAGACCAGGAGCTTGAGTTGGTCAACATGATTAGTGACTGCCAAACAGAAATACTCGATTGAGTAGATGCAGGTAGGAAAAACCTCTCACATGCGGAGAGAAAGGGCGGAATGTGCTTCTCACCGGTTTTGACAAGATTTAAAAGGAAACGAGAACTGGAAAAGAATTAGCGGTGTGATTAGGTATCAGCAGACCCCTGCTCAATAAATGCATATATATATATAGAGAGAAATGGTTCTTTGTCAAGCTCAGACTAAACTCAATTGTTGGTCTCAGACACGTCAACAAACTTATTTCACTCTCTCAGAGTGACATGATGGGTAGTCTATACTGTTGACACTTTGACTTCACGCTCCAAGTCGAGAACTTACTCTTTGTACAAGTAACCACTCTCAAGCTGATCCATTCTTCTTTTTTTTTCTCGACTAACACCCCTGCTCCTGACCCCGCTTTTCGTTCATCCGAGAACGATCATATGCGCGCAAGTATGTCAGGTAAGATGAAATGTGGAGGAAAACCGACCAGGATCACACCGCAGCAGACGCTCTATCTAAGCGACCAACTCATCGCTGTGACAGAGGTCACGCGACAAGACCCAGATCAGACAGTATATCGAGTTGAACTTGTGCTCTTCGGTTATCTTCCACAAATCGTTTTTGTGGGAGAAGGCGTACCAACAGGAAATGGAAGCTTACAAGAAGCGAGAAAGGCTCTAAAGGAGGTTGATTTCCCATTTATACTAACCTGGTAAGATATTGAAATCAAATATGAAGAATATCAATGAGTGAGCTGGTAAAACCACCTATAGCCTGTGTAGACCGCTGAAAATGATAACCAATCAAAAGGATTAGAAGCCATAAGCCCCATCTTCAAGTCTGAGAACGTATTGCATGCACATTCACCCCTGGAGATAAAACCAGAAAGGACACGAAGCAATCCAATGAAGTATGTGGAAAAAATTCAAACTTATGAAATTGATTGATATCCCATTCCTAAATGAATTCATTGATCTAACACAGAAAATACTAGGACCCACTATAAAAGATGAGGAAGAATATGCATTTTTTGAACTTGCAAGGCTCGGAGATCCGATCTTGGCCCGAATGAACATGAAAAAGCCCAACAGCCAAGTCATTCAAAAAGGCAAGTGTATAAATAAATTGATTACTATGACGTCTGCTTAGTATCGCCCCCGCCCCTATTAGATATTTCTCATATAAGCACAGAGGGCGAAAAATAAAAAGACTCAGCAGTTTCATACTACTGACTCGGTCAAAGGATTTGCTGCCACTGACTAGTAGATCCTTCCTAACTGGGACGAGTGAGCATGGCATCGACTGTGAGGCGAAATCAGGTACACTCGTTTGGAAACACAGATAAGCAATTCAGCTCTTAATATGACTAAAATCCAGGTCACTTGAACCTCAAGGGTTATCCTGAAACCGCCCTATGCATCTCCAGGTTATAGCCACAAGCAGATTGGCACGGACCTCGTCTCTTCAGCTCCTTCGACCCCGGTTGGGTCTTGGTAAAAATAGCTTAACCTTAATAGTCAATCTCACGGTCCACCTTTTCGCTCCTTCAGAGCCCCTGCGCTAGCCCCATTCAGATAGCCAACATAGATCATGAGTGGG
Organism: Penicillium sp. PG113-03A; assembly: GCA_037042135.1. Classification (NCBI taxonomy): domain Eukaryota; kingdom Fungi; phylum Ascomycota; class Eurotiomycetes; order Eurotiales; family Aspergillaceae; genus Penicillium; species Penicillium sp. PG113-03A. Next base: position 130,281 of record JAXQJW010000154.1, read on the forward strand.
TACCCCCGACTCAACCCTAATCCACCACTTAACTATAATAGTTGACGCCTATCAATACAACCCAACGCAAGGTACTCATTGGTTGGGTGGCTTGGACCCCACAGCCCCAACTCAACTCCAAGAGCCCCAAATTCTTATGTAGATGAGTGGATTCGGTGGTTCTCGGTCCAAACTTCAACCCTTGTCAGTCAGACTTGCGCTCTTTGTCAATCGGTTGGATTGGGGTGTGTTTGTGGGGCATGCTGTGTCTACTCCGTACTGTAGGCTTCAGCCCGTTGTTCCCCCAATAAACAATGACTTCGTCTTGGCTCTGTACGGACCTAGTAGATAACTAAAATCTTACATTTCAGGAAGCCAAGTCAATCTCAGACATTTGGTAGAAGGTCTTGACCAACTAGCTCACAGTCCATTTTTTGATGTGTTTCACGCTATGTAGTATGTACCGGACTGCACTATGCGTTGGTTGGACCCCATCATAAGGATGGTTTAACCCATTATTTATTCTCTGCTTTTCATGTATACTTATACACCCGAAGTGTAGGAGTTAAGTCAAGGGGCTATCACAATAATGATGACTGATACCGCTTCAATCATGCCTTTCCTATGTAGTTGATCTCACTTAATCATATCTCCCACCTCAAGGACGGAACTTAAACGTCACTTGTTGCCCTGTTTTAGGCAGAAGTCTATTTAGAAATACGAACTGGCCTACTATACCCTTTCTGGCCTGCAGATTGAATGACCCATATTATGACTCCACCAGAAATACCCAAAGTAAATACGGTAAGATAATTACTATTGTTCTATTTATAACTTGATTATAACTGGTCAACTCAGAAACAAAATACAATACTGTGGGTCATTGGTATCTGTATTTAAAAGGAGCACTAAATGGGTCATTCAATCTGCAGGCAGAAAGGGTATTCGTCCAGTGTGAGGAATATTGCAAATCTATCCTATTTAGGTAATAAATGATGGTCGTGGGGGCCGCGAACTAGAGCCAAAACAGATCAGATCGCTGCCCCGATCCCTGCAGACCAACAGAAGCGCAAGTAAACAATTGCGCGAACAATTTCGAAATAATATCAAGGCAAAATAGGAGTAGAAATTTTAGTTACAATTTTCGTGAACACTGTTAGAGTCTTTGTCAGAGCTATACTTGATAGACATAGATTCTGTTCATGAAGTATTCGAGATCACAATCTTTAACATTCGTTGATAGTAACGTATAATGCGTACAGGAGAATCGATTAAACAGGAGAATAAACCAACATCTTCTATCCAAGTCCTTCTAGACCCTTGTCTTATCTGGCCAGCAGAACTATAGCTTAATTTTGACGCGACGCGGCGCCAGTCTCCCGAGGAGCAGCAGGGTTCTGACCATTGTTCCGGCCACCCTTGTTCTCGCCGGCATTGTTCTGACCGGCCTTGTTCTGACCAGCATTGTTCTGACCGGCGTTGTTCTCGCCGGCGTTGTTCTGGCCACCCTTGTTCTCGCCGGCGTTGTTCTGACCGGCGTTGTTCTGGCCACCCTTGTTCTCGCCGGCGTTGTTCTGGCCACCCTTGTTCTCGCCGGCGTTGTTCTGACCGGCCTTGTTCTCGCCGGCATTGTTCTGACCGGTCTTGTTCTCGCCGGCATTGTTCTGACCGGCCTTGTTCTCGCCGGCATTGTTCTGGCCACCCTTATTCTGACCGCCCTTGTTCTTAGGGCCGTCAGTCTTCTTAGGACCACCAACCCGGTTGAAGCCATTAGTCTTCCTAGCAGCAGGGTATGTAGGAGTAGCAGCGTCCACAGAAGCCTCGATACTTGGCGCGAATGTTTGATGATGTTTCGGGGGGGCACGGCTAATGACATTCTTCGGGTTTTCACCAGTACACGACCAGCCGATTTCAGGATCCTCTCGGCCGTTGCAAGCCACTTGCTGGTGCTTCTCGTTTGTGAAGTAGTAGGCAAATCTTCTGTTGAAGTCGTTGGGATCTTCAGGGTCGGTCGGGCCAAACTGGAAACCCGTGCCGTGGGGCTTGAAGTCATTCAGATCCGTCGTGGTGTTGCAGACTTCGAGATATGCCCACTCGAAGGACTCGGCTAGAAGAAGAATTAGCTTTTATTACAGTAGAGAATGAACGAGGAGGTCTTACGGAAGATGCATCGCTTCGAGGGTGGGAACACCTTTCCAATCAAAGGCATGTCACCGACACATCCACGGCCATCCTCGACGTGGATGTAGCATCGGTTATCATTCTCCAATGCACTTTGCTTCACAGTGAAGATAGGCTTCTTTTCATTTTCCCCTTGATTCTTTTTAGCGTATCCTTGCTGGGAGAGGATAGCTGCAGTGAAGAGGGAGAGAAGAACTTTCATGATGAAGGTAGTTCAAGAGAACTGAAGTTGATCGAGAAGAGATAGAAGGTGAAGAATGAACTTGATGAACTTCTGAGACTTTGAAAACTTTGAAGAGGTAATAAGAAGGGACTCTGGGATATTAATACCACGATATGCTTCCTCAACCCCTTATAAGTGTTTCCCACCAACTATCTAAATTTATCATCAACCCTTCAACAATCCGAGCGTGGCCCCGTACTCCCGCCCCAGACCCGCGTAATATCAATTGAAAATCAAATGAGAGAGTGATTCTCGTGATTCGTAGTTATTATTAGTCTGCGCAGCTTCGGTTACCTAGATGAGCAAGAAGCCGGACAAGATAGGTAAGATCGAAGTTGGATATCCACAATAAGAATTTTTAGCTCTTGTTTCGGCCCCACGCCTAATGTTGCAGGATGCTTATAGTCCCAACTGCCCCCGGATGATGTACTTTGTTGGTAGGGTCGTCTTTTCGCCGGGGGCGACCCAGGGGGCCGAGGGCGAGCTCGATACTGGGGGCGAACCGCAGGGGCCAGGCTGATAGTGACGATCTGGATCTATATAACAGGCAATATTTTCAATTGACACAACTATCAAGTCTTGTTTCTTCTTTCTTCATCTGCATTCAACCCTTGGCTTTTCTCTTTGCCGTCTTGTCATAATGATAGCGCAGTCGACTTTGGCTGTGCTCGGGCTTCTCGCCTTGGGTGCTCATCCTGTCCTCGGTAAGGACGAAGATGTCCACCGCTATGGTGCTATTGGAGAGTCCTATGCGGCTGGTATTGGATCCGGTGAATCTTTCCATACTATCTGGAAGCCGATCGATCTGGAACAATGCAGCCGATATGACGGAGGATATCCGGTCCAGATCTCTCAGCAATTGCCACACTTGGAGTTTACCAACTTGGCTTGCAGTGGTGCAGAGACCGATCAAATCATTAAGCAAGCCGAAAAGCTCCGTGAGCACGGTAATGATTATGATCTGATTACCATTTCCGCTGGCGGTAAGTTCTCTCTTCAGTTGTCAATCCAGAGCAACAGTATCTGATAGAGGTTCTTTTAGGAAACGATCTCGGCTTTGGAGATATTGTTCTCCGCTGTTTCTATGTCATGGCCGGTGACAAGGAGAACCCGCAAAAGACATGCAACGAAGCCCTTGACAATGCCGATAAGATCATGAACGGTGATCAATTTAAGACCTCCATCGAGCATGTGGTCGAAAAGGCCAAGAAGGCTTTGACCGATAAGGGACATATCTTCGTCACCGGCTATGCGCCTTTCTTCGATGCTACCACCGACGATTGTGACAAGGTCTCCTGGGGGCTGGATCCCTCTTTCGAACCGGTGAAGCTCACAAAGAAGCTTCGTGAACGGGCAAACAATATGGTGAACCGACTCAATGAGGTTATCAGAGAAACGGTCACGAAGCCGGATCTCGGTGCCAACTTCATTGATATCACCGAAGCTCGGGGAGACCTCAAGCCTTTCTGCGCCAAGGGTGTTGACGAGAGTCATGTCATGGAGAATGACGAGGCATGGAAGAACCGCGATGAAGATCAATTCTGGCAGATTGAGTTCACCAAACAGCCAGATGGAGTGCCGCATCATACTGATCTCCGTCGGGATGACACCGACTGGACGAATCTCTTCCCCAAGGATTGGATCCTCGATCAATACAAGCGAGCCTTCCACCCCCAGAAGCAGTTCTACGGAAACATTGCCGATATGACTGTCAAGGAGTACGAACGGTGCACCCAGCCGGATAGCAAGCTCCGATTTGTCAAGCGCAAGAAGAAGAACAACTGCCGAAACAACAAGGACGACAAGAAAGATGATGACAAGAAGGACGACGACAAGAAAGATGACGAAGAGAGCAAGGTGGATAAGAAGGCCAAGGAGGAAAAAGACGGAGTGATGAACAAGCAGAGTGTCAAGTGCACTTACGATGCGAACGGAATGGGAACCGCTAAAGTCACATACGAGGATATGAAATACCTGGGTCCTGGCACTGAGCCTCCAGAGGGACAAGAGCTCGGCAACCCCTGGACTCCGACACCTATGGAAGAAATCGTGCAGAAGAAGTGTCCCAAGAAGGGCGGCTTCTACAAGCCTTTCTCTGACGGACCGAATGATGTCTCCATGGAGGGATCCACTCGCGAGAATGGTTACTTCTATTATAGTTTCACCTGGTTCGAGGACGGCTGTCTCGAGGAAGTCTTGAAGGCTGCTGGAAAATCAGCTCAGCGTCATCAACTGGTTGGTGCCGCCGAGAACAAGTACAAGCGTGAGCGAAAGCATCCCGATAACTGGGTCCTGTCTGACTCGGATTGGGATGTGATTAACCGCGACATTAATAACGAGATCAAGGAGAGCAAGAGTTACCAGACCATGGTGGATGTCAAGTGCAAGGAGAAATAATCTACGATTCTCATGGAGATGCTTGAAAGAAGAAATGAACTGGATCTCTTTTTGTTTTCATATGCGAGTTGTTTTGTTTAGATTTGTCAATATACAGCTCATGGTTATACAAGTTCTTTCTGATGAATTGGCATTTACACACACTTTGACTATTAGTTTACATCGAAGTCTAGTGTGATGCTAGAATAATATCACATCTAGCACCGCCATTCCAAGGTCTACATACAATCTTAATAGCTCGAGTTAGGAGGTACAAACAATAGAATGTTTTGATAAAGTCTGAAATGCAACTAAAATAATGATTCATATCCCCTTCACCTAAATCCACTCGCCCGTAGTCTCATCAAAACCAATCGTCTCAGCAGGAATCTCCAGCATGCGCAACATGTGTTTCATCGTCAGTTCCTGCGACCCATAATTAGCACGAGCACTTCTCTGTACATCATTGAATCACATACATCATCATCCTCATCATCCATCTGACCCTGCGCACTTCCATGCTCTGTACTTTCCCTCTCAAGCTCCGCAATCTGTTCCGGGTCAAGATGACCACAACGCTCCCGCTCCCGAGCTTGCTTGGTCCGTTCTTTGAAAGCTCTGAATCCTCCTTGCTGGGCAATACGCCGACGAGAATTCTCAAAGACTTCTTCGGCGGCCATCTGGCCGGCGCGGCGCCACTTGAGGATCAATTCTTGCAGTTGGGCGTTTTTGTTATTCGTCTGGATGGAATGTGCCTGCAGGACGGCGTGGTGCTCGAAGCGAAGGGTGTGAACTTGGCTTTCTAGATCCTGTTTTTGTCGCTGGAGAGTTTGCAGCTCGGTGTCGATCGACGTGGTTGAGGGCTTTGCTGCTGCTGCACATGGAGTAGCGGGTTCCTTGTCACGAAGTTGACCTTGATCTGTCTCAGTCACAGTTAACTTGGGGTCATGAGTTGCAGTGGACGCTGCGATCTGTTTCGTGGGTTCTGTCGTCGGCTTCGTGGGAGGTGGAATCGATTCAACTTCATCTGCAGGAGCTGCTGTCTTGGGTGTACCATTACTAGGATCTGGCCGACGCAGAGGAGACTTGAATGGACGAGATAGAGCTGTCTTCGCATCGATGCGACGACGTTTGGTGGGGCAAATTTCAGAATCCATGGAGAAGAAGTGTGGGAGAAAGAAATCTCATTGAGGTGCATGATTATCTACAAAAAAGGCAGAATCCGTAGACTACATCAATGACCCACGCCTCCTGCCACCCACTGGTTGAATTCAGGTTCACCAGGACGAGGGAAGAATCCTTGGTTATCATTGGCGTTCCCAGCATTCGCGGCATTTCCCTGGGCTGCATTTTCGTTTTGTCGGTTTCGCTGCTGTTGCTGGCGAACGTATACAAGCACAAGCAGAGTTGCGACCAGACCAACGATGAGCAAACCTTCCAGCATTCCCTCGTCGATGTCAAACTCTAGGTCGTCATAATAGCCATCATCATGTTCGGAATCTAGTCCTCGGGCTCCCATGAACTCTTCATCCTCTTCGCGACCTTCATAGAATTCTTCATAGAATTCTCGCTCGTCGTTCTCGATGAAAGCCGTAATCCACTCTCGGAAGGTCCGACGGGGTCGTGTATCTATGACGGTTAGAAAATGATTCAATAGCAATAGAAGAAGGGAAAGGGGGAAAAAAAAAGAAAAGAATGAGGTGGCCTACCTTCATCATCACGAATGGGATTAATCTTCCCATTGGTAATGCGATTCCAATACCCCCGAGCTCGCAGCTTCAGCAAACTGAGCTTGACCGGCAAATATGCTTCGGTGTTGGTTTCCAACGCGAGATCATAATACCGCTTGGCCATGTGGAAGTCCTGGGCGACAGAGACTCCGTTTTCATGCATCCATCCCAGATTCCAGTAAGCCTGTGCACTATGATGAGCCTCAGCGGCATTGTGGTAGCAAGTAGAGGCCTTGTCAGCGTCAGAGATTGCCCCGGTACCAGCCAGATAATAATCGCCCATCTTGATGAGAGAGTCGATGTTGGCCTGTTTGGCCGACCGAGTCCAGTAGATGAGAGCTAGTGCGGTGTTGCGCAGCAAAGAAGGCCGAGTCTTTTCAACCCAAGGGAGAATGGCATTGAGCGAGAACAACGACTGATGCTCGTCAAGGAGATAAGCCACATTGGCTTGCGCATGCTCGTACCCTTGTTCGGCAGCCATCAAAGCCGGAATCAAGGCACCTTCTTTATCGCCCGCTTCCCAGGCCGCATTGGATTCCGCAAAGGCCGAGTGGATGATCTCGGCCTTCTCAGCCACGAGTTTGTAATAGGCCGCGGCCACACCGCAATGCCGCTGTCTTCCAACCCCGAAGTTGGCCATCTCTGCGAGGTAGTAGTATGCCTCCATCCATCCCCAGCGGGCAGCGAGATCAAAGTAGCGAGTGGCAGTAGTCACGTCCCCTTGATCCAAGAAAAGAGCTCCCATTCTGGTTTCCGAAGCTGGTAGGTCCTGCTCCGCCGCCGCGCTGAAGTATGATGCGGCCTTGTGGGCATCTCGAGGGACACCATAGCCGTGGAGGTACATCAGCCCCATCTCATGCTGGCAAAGCGCATCCCCATTGACCACGCCCCGTCGGAGCCAGATCAATGCCGTAGAGTAACTTTGATCCACGCCCTCTCCACGCAAGTACATTAGACCAATGTGGCCGGCTGCTTTCGCAGCTAGCTTGTCCAGCCCTACCGGGGAATTCTGGTTGGTAGAGCCATCTTTGTTCCAGTATTTCTTGGCGACCACCTTGAAGTACTTCATGGCGCGTCGGAAATTGCGTGGTAGACCATGGGCACCCTCGTAGTTCATCTTCCCGAGTGTGAACGTAGCCTTTAACTCGCCCTTGCGCGACATCAGGTCCAGGTATTCCAGGACATCTTCCACGCTGGTCTCAGCACCGGAGTAGGCAGCATCCCGTGCATTGTGTCCAGAGCTTGAAACGCTTGCCCCTTCTCCATACACGCCACCTGCCTCGTCGGCCCAGCGGTATGAATCTCGAATCATGGCATGGCCACCGGGTGGGCCAGACCGATAGTAGGACATGGCCTTGTCGGCCACTTTCTTGTAATAGAAAATCGCGTTTTCGCATTTCTTCGGGGTTCCTATACCAGTGTGATACCGGTAAGCGAGGGTCATCTCCGACCGAGTGTTTCCTCCTTCCGCGGCGATTTCATGGTACATCAGCGCCTTCGCTTGGTCTCGTTCAACTGCATTGCCGATGCCCGTGGCATACATGAACCCGACCATTGACTGTGCCGTACTGTTCCCAGTCAGCCAGGCGAGATCATTGTACCACTGGAACGCCTCGCTAAAGTTGCGCGGGTAAGTGAAGTTGCCGTGGAAGTTCATCTCCGCCAACAGGAACATAGCATCGGGATCATCTTCCTCTTCGACTGCCGCTTTCAATTCGTTCACAGCTCGGGTAACTGACGGACTGATCTTGCGCTCGGGTTTGTCGGGGGCAGGCCCGTTCATGAACAGTATTCGGAAAGCTTGGCGGCCATAGTGTAAAGTGTATCCGAGCAGACCGTTCGGCTTGTCGTTTGGAAGAGTTACCGGTTTCGCGGCCTTCAGGGTATCCCAAGCATTCTGCACACGTTCTGAGGGATGTTAGTATCACGCGATAGGCCATGCCCCTCCTCACGCGACGGCTGCGGCAACTCACGGCTGACTGGTCGTGGGATTGTCTCTCCCGCCTCGAAAGTGTGATAACGGTGAGATTCAGGAGTAGGAACCGTAGGCGATTCGTTGTCGTCCAAGGGAGCTTGGGTCGACCCGGCTGCGCATATCTGCAGTAGCACTTGAGAGCGAGTCAGCACATTGTCGCAATCGAAGAAGACGGGGGAATAATTACACAGGGCCGGCAGAAAGGCGGACAATGAAGTCCTCATATTGCCAGTGATATATGGGAGTTGATGAAGAGTGAGAATCGCATCGCGGCTGCGTGGAAAGCACACAGAGCAATGATGCACTCCGTATCCAACAGTAGCTCCAACGGGCCACTTGGCCGCAGCTGCATTCTGCCGAGGGCCGGATTCACCGCTTTAGCTCAACTTTAGTGTCAAAGTATAAAAGTCACTACGAAATGACTGATGGCAATCATGATTAAATTCTTTTTATTCGGCTCCCTGAAGTCTGTGTACAGCACGGGAGAAAATCAAAAAAGTACAAAACCCCCAAAGCGCTGTTCATGCATAAAAAAAAAGTAAGGAACCAATTCAGCAGCCATAACAAACTCCCAGTGGAAAACTCGAAAGTCGCAGTAGCCCTCGTGAAGACAAGCCGCATCAAGAGCAAGAGTTTCAAGCGAAACACCCATCGCGATATTCTAGATCCTCCTCGGAGCCCATCCATGGCAAACTGCGAAAGGGGGCGCAGAAGTCATTCGCAATTTCGAAAACGAAAAGACGGCTGGAACGGGGGCATCTTGAGTGGCAAAAATGAAAAGCGATAAGCAGCCAGCAAAGGCGCTCAAACATTGCTAAAAACAGATACAGGTGAATGAGAACGCGGTCCCCTGATCGTGAAAATGAAATGACCATCCAGTTTTGAGACGTCGAAATTCTTTTAGTGTTTATTGGGGTGTGGTGATAATACAATGGTACAGCACGAGCCATGTGGAGGCAAGCCGTGACTGTCCAGACCTCACTGTCCTGGCGACCTGCTCATCATTGTCAATAGATATTCAAAGAAAAGAAAAGACCAAGATGATCAACACTTACGTAGGGCTGTAAGCCGGGGAAGTGGGACTGTAGCCTGGAGAAGTGGGGCTGTAGCCCGGAGAAGTGGGCTGTCCAGAGCCAGCGAAGTCAGGCGAGGTCGGCGAATACGACTGGGGGCTCGTGGGAGACCAGCCGGGGGAAGTAGGTGTGTACTTGGGCGAGGTGGGAGAAGTGGGCGACATGTTTCGACCACCACCAAGCGCAGGACTGGTAGGGCTGTAGTTGGGGGACGACGGACTGAACGCCGGGGACGTCGGGCTGAAGTTAGGCGACGACGGACTGTATTTGGGCGAGGTCGGAGAGAACCCGGGAGACGTTGGAGAGTACGACGGAGAGGTCGGTGACACTTGGCCGCCGCCCAGAGCGGGAGACGTGGGTGAATAAGCCGGCGACGTTGGGGCGAAGGCCGGGCTTTCAGGAGAAAATCCAGGCGAACTCATGAAGCGAGGGCTAGTCAAGGCCATACCAGGAGACATGGGAGAATAGCTGGAAGTTGGAGAATAGCCAGGCGAAGATGGGCTGGTATTGAACGGGCTGCTTGGAGAGTAGCCACCAGGACTGCGAGCACCTCCTGGACTGAATCCGCCCCAACCATCAGAAGGCTGGTACTTGGTAATTCCTCCAGGGCTCTCTGCCCCGGCTTGGCGAATAGGCGAGAAGCTCGAGTCGGGATCACCATCGACCGCGTATGGAGAACTGGGCATAGGCGATCCAGTATCATACTGGGTAGCGGCACCATCTGGAATAATGGCATCCTTGGCACCCACAGCGCCCATCAATCCATAGCGAGCGTTGTTTGAAACGACCGTATTGAGCAAGTTCTGGTCCAGGTAGACATCGAACTCTCCCGTACCAGCGGGGGCCATTTGTCCGAGAATCAGATTCTCCGACACACCACGGCAATCATCAAGCTCACCAAAGGCGGCGGCCTCCAGGAGGATCTCCACGGTTTCTTCGAACGAGCAACGCATGAGCGCACCATTGTCAGCACGATTGATACCATGGCGAGTGACAGGAGTCAGATAGCCTCGCGCAGTCATGACATCAACAAGAAGCGCCAAGTGTCGGTGATTGACGTAGGAGCCATCGAAAGCCAACACCTGGGTCAGCTCACGAAGCACAGCAGAGCGTGCAGCCTCGATACCAAATACTTCGAAAATTTCGATGAACTGGTTAGAGTAGGTACGAGTCGCATCGACGCCAGGGATCGCAAGAACTGGTGCGAGAGACGAGCCGCTAGTTTCCAGAACCCACTCCTTGCAAAGAGGATCCGACTTGCTGGTGAACAGAGTGCCGTCCTCAAGGATACGAACCTTGCTCTTCTCGTTGATGAAAGCACGCTCCACACCAGGAACACCGCGAAGAGTCAGAGTGTCCAGAAGATGCTGCTCTAGCTTCTTCAGGGTAACGTCATACTCCACATCCTCATCATCATCATCTTTGGAATCCTGGACTTGACGAATACGGATGACCTGCTCGTCCGCGTTGTTGTCACTGAAAATAACAGCAATATCGCGGGGATAAGCCTCCTTGATCTTTGTGGCGACCTCCTGCACAGTGAGACTCTTGTCGAGAAGCTTGGGTCGACTGAGGACAATACGAAGCAACCATTTAGACTGGAGAGACGCATCTTCAGTAACATCCTCCGGAATGATGAAATAGGATTCGACCATGTCACGATCATTCTCAATGACAGTAGACTGGATGTCCGGATCGTAGTAGATCTCAGTGGCTTCTGTGACCGATCGCAAGCTGGTGTGTTCTACAACACTTCGCAAGTGCTTCGCGCTCTCCTTGTTGTAAGTCGCAGATGCTTCCTGGTAGACAGTCATAGACGGAGTCTTGATGTTCGGGGCCACGTTGAGAATTTCTTTCAGACGAGGAACACCAAGCGTGACGTTCTTGGACGAGACACCAGCAAAGTGGAAGGTGTTCAGTGTCATCTGAGTTGCTGGCTCACCAATGGATTGGGCCGCAAGAACACCAACCATTTCACCAGGGTTAGCCGCAGCCCGAGCGAAACGACTCTCGATGGCCCCAATGACATGCTGGAATGCAAGTTTGTTGAGCGAATACTCCGTAACGAGGCGTCGGAAGGCAAGCCGACTGCGTAGCTGAGCCTTGAACAACATAGTTGCGTTCTCCTGAGCCTCGCGTGAGATCACATCGTCACCACGAACGATCATCAGACGGTCGAGAAGGGCCTGAACCTGGGGAATGACCTCGGCGGGGTGCAGATCACTGATGGTACCTTCACGGATACGGAAAGTAGTTCGTGCCATCTCCAGAATTCTCTGCACGTTGATCGGCAGCTGCATCATCTCTTCATCTTCTTTGGCGACCGTTCGAAGGAAAGCACGATCCTTGAGGATAGCCTCCCATTCCTCATCGAAATATCTCTGAACTTCCATGTCACCTGCAATCTCATTGGCTTGCTCCAGGACCTCAGGTCCCAGGGTGCGCTCTGGGTCCATAACATCGACACGGAAACGATCCCGTAGTTTATCATCGGAGCATCGAATGATGTCAACCCTCTGGTTCTCGATGTGAGCACCGTCAAGGCCATCTTCTCCGTAGATGAACTGAATGATATCTCCCAAAGAATTACGGACAGTACCGTCATATTTAACCATGACTTCTTCCAGAGCCTTAACCAGCTTACGCTGGATGTAACCAGTTTCGGCGGTCTTGACAGCGGTATCGATCAAACCCTCACGACCAGCCATGGCATGGAAGAAGAACTCGGTTGGAGTCAACCCACGGAGATATGAGTTCTCAACAAATCCACGGGACTCGGGGGAGTAATCGTCCTTGGTGAAGTGCGGCAGGGTGCGATATTTGAAGCCGAATGGGATACGCTTGCCTTCGACGGACTGCTGTCCCACAACTGCAGTCATCTGAGAGATGTTGATGGTGGACCCCTTGGAGCCTGAGCGCGCCATCTGGATAGCGTTGTTCAGATCCTTCAGACTCTCCTCAGTGGCAGCACCAGCTTCGTCACGAGCGTTGTTAAGAGCACGAGAGACTTTACTCTCAAAGGTTTCACGCACGTTCATACCGGGTAAAGGCTCCAAAGTATTCTCCGTAGCGCTGGCAGTTATAGACTCAACCTCCTTCTTGCGCTCACGAACGGCATCCTCGATTTTCTGAATGGTCACGCGATCAGGGATTGTATCACCAATACCGATACTGAAACCATTATGCAGAAGCCAGTAGTTGACGATGGTCTGGGCACCATTGAAAAAGTTCACAGCAGTATCAGGGCCATACTCATTGAAAATCGTGTGGATGACACCACCGCCACTTGCACCCACCGTCTTTTTAGAGAGCAAACCATACAACAGCTGGCCACCGTGGATCAACAGGCCGCCGTCATTAAGAGGACTAAATTTCTCGGAGAGCGGCGAGCTGTCCTTATCGATGCGAAGAAGGTTCAAGCCGGTGGGAAAGGCCATACTGATGATCTGCTTTCCAGTCCAGCGCGGGCGAGGCTTGAGGATGGCCGGGGGAGGGATGATTCCATCCCAGTTAGGCACCCAAAGCATGATGTTCATGACATGATCCTTGGTGAGGAACGTGTCTCGGCGGCAAATCTTGTAGATACCGCAGAGGGTATCCTGCACGATACCCATCAAAGGACCATTTCGTTGCGGTGAGACAATGTTCTTCGGCACGAGAGCGAGTTCAGTGAGTTCGGCGCGCGACTCCTCGCCCTGTGGCACGTGCAAGTTCATCTCATCACCGTCGAAATCAGCGTTGTAAGGAGAGGTGACGGACAAGTTCATTCGGAAAGTTGAGAAAGGCATGACACGGACACGATGGCCCATCATGGACTCCTTGTGAAGAGACGGCTGGCGGTTAAACAGAATAACATCGCCATTGTCGAGGTGGCGCTCGACTTTCCAACCGTAAAGCAGCTGCTGCGCACCCGCTCGCTTGGCGTGACGGAGGTCGATACGCTCACCATTGTCGCGGACAATGTATCGCGCACCAGGATGAACATTGGGCCCGTTGGAGACCAATGTCTGGAGCTTTTCAATGTTGTAAGGAGTCACCACCTCGGGGTACGTCAAGATTCTGGCAGTCGAATAGGGAACACCGACTTCATCGAGTGACAAATTAGGGTCACCCGTGATGACCGTACGTGCTGAAAAGTCAACACGCTTGCCCATCAAATTCTGGCGCAAACGACCCTCCTTGCCCTTCAGACGACTTCGAAGCGCTTTGACAGGTCTGTTGCCCTTCTGCATGGCCTTTGGCTGGCCGGCAATGTCGTTATCCATGTAAGTAGCGATGTGGTACTGCAGGAGAGACTCGAATTCCCGGATGACATGCTCCGGGACACCATCTACCTCACATCGACGAACATTCGCGTTCGCGCGCACAATTTCCGCGAGCTTGTAGGTTAAATCATCCTCACCACGAGAGCCACTAGTAGCTCCCATCATAACACTTGGGCGGACGGTGGGAGGCGGAACCGGAAGAACGGTGAGAATCATCCATTCGGGGCGAGCATAGTCGTTGCTCAATCCTAAAATGCGAACTTCTTCGTCGGAGATGTTCTTGAAGATGTTCCACGCCATCGCGGGAGTGATGACCTTCTTTTCAGGCTGTGCCATCTCTTCCTCCATCATAGCCTTGCTGGGCTTCCAGGTACCGACAAGGGTGATACCTTCCCTGCGAACCTGGGGCTGGGCATTGCCACAACCACCGTGGAATGATTTCTTCTGAGACTCCTTCGCCATGTCATCATCATCAGGCGACGGGTCCGCCTCGCAAACAAGAATATCCTTGGAAAGAGACCAGATGTGGTTGAAGCGCCTTTTGGGGTCTCGAATACGAAGAGCTTCCAAAAATTTGGAATCATCCTGCTCTTAGTGTCAGCAAACAGAGAGCCACGCAAGATTTGCCATCCCAGAAGGGATGACTAACCTGTTTGGCCTTGATCTTTCCACAGTTGTGGCAGACAGTCTCCAGTAGCTTCTTGATTCTTCCCAAGAAACCTGAAGGAGAGAGCGAGTTAGCAGTCATCACACTACCATATGCCTGAAATCCGCATCATACCAATGTGATAGACCGGAGAGGCGAGCTCAATATGACCGAAGTGACCGGGGCATTCCTTCGGGCCTTCTTCGCAAGTCTCGCAGTTGTACTGTCGGTCAATAGTGCCTAAGCGTGGGTCGTTTACACCCTTGGTCCGAGGTCGTTCACGCGCTTCATCCTATAGTACAATATACCGGCTTAGTTGACTTGTCTCTTCTGCATCTGAAGCAGAAGCTTTGGTGATGCATACCAGTGTCTCTGGGTACTCCACATGAACCACACTCATCCGTTTTATCTCCTCGGGAGAAAAAAGTCCAAACTGAATCTCCTTGATGGTGCGCAGAGGCGCCTTGGAGTAGGGGAAAAACACATTCGCCATTGTGGTGGTTGTGATCGTGCAGAAAGTAGGTCGGGGTTCGGGATCGGTTGTCCGAGCGCGGGTCTGGAAGAAACGAGGGATCCGGGGTCGTCAGAACGCGGAAAACTGAAGGGACAGGTCGACTCGATCACTGCAAGTCAGAATCGCACAGAGCGACGATGAAGCGAAGGTGGAGTGGAAGCAGCTGGCCGGCTGAAGCCTTTGGCAGCCCTTGCCACGAGGGCGCCGGCGACCTGAAGTCCCCGGACGTCACGAGGCTCTGGAAAGGAGAGGAAAAAGGGGAGCGCAGTGGATTTTCGCGTATGAAGAATCTCCTGAAGAGATATCGCGATGCAGGACGCGATATTCTTGGATGGGGAGGTGATGGGGGGGCGTGTCGGGGGAGGTTGGAAGGGAGATGGTGAAGGTTGCCTCACCCGTTGATGGGGCTTGAGTTTTCCGTTCACCACTAGCGCGCCGGGGTCCGTCTTTGGTGACCTCATTTGGCAGGCGGTCTTGCCCGGCATAACTGGGTTGAACAAAGGTAGTCGCCTGTAAGGTCAGGCACAAAGGCGGTGAGGTAGAATGGTGCTGACACCGCCCTGGATTGTTCCTTTTCTGGCCGGAGTTTGACCGCGTCGCATGCTCTGGGAATATTGGGTCTCTGGCATCTGCTGAGCTCAGTTTCAATTCCACGAGATCAGTGTGGTCTGCATGCTTGGAAAGTGTACAGGGCTTTGGCCAGGCGGGATCGTGCTCCCTGAGATCTCTTCCAATCATTCTGCGTCGTCGTCGCAATGAACCTCTCTCTTATTGACCCCTTTATTCTGGCGCAGGATTACCCTGATACATTGACAGAGAAGCTCCGTATGTCAGAGACTCTAAGATGTTTCTGGATGCTAATATGTCTCAGATAGCGGCCATGCGACATGTCTACGATTCAATCACACGGGTGACTACTTCGCATCCGGGCGAGTTCGTGCCCCTCAATGAATCACACGATTGCAAAGTTACATGTCTAACTAAGATTAGGTTGACGGGACAGTTGTGATATTTGATATTGAAACCAATGGTGTTGCACGCAAGCTACAGGGACACACGCGCCAGATTCAATCTCTAAGGTATGATCTTTCTAGACAACTTTCCAGTCTGCAATCGACCAATACTTATAACAAAACAGCTGGTCTAGAGATGGCCGATATCTTTTGACTTCATCGCAAGACTGGAAGTGCATATTGTGGGATTTGCAAGATGGTTCTCGTGTGCGCACAGTCCGATTCGAAGCACCGGTGTATATTGCCGAGCTGCACCCTTTCAACCAGTATAGTCTCCCCTTGACATTACTTTGACTTGCAGCTAATCTCCTTGTTTTCAGTCTCCTCTTTGTGGCCTCCCTTTTCGAAGACCAACCTGTCCTAGTCGATGTCTCCTCGCCCAAATCCACTAAACGCATTCTCCCCTCGGCACCACTCCGACCACAACCCACCAATGGCGAAGAAGTTGACCCGGCTGTTGCAGCGAAGCAAGCCGCACAAGATGCAAAACACTCAACATGTGTGACTGTCTTCACGTCATTCGGAAACCACATCATTAGCGGGACCTCGAAAGGATGGATCAACATCATCGAAACTGAAACCTGCACGACAATCCACTCGATGCGGCTCTGCAATGGAGTGGTCATCCTCATCCGCCTCGCCAAGAACGGCCGAGACTTACTAGTCAACAGCTCCGATCGAGTGATCCGAACCGTTCTCATGCCTGACCTCTCACAACTAGGCATCGACCTCGAGCCAGCCAACATCAAACTCCAAGTCGAACATAAATTCCAAGACGTGGTCAACCGACTAAGCTGGAACCACGTCACATTCTCCTCAACCGGCGAATTCGTCACCGCCACAACCTTCATGAACCCCGACATCTACGTCTGGGAACGCAGCCACGGATCCCTCGTCAAAATCCTCGAAGGACCACGCGAAGAACTCGGCGTCGTAGAATGGCACCCATCACGCCCAATGGTCGTAGCCTGCGGTCTCGAATCAGGCTGCATCTACATCTGGTCAATCATCAGTCCACAGAAATGGTCCGCACTCGCGCCTGATTTCGGCGAAGTAGAAGAAAACGTCGAATACGTCGAACGCGAAGACGAATTCGACGTCCACCCCGCCGAACAAGTTCACCAGCGCCGACTCGATCTAGAAGACGAAGAACCCGACGTCGTCACTCTGGACTCAATGAAAGATATCACCGATGCTGAAACCGGTTTCAGCCTTCCTGTTCTCCTCGATATCTCTGACAGCGAAAGCGGCGAGGATATCGTCGCTGTTGGACCGGGAACCATGCGTCGTCGCACCCCTGGTACTGGCAAGGATGCTGCTAGCGCGGATGCCGAGAAAGATACCGCCCACTCCGGCGCAAATGGGGTGTCGCGTGGCGCGGGTCGAAATCGACGGCGATAAGTGGGCTTGCATTTTAACGAAATCATTGCATGGGTGGTGCTTTGGCGGTGATGGCGTTTTGCGGTCGCTTTCTGGTTATCGGGGGGATGGAATGCATTGGAGCATTCTATGGGTGAGGACTTTTGTCTGGAACAAGGCTCTTTCTGCATTGTGGCATATGAAATATATGAAATGATGATGAATTCACATATCTCAATTTGCAATATATACTCCGTACAGACCACATTATGCTCAAGCAGTCGTAGATTGTCTCGAAACAAGGCTGTACTATTTGAAGCCAGTCAATCAGCAGTCATGAATGCTCAGAATATTTCGAGGAACTACGGATAGATAGGTTACTCTTACTTGAACCCAGCCAATCACTATGTATATGCTCTAAGGGGCTGTGGCCTAGCACACGAGGTGCACCTTCGAGCTTCCTGATTGGCTAGTAGTCTCCTAGGCCCTACTCTAGTCACCTATGTAGACCACTTCCGCACCCTATCAAAATTAGAATTCCCCCCCCCCTTCGTCAAAATATATCTCTATATATTCTTCTTACTTATCCCTTCTTTTCCTTCTATTAGTTATCGCTTATATCGCTTATCTAATCCTCTTTTTTCCTATATTCGGTATCTCTCTCTATCTATTTCTCTATAAAATCCCTCTATTAAATACTTTATATATCTCTATCGATCTCTCTATTAAACCCTTTATAAAATCTCTATCGATCCCTTTCTAAATCCTTTTATAAAATCTCTATCGACTCCTCTATTCTATCTACTCTTTGCTTTCCTCTTTATACTTTATCTCTATCTTAGTATTGGTATCGGAATCTATATCTATTAGAGCTTTATTAAGTATCCCTTCCTACCGCTACTATACTAATTCCTATTTCTAGTTTAGTTTGTCTATCTACTCCCTATATTGCTTTATCTTTATTTCTAGCTATTCGATTCCCTTTTCTATCCTTTCTATTACCTACTATAACTACCGAACAATAATACTATATATTAGCAACTCGAATAGTTATTATTTTTCGTTGTCTATCGGGCTTTCTAGCGTAGCCCTAAGTGCCTTAAGAAGCCAAGTCGTCCTCGAAGCTATAATCTTTATTGTGTTAGTATATATTGCCTTTCTAAATTTCGCTCTTGGCCTACTTATCTTTATATATCGACAATTACTATAGCTATTATAGTATTAGTTGCGTCCCTAGAAGATATATAGCGTTAGTTCACTTATAGTCTTTATATCGGTAGCCAATTTAAGTCCCTATTGCTAAAGATATTCGAGGTAGACCCGATTTTCTAGTATATATACCACTTAGTTTGCTATATAGACCTCCCCTTCGATTTTATTATCCAATATCTCTATATTACTTAGGCTTTGACTATTTAGTATAATAATAACCTCTTTAGATTTTGTATTATATAATTATTCTATTTTTTACTCTATAGTATCGATCTTTCCTATCGGCTTTTTATTACTATATAGTCTATAGTCGATACTAATATAGAGTATCTCTTAAAGGGCCTACCTATCCTAGTTCTCCCTACTCCTATTAAGCGTCTAAAGTTATTTATTTATAGCTCTATTAGTTGTAGCCTATATAGTTTCTATTTAGTTTATAATAGCCTATATAACCTCTATTAGTTTATTTGTAGTCTCTATACTCCTATCTAGTAGGTTGTTCTCGATCGATATAAGTATAGGCGGTCTATTTATAGTTTCTATAAACCTCTTAGTTATATTGTTCTCGATTGGTAAAGATATTATTAGTAGAAGTATAGTTAGTAGGAGCGCTATATATATTGCTATTAGCTATATCTTAGTAATAACTTCCCTCCTTTCTATCTATACTCTATCTAGGATACTCGCTATAAGACTTATAGTTGCTTTGCGAATATAGATTTCCTAAGTAAAGCTAGCTAGCTAGCTTAGGGACCCTATTATCGCTTTTATAAAGCTATTTGCTATTTTTTCGATCTTCTACTATATATTCGATATAATCTTTTTTAACTAATTAGGGGGTGCTTTATAAGGAAGTTTAATAAATATATAAAGAATAATATAAGTAGAAAGATTTTTTGTCTAGCCTAGGGGGTATCCGCTTTACCCCTTTGTTTTTTAGTTGTTATAGGTACTATCTAGTGTTTGCTTATTTTATATAGGTCTTTTCTCCCGCTCTTCCTATCTTCCTACTAATTATATCTTCTAGCCTCTCTAGGCCTCTAGTCTACTATTATCCACTAGGTTCTACGTCTTATTGATTAAATACCCTAGTCCTCTATAAGGTAGGTCTATAACCTCTATTACTAAATACTAGGTATTAATACCTTTATAGTATATTATTATATTAGAGGACCTCTTAAAGGTGAGTTCCTTACTCTCCTACGCTTCTATTACTTTATTTATTCTAACCTTTCCTCGCTATATCTACCTATATTATCTATAAGGCCTATAAGATATATCCTAAGACTTTTTCTCGCTCTGATTATTCGATCTATTGCCCTAAGTATTACTATAAGCGTGCTATAATAATAATAGAGAGAAGATCTACCCGCCCGACTAGAGAGTATTATAACTATAGTACCGATTTCCCTACTATTAATAGCTATACTACCTATACTAGATACCGCTAAATATATCGACTTATATAGGCGTAAGCTACTTTAACACTTAAGGATTAAGACTATAATAGGTATTCTAGATTACTTCTATCGACCTATTATCTTACCTATTACTAGTTATATATTGCTTATTTTTATACTCGCCGAGAGGGCTAATCCTATATCCTTACCTTCTAGAGAGCTACTAAGGACTAGTAGCCTCTCTATCTTAGTAATATAAACTATTAGTATCTAAACTACTATACTCTCTACTAGTATAATAAGATTATTAATCTAAATACTCTAAATACTCCTCCCTCCTATAAGTCTTACTATAAATCTAGTAGTATTAACCTCCCTAACTATTATTATACTTACCTACCTTATAAGATTTATAAACTATTTATAACTAATATAAAAGAAGCTAAGCGTTTCTATTATAATATTCGGGCTATTAACTCTTTATTAGCTTTTACTTCTATAGGCTTCCGCTAGGATTATTACCTCTTAGAGAATAAGAAGTATTATATTTTTACGCTATAGGGTAGGTATTATATCCCTTATTAATACCTAGGTAAATATATACTAATTTATTATCCTAGGTGCTATTTACTATATATTTAGTCTATTACGCTATACTACCTCTCCTACTTTTTCTTAGTTATATTTTCTTAATCTAAGGGAGGCTCTAAGGGTATATATTAATACGCTTTTATAGCTCCGAAAGATTACTACCCTCCTTAAGAAACTCGATAAGGTTCTCTATACTTATAATCTATTTATAAAGCTTTTCTTTTAGGCGCGTAATATCCTCGACTATTATACTAACCTTTATTGCCTATATCTTATACTATAGCTAAGGCTAATCCCGAATCAATATAGGGGTCGGCAATACAACTTTCCTATTTAGGACACTAAGATCTCTAGTTTTATCCCTACTATTTCTAATAAATAGGGTAGGCCTAGCTTCTAGGATATATATCTCTATCAATAAGACCTACTATATATATCCTTATAAAGCGCCCTAGACAATATCCTAGCTACTAGCGATTCCTTTCTCGATAAATTCTAGGTAGTTAATCTTTAGTTAGAATTTAATAACCTATAACTACTCGATAGATAAGTAGGAGAAATATATAAGCTTTATTTATTTTGAGTATTCGCTCTACCTTCCGCTTAGCTATATACTTTTCTACGCTAGCGGTAGTACTAGTTATTACCGCTCTATAACTCTTAATAGTCCGACTAAATAAGGCAAAGACTATATCTATAATAGTCTAATAATCTAGGCTTACTACTACTATTATTGCTATACCCGATATAATAACTTTAATATCTTTTATTATAGGGCCGCCTTATTTTAGTAGTACTTAGTCGATATTTAGCTTAGTATAGAGATAGTAAGACTTTAGTTTTATTACTATAATTAGAAGACTATTTAGTCCGAGCTTTATAAATAAGTATATAATAATCTTTATAGAGATAATATTAATCTATCCCTTATTAGCTATTATATTATTCTACCTACCTAATTTCCTAGGTCTATATAGAGCAACTTATAGAACTACTATAATTCTATAGCTATTATACATAACTATAAGAAACTATCTTTTTTTATTACCTTTACTACTAACCCCTATTAGGAGGAGATTAATAAGGAGCTCCTTCGCAATAAGAATAGGGTTCCTATTTAGAAGTAGTTAGACTAGCCTAATTTGGTTGCTTATGTTTTTAAGATAAAAAATAATACTATACTATATAATCTCTATTTTAAGGAAGTCCTTAGTCCTTATATTGTTTATATATTAGTAATCGAGTACTAGAAATAAGATCTTCCTTACTCCTATACTCTTCTTTAGGTAAAGCGGCCTTATAATACCTCTAAGAGGATTGACGATATTATTTCTATAGAGTTCCCTAATCTATATACCCTATCTTTTTATAATCTACCTAATCCCTATAATCCTCTATCTACTAATAATACTAGCACTACGCCCTATTCTATTCCGAACCTATAAGGGGAAGGGGGCCGAGAGCTCTTTAATCTTATAGTAAACTATATAGTTTATTGTCTATATAGGAAAGTCAACCCGAAATTACTATATATATATAATCATTAGTACTATAAGTTATATTTTCTAAAGACTTTTATAGACTATACTATCCTATAGGAGAGTAGTTACCCTAAATATTACTATCGAAAGGATAGATCTTATATTTAGATTAAGTACCTAAATCCTAATAATAAAGGCTAATAGATCTCTATTAGTAATAAGTCTATTATTCCCTACAATCCTTACTTACTTTAGAAGTATTATTTATATATCAATATTGAAGTATATTATAATCTTCGCTCTATAAAATATATCTATAAATATATCTATAAAGGTCCTAATCGGGCGACTATAGAACTTGATTATAGCCGAAATAAGATTAATTAGTATATTAGTAGTTGGTATATCGGCGCTATAGAAGCTACTTAGCGCCTTTTTAGTTTTAAGATATATAAGTTATATCTATCTACCTAATCTTTAGTAGTATATCTCCCTATATAGTATTTAGTGACTTTTTTTAATAGTTAATTACTAGAAGATACTACCGCTACTATCGAAAAAAAGGATTCTACTTTAATAGCTTATTTCAAGTATAATATAGCTTATCTAGGGACCTATATTCTTTACTATAAATTTCCCTAATACTTTACTTAGAAGAGTAATATATAGCACCTAAGAAAGAGGGGATTTTGGATTAGCTAGATATATCCTATATCTCTATTATAAGAAGAGGTATACTATCTATATTGTCTACTTCTCTATATACCTAGGCCTAGAAGCTTCGATAATTTATATATTATAGATAGGGAGGATTGCCTTACTTATAAGGAAGTATACTACTAGTAAAATATTCTATACTATCGAGATTTATAGGGTAATTTCTTCGAAGATATATATTATTTCTAAACTAGAAAAATTCTATAGCGTACTTTAGTTGCTACTATAGTTTATAGTGGTTTGTATAATATATACTCTATTTAGCTATATTTCGCTAATAATTTTTCCGATAATCTATAGTGTTATATCGCTACTTAAGACTATCTAGAGAGTCTCGAATAGCCTAATTAGGATCTTGCGCTATACCTAATCTATAAAAAACTTTTATTAGAAGAGGTAGACTATCCCTAGACACTATTACTATAGTATAATATATTACTTTGCTTTATAAGACTTTATAATACTAATATTTGATATCTAGATATAATTTACCTACTTTCGAATATATTTGGGAAGAGGACCTATATAGTAAAAAGAACCCTCTTATATAGTAGGAAAAGGACTTTATTATTAGGGATTTAGCTAAGTCTATAGCTAAATAAGAAGCTTAGTTAAACCCTAGGTAGTAGAATATCTATTCTATAATACTCGAGGCGTTCTATTATAATCGCTTATAGTGCTAATTCTTCCTTAATAGACCTAGCGGGACTAGTAAGACCTTTCTATATTAGTTAGTATATAATTGTCTATAGCTTAAAGGTTATATTATACCTAATATTACTATAACTAGTGTCGCTATCTAACTCCTAAAAGGTAGTGTTACTACCTATAAATAATTTAAAATTCCTTTAACAATTAACACAATAAGTATATATCTAATCTCCTTTAATAGCTATACTACTAATTTACTTAGATAGGCCGATATAGTAATCTAGGATAAGATACTAATAGCGTATTGCGATATCTTCGACGCTATAGATCGAATATTATATAATTTATATTATACTAACTCTCTATTTAGGGGTCTTCTAGTTATTCTTAGTAGGGATTTCTAATAAACTTTGCCTATTATTCCTTATATAGGTCGAGAGGAGATTATTAAATCCTATTTATAATACACTATTATCTAGCTATCCCTTATAAGGCTATTACTTACCTAGAATATATATCTCTATAATAGTTCCCCTAAGAATCGCAATTTTATAGTATAGCTCGGCTATATATTATATAATCCTTTAGAATAAGGTAGGATTATACTACTACCGACCCTATAGAGATCTTACAATTTTTAGCGATTTATCGATTACGTCTACCCTTATCTTACTAGAAGATATAAAGACCTACGCTATTTTATTAGTTATATAATTCTTTCTTCTACTAATAACACTATTATAGACCTAAACTAGACCCTTCTTAACTATTTACCTAGTATAGAGAAGATCTTTCTCTCTAATAATTGTATCGACAAAAATAAAGTAGATAATAAGAATATTATATAGGAATTAATAGCCGAGATAAATGCCCTAAGTTTACCTCTCTTAATACTTTGTCTAAAAAAGGGTATATTAGTTATACTATTATACAATCTTAACCTAAACTAGGGCCTCTATAATAGTATATAGCTTATAATCCTTTATATAATAAATCACTATTTAGAGGCCTATATTAATAGTAGGGACTAGGATAGGGTAGTATAGTTAATCCTATATATCGAACTTACTAGTAATAAGATCGATTTTACTTTCGCTTTTACTCGGCTCTAGTTTCTAGTCTATCTTGTGTTTATAATAATAATCAATAAAGCTTAAGGCCAATCGCTAATATATATTAGTATAGATCTTTGGTCTATACTATTTTTATATAGCTAATTATATATTATATTATCCTAGGCAACTAATATAGACTAGGCTTCTATCCTAATTAATAGAGATAATATTAAAGAGATAATAGAAAATATTATTTAGCCTAAGGTTCTTAGTCTACTTAAGGACCCCTTACCCCCTTTACTTCGCTAATTACTTCTTCTTTTTTTTTTTTTTTTAGTATAGTTGTTTTTTTATTATTTACTTCTATTTTTAATCTAATTTTGCTTTCTATTATATTTTAACCTTAATCTTTTGTCTCTTTTAATATACCTCTTATAGTAATATAATTACTCTCCTCTTTAGCGTCGCCGATCGAATTCTAAGCTATTAGGCGGGGTAAAGCGTTTATAGAAATCGAGGGGCTTAATATCGCGGAATTTATCCCTTTTAATATAAAATTTAGAAACTAGAAATCTACCGCTTTTTATATCGATTATATAATATAAGTCGATAGTACCCTAACTACCAAGTATAATAATAGCTTTGCGTAATTAATAGTTTAAGCCTCTATAGCGCGTATATAAGCTTGCTTCTTTATTATCTAACGATTTTGTTTTCTATTTCTAAAATATATATTAAGTTAGCCTAGTGATCCCTCCTATAATAAGTATAATAGTTCCTATATAGAATTGCGCCTACTATATCTATACTTTAGTAGTATTGTTATCGCTATCCCTAAGAAATATCTATAGGGTATAACTAGCCTTTGCTTATATATATTTATAGTATATATCTACGCCTACCTAGGATAGGAAAATAATTAGAATTAGGTAGGGGATTTCGATATCTACTATACCTTACCTAGTAATAAGTATTAGAACAAAGTATATACCCCCGCTCTTAATCGCTAGATAACAATCACTAGCAATTTAGTTAGTTAGTATAATTATAATAAGCGCTATTCTATATATATTATTATAAGTAATTTCTATTTAGCGCCTAAATTAGGCGAGATAGATACTATTTCTATTAAGGAGCAATTGTCTATTACTTCTATAGTAGGTATACTAAGAACCTTAAAGCGCTTCTAAAGCGTATTTTCGTCCTCCCCCTATACTTCCCCTATAAAGTCTTAGAAGACTAATAATAGAGAGGGTCCTATATCCTAGAAACGCGCTAATCTAATTACTAAGAAAGACAAAAATAATATAGTATAAACTATTAAGGATAATAAGTATAAGAACCCCTTCTATACCCTATTACTAGCGAAACCTATTCCTATCCCTATTTATATAGTATTATTCGAAGACGCTAGGCTTAGTATTAGTAGTAACTTAGCTTCTAAGGATCCCCCCCTATAGAAGGCTACCTATAATAAACTAGTTACTATTAATAATACTTCGACTTTGTCTAATAATTCGACTATAGACTCGGACTCGGATTCCGATAATAATTAACTTAGGATCTTTAAATAGCGCTAACTTACGATTTTTTTAGAAGAGGAAGAGCTTTCCGGAAAGGGGAAGTCTAAGTTATACGCGCGAAAGAAGTAAATAGTTGGTTATCGTTGGATACTAAGTTCGATTCCGTAGACTAGCGAATTCGTTATTTTTTTTTTTTTTTTTTTTTTTTTTTTTTTTTTTGATTTGAAATTTTTTCTATTTTTCGTTTACGCTATTACTATATAGGGTTTTCGGTTGCTTATAAACTTACATATCATTAGGCCAACTGGCCAATTGTGTTACGTAATTGGAAAAGACTTTTTAACATGAAAAACACCAGCGTGGCGTAGCCGCGCTGGCCGTGTTCTTGTTGAATGTACATCTACATAGTCAAGCAAAATAGTCATCGAGAAAGGAAAGGAGTAAATGCCTAGCTAGCAAGCTCAACCACAGAAGCTAAGGTGAGACACCTGGGTATATACCACAAGCCGAAACGAAACAAGAATCGGCCCAAACGCCACAAAAATGCTGCGCCAAAACGCATCAGAAGAAAGAAGCACACGACATCCCAGACACCATCTAGATGTCCTAGTATTGGAATGGCGAGGCCAAAACCGTCCAGAACTCACGCCATAGGTTCTGCTGCCTTGTGCGGTGACTGGTTTGTCCATACTGGTTCAAATATAAGAAGATTCGTTTGTGCAGATTTGCAATGGGTGGGATTGGCCTTCAAGGGCACTTTTCAAGTGGAAAAAAAAAGGAGAAAGTCGAGCAAAGTCATCCGCCAACTCGATGCATCGTATGAATGAGGGTATAACGTTGAGTGAATCGTAGAAGTGAAAATGGTAGATGGTTGATGCGGAGGAACATCATGACACCCATCATTTGGAAGTCCGCCTCAAACGGTGATGGGCATCTTTGGATCATGGCTGCGTCGGACTGATCCTCCACTTCGCATCGAACTTGGTGGCAGGATTCAAAAGTTTCCAGCCACATCAAACCACACAATATATATCATCAGACGTCTAATTAGCAAGTGGTTTGCGGGCCTGGTAAATGTGCAGAATGTTGTAGCCGTGGATTTCCTTATTGAAAGCCTCGGTCTTGACGTCCGCTGCGAGACGTTGAATTTTATCCATGGACCAGCCGTAGATGCGACTGAAGGGTGCCAAGCTGAGGGCCTCGATACTTTCCGAAACGGCGAGATTGTACCAAGTAGCGACCTTGCGCTCGTGCTCATCGTTGTGCCATGGGTTCAAGGGCAGGCCGACCATCTGGTGGTCAATCTCGGTGAAGCCGGCTTCCTGCAGATTGCGAATGGTCTCGCGAGAGCTGTGGGCCACCGGGCGGGTCGTCGCCTCGGTGGCATTCTTCAATGCTTGATACCAGTGACGCAGCGCAAGCCCGCTGAGGGACCGGTCGTCGCAGCGCGGTTCAAAGTCGATCTCGACCTGCTCAAACCAGGCGCCCGGTCGGAGATGGGAGAAGATCCGACGGTAGAGGCTGGGCCAGCTGGCCACGCTCCCGCTTCCCATCTGCATATGAATCAGATCCCACGAGTCCTCACCCATGGCCCAGGGGCTTTCGAAATCGAAGGGGGAGTAGAAATCGCAATTCTTGGGAAAGTTGGCCGGTTGAATGGGAGCCAGGTCGCAACCGACGACAAACGAGTCGGGGTATTTCATAGCAACTTCGATACTCCAGATCCCCGTGCCACAGCCAAGGTCCAAGATCCGAGAATTGTTGGGGTGGGGTGCGTAGATCAAGCCATCTGACACTCGGGCGACGGTAATGAGCTTGTGGAAGATATCCAGACGATCTTGTTCCTCTTCGTCGCACGGGAGCATGTAAGTGCCTTTCCGGTAGCCATGATACATCCGTCCATTCTCTTTGTACGGAGGATATTTCTCCGGGATTCTAAGGATTTACGCATTAGCTATTGAGATTGGAGACACAGATTTCCATGGGGAGTTGCATACTTGCGATTGGAGATGATGATGGGCGGGGAGGAATGAGAGGCATGAGAGAGTTGGGATGATCGCGACGCGACTGAACCGATGCTCGTGAAGCGACCGACTCGAGGATCGTGCTCGGAAGGTTCCCGATCGGTAATGGCATAGATATTCATGGCGGTGGAGGTCTGTCGTGAACGAGCGCGTTCGCTGGCCTCGACGGACTGGGAGTGGTAATACCGCGTCCGACCCGCGTCGCTCGCCGGAGTCGACGTTGACTCGGACTTGTACCGTTTAGGCGGCGGAGGGGACAGCATTGGCGGCAAGACTCGCCGGGGAGGGTGTCGTTCGGGAGGCATAATTGGTACCAAGGTTGAACCGGGGAGGTCGAGAGGAACAATTCAGGCACTCGGGATTGCCGAGGTCAATGGGCGATCGAGGATCGCACAGGAAGAGATTGATGGATAGCATGGACTGAAGACCCAGCCACGAGGCGGAGGACCAAGACCAGCAAGGGTTGGGGGGGGGGGAAGCAGTCAGGGTGAAGAGTGGACGAGGCTGGGGAGGGGAAGTGAATCGTCAGTGTACGGAGGAGCAGGGTTTAGGGGGGGGAAACCAGTCGTACTCCGAGCGTTAAGGTTAAGTACTCGGTAACGCTGGAATTGAACCCCAGGAAAGAATAGAAAGGACAAATTGAGAGAAGAGATAATTCAGGCAATTCAGCTTCCCAGGATCGACCCGCCCCACAAATGCGGACCGAAATGTACTTGTCATGGTCGAGGCACTTTTAGTACTGGAAATCCCGGGATTGTGGACGTGGACGGGAATAATCATCCCTGACCCCTCGTCCAGAGTGTCGGGATTGGAATATTACCAAGTATTATACAAGAATTATGGAGTATAGTATAGTACCGTGTTCGTAGGAATCCAGGATCGAGATTAACTCCGTATACTCCGTAGGTACTACGCCTACATCAGATCAGTCCCACTCGGGGAGGAAAGTCCATCTATCACAGATCCAAACTTTTCAACCCCTGCAGAATATCGCCACTGGCGTTTCTGGAATAGCGCTGGTTACACCCAAGAACCAAGAGACCCAACACTCTGGGTCTGCTCAACAGCGCCCTAAACCGGCATTTAATACTATGATTCTTATTGTCCATTGTTCTTTTAGTTTCGGAGTATCACTTTCATCCCCACTTTTCCCGGGCGCGACTGGAAATTCCGACGTGGATGTTTGGACCTATCGGGGAGAATCCGTCGACAAGAACCGATCTTCGTGATACATCAGAAATCACGGACCAAATCCTCCAAGTTGGAAGGATCCGGGACTCCGGGTTTGGGAGAGACAGCCTCAGTACGGAGTATTCCGTACTACCACTGTCCAATGCGGTCCTGGAAATCAAAATCTTTTCTCAATTTCTTGGCTCCCGAACACAAACCTCTGATCCGGGGATCGACCACTCCCAAATCCCCACTGTAAAGATAAAAAAAAAAAGAAAAACAATCTGCAGCAAGGGCCGTTGGGCACCCAAACGCAAATGATGCATATGCTCCGTGCCACTGCCGCCTCGTCGCTGGCATTGCCGCCGGAGAATTACATCTACGCTATTGTTCCTGCGGCGCCGGGCTCCTTCGCCGCCATCTCTTCCGATGATTCTCTACGCATTTTTGATGCGGCGAATCTCGATCATGGATCGGTGATTGCCCGCAAGTCCCATGAAGGCGTCACTGCACTTCAGAACTACAGTACTGGCGATTCTCATTTGCTAGCTACCGGTGGTCGTGAAGGTGCGGTGAAGCTATGGGATGTGCGAGCTGGAAGTACCGTCGTAGAGATGGAAACGGGTGAGTTCTGACTGCTTGTTCTCTCTATGACCCACGAGATCGACCAATCTTCTTTGGTGGAACGAGGGTTGTATTCGTGCGTTCCCCAGATGCATTGGATAAGTGTCGGAGAATTTGTGCTGCATCTGCAAGGATAGCCTGGTTGAGATTATCATGTACCTGGAACTGATTCCTCGTTGATCTAGCGAGACATGCGCCGGTCCTCTCGGTGGCCTGCAACCCGGATACCAACACCGTTGTCGCAGGTACAGAACTGGTCTCGTCTCAGGCGGTGGTTGCATTCTGGTACGTCTTTGAATCTCCTCGTCCATGTCGATCGGGAAGAGTACCTCGAATTCATTCGTGAGTTCATGACTGATATTGATATAGGGATATCAGATCTCCCCAGCAATGCCGCCTGCAATACGTGGAAAGCCATAATGACGATATCACCGAGGTAAGTCCCACGAGTCTCATGCAACGCAATCGACCCATCCACCAGGGTCGAAGACAGAACACCCCAGAAACTAATCTGACATCGGCCGCATGCGCGGGGCCGGTGGCACACAGCTCCAATATCACCCGAGCCGCAGCAATATCTTACTATCCGGGAGCACGGACGGACTAGTCAATATCTACGATACAACCGTGTCAGATGAGGACGAGGCACTAGTGCAGGTCATCAACCACGGCTCGGTACATCATGCTGGATTCCTGTCCGAGCGCACCATCTACGCCTTAAGCCACGACGAGTCATTCTCTGTGCACCCGGCCACCGATCCCGACGAGCCTGCGCAGGAGCACGAGCCCGAGCCCGTGCATTTTGCGGATCTGCGTGACCCGCTCGAATGCGAGTACGTTGCGCAACTCTGCATCGGGAGCCAGGGCGCATATCTCGCTGCTGGAAACAAGATGTAGGTCTTCCTGTGCAGGCTATAGCCCCGACACGTGTCTGCGTGTACTAATAGGTTTGTCGGATCCAGTGACAAACGCTTGGATCTGGTGCCACTTGTTTCGAACCCGACATGGCAGTTCGACCAGGCGAATCTCTGGCGTCTACCCGGTGCCCACGGCGGCGAGGTCGTGCGCTCCGTATATCTCGATGAACAGGTCTGTACCATCTCTTTCACCATTACTTTGGTCACTAGTTATGGCCCAGCTGCTAATACACGACAGAGTCAATCGGTTTTCACCTGCGGCGAAGACGGATTTGTCCGGGCGTGGAAACCCACCGACGAGGACAGCTCCTCGCAGACTCAGGCTGGACATGCAAAGACGTCACGGCCAAAAGACAAGAAGAAGGACCGGTTCAAGCCGTATTAGGTACAACGGCTGGACGCAGCGGTCCACTGTGCAGTTCTTCTTGTGTAGCATTGGAGTTGGCGGTGGGTATAATAGACCACAATTGATTTAGCCTGTGCTTCCAAGATCTATGATGAGTCAATTGTAGGAATCATGAACTCAAGTATTCAATGTGTCTTGTAGGACTTGATATGACCTCAGTGGAGTGGGAGAACGTCTTCCAAGGTTGTAAGGCGTCGTTGTCCGGGCCAGTCATTTAGTCCAGGACCATACTGGAAGAAGGTAAATTAGAAAACTTACTGAGACGGGTAGGTAGGTAGAATCTAGATGCTTCAAGCATATTGTGTTGACGTGGAGTCAGATATATATTTCACAGTTGGTATCTCCAGCTGTTCTTTCCTGGAGCACATTAAGATAGATTTAATCTTAATGATATATGATACCAAGAGAGATACGAATCACTCAACTACTTAATTTAAACCCGCAGAATTAAACGGAGTGTACCAAATATACTCAAAATCGATGGCAATCAAGGCGGAGATCGACCAAAGCGGTCCGAGCGCTTATCGCGACCAATTTTCATCTTATCCGTCAACTTTTTCTGTCACCACCAAACCACTCCAGACTGATGTGTTAACCATCCACCCTCAATCTGCAGATTATTCTGCAATCCGGATCTCCCCTCGAATCTCTCTATATCTCCCTCACTGTCGCCGACCATGGACGCCCAAGCCTACCTAATGCGCCACGGCTGGTCCGGGCCCGGCAACCCTCTCAATGCAAACCAGCGATCAGGTCCACGCGGTGGACTAGGCCTGACAAAACCTATTCTCGTCGCCCGCAAACAAAACAACCATGGCGTCGGCAAGAAGACGACCAAAGACCCCACGAACCAATGGTGGCTGCGCGGCTTCGAAGACGCACTGAAGGGACTCGGGGAAGAAAGTTCCGCTGCGACGGTCGGGTCTGGGAATGCGTTGACGAGCGAACTGTACCGGTTTTTCGTGCGTGGAGAAGGTCTTGCTGGGACGATTGATCGGAAGAATGCGGACGTTTCTGAGAAGAGCAAGTCGAAGTCGAAGAGGAAGCGTGATTCCGAGGAAGAGGATGAGCGCAGGACGAAGAAGGAGGAAAAGGCTGCGCGGAAAGAGGAGAAGCGCAAGCGGAGGAAGGTCAAGGGGGATGAAGATGTGGCTGTTTCGTCGAGTCCGGAGCAGCGCGTGGAGAGCAAAGAGGAGCGTCGAGCACGTCGGAAAGAGAAGAAAGAGAGGAAAGAGAGAGGACTGGCTGATACCAGTGCTGATCACGACAAGACATTGAAAAAGTCGATTTCAAAGCGATCTACGGGTGAAGAGGACTATCCGACGCCCATGTCAACGGAGCAAGATTCGGACCAGAAGCAAATGGACGCGAAGGAGATGGACGATACCGCAGCACAGGTGGAAGCTAGGAAGAAAAAGAAGGAAAGCAAGAAATCCAGAAAGAACGACGAGGAGTCTCGAGGAAAAGACTCGAAAAAGCTCAAAAAGGAGAAGAAATCAAGCTCGGCTTGAGGATTCGAATGACGAGGGTCGACTTGCATGAGCCCGACCAAAAGCTGTCTATATTGCTTTCGCATACATCATCAGATACCCCTTCATCGGTGAATAGATCATGAATAGAACATTATATTTCGTTCTGCAATCTAAGTTTGCACAGGTAATGTCCCCGGCTTATTGGACAGAATCCAAGGACGGCGCTCCCAGAATTCATCCTTGATGATATCAACATGGTCAACCACCACTTGCGCCTTGCGACGCAACTTTTTCAACTTATCTTGCTGAGACCGCGACTTCGAGTCCGGAACCGAGATGTCCTCTTCTGAAGCTTGAGAGGACTTGGGTTCTTGCAGCTCATACTACATACCAATGTTAATATTTCAACAGCAAGAGCGAAAGGTGGAAATACCTGGCGGTATAGTACACTGCCTTTCTTGTAAATTTCCTCCTCATTGTTGTAGTTGATACCGAACCGCTTGAAGAGAATCTCATTTTTATCCGAAGAGACGGTTCCCTAGACATGTTAGCAAGTACATTCACCGGTAATATACTCTTTATTAGCCTACCTTCAACTCTTGCTCCGCATCTGTATTGTTCATTCCCCCTTGGAGAACCATAGTCCAGAATGTCGTGTTGTAGAGATTATTGATATGACCTAAACAATAGAATCAGACAACCACACCGATAGAACCGCCAACCACAAGTAGCTCGTCAACTTACAATCAACCTGCCTCCAGCTCATATAATCCCGCAAAATCCTCGTTGAGGGATAAATCACCGCTCGACCATCAAAAGAAGGCAGAAAAGGTGGCTGGAGAGCAGAATCAGGAAAATAAGTAGACCACAGATGAATGTAATAAGCCGTAAATGTCGACACGACAGTCGTCACCAATTTCCTATCGTCTTCAGCGCACCACACTTAAACCAGCAGAGATATCGAGACTCACGCATTCCGCCGCTCAAATAGCTGGCAGTCTGGATGAAAGACGAAGCTAAGATGTATGTAAGATTTTGCGCATAAACGAGAGCGAAGGACACACCTGTACTCGTCACTGACGCCATAGGCAATACATAGATCTGGGAGATCTTTCATAACACCGACTGCAGCGGCATTCATGAGGTCCAATGCACGACGATCATTAGGCTTTTTGAATGCATAGTGGTCAGAGAGCCTAGGATTGCGGGGCATAAATGTTAGCCATGACAGTTCCACTACGATAGAGAAATCTCGAGGCATCCATCGTTGATACTTCATCACTGCACATCCCGGAGACGACATGATGAGACCCGCGGATGGACCATGAAGTAGAGGGGAATTACTTGTGAAATCCTCTTCCGTCAATGCGAATCACAATCCAGGTACTGGGGAGCAAGATGTCTGGTTGCTCAAAGTTCTTGACGTATTCGAATCTTGACAGTCAGTACCATCTATTCAAGTAAGGTATCATACAACTAACTTTGAATTGGCCATCGCGCTTGTGCCGGCTCGGCGTGGTGTATGAGAAGATCTGGGTAGATTCACGCCGAGTCATTGGGCAGAGGAAGACCACCCGCTGAGGTAAGCGGATATCAGACTTGTCAGGAAACCAACCACCCGACACCTATTAAGTTGTTGACCTATAGTCGAAGTAATTACGGCAAACAAATATGATGGTCAATGGTATCTCGTATTGCGAGGAAAGTATGTAAAAATACGGTCGCTACCGTTGCGTGGTCAACAAAATGAAAACCGCGGAGGTGTATAGATCGAGAAATTAACAGGGCAAACAGTAGAGGTCATCATGATTCGGAAATTCCTGGAGTTTCTTCATCATCAACCTCACTTGCCCGCTCGCTGGTCTCACTCGCTTTGTCTGACTTTCGGGACTTGCGCGAGAAAAATCCTAAGCTGCTACGGGTTGAACGGTCCGCGGATGGCACACTGGAAACGGTGCTCTCAACGCTCTTCCCCAGCTGGGCTTCACTACCGGCATCCTCTTCGATATCACCCTGCGAGGACTCAGCCTTCTTCGAGAAGAGCCCGGAACGATCCTTCCAGGAACTGAACTTGCTAGAACTACCCTTACGGGTGATCTTTTGAATGAAGGATTCTTTGGAAGCATTGTCCCCCGATGTGCCGGATGGCATTCGTTCTAGGGACTCATACGATTCACCGGCAAAATGAGAAAGTGAACGCGAGTCACGAGAAGTGCGAGGTTCAGATGGAGACCCATCTCCCACATGGAAATCAAAGGGGACGTCGGACAGTTTATCGTTATCTTTGCCTTTGTCTGACTTCTTGCTTGTGAAGATCGTCCTGAACGAGGGCGCGGTAGGATTCAACTTCGGAGTGATTGGCCGGTGAGACGAAGAAGGACGGGTGCCGATGGGGGCCTGCAGTGGTCGATGATGGCGATCGTACGAATCCTCGAAAAAGTCAGGCTCGCCGGTCAACCCCAGGGGAAGATGACCAGATGATCCATATTGAATCGATGGACGACGGGACGGTGCTCTGGACCATGTCAATGGCGAGGTCCAGTCAAGCCCAAGCGGGCTCTGACGATGTCCAGTCTGATCTGATGACGGCCATCCAAAATGTCGGTTGTCCGTAGACGGGTGCGGAAGTTGATGTTGATTGTCAATAGAGAAGGCCGAAGAGGGCCTAGGAGACGAAGAGTCACGACGAACATTTCCGAGTAGAGACGAAGGATCGATAGGGTCGTGGCGAGGGCTGAATTGATTATATCCCGAGGTCAAGTCTGAGTTTTCCCTCGCAGCCCCTCCAAACCCAAATTTGGTAGAAGTGAATATATTTGAAAATGCAGCTCGTCGGGAAGGAACATGATCGGAAGAACTGTCTGTCGTGACCTCGGTGGTATTACTTCGTGGAAACAATGATTTCCCATCAGGCCAATGGACTGCGGAGCTCAGCCGACGGCGGCGTGCGCCGATTGGATCCATCTCGTCAAAATTTCGAGGAAATGACTGGCTTTGTCCCGGTTTCAGAGTACCCAGCATAGGCGGCTCTTCGGCCAATGTTTTCCCGCGGGGTCGATGCCATCCAAAGAGTCCTGAAAGTCGGCGTGACGCAGCTTTCGGAGCTTCTCCTGCGGCGGATAGATGGACCGGCTGTGAATCAGAGTTCTGGCGAGTGTGCGTTTCATGTGGACTGGCAAAGATGCTGCCAGACCTGCTTTCCGAAGATACAGGCGATGCCGCACTAACCCCAAATCCATCGAATGGACCGTTGCCCAAGGGATCATTGGACGTTTCCATCGCCGAAAAACGTGAATCAGTCAAAGGGCGCGGGAATTCTGGGGATTCTTCGTCACCGAGAAGATCAGACGGCAGAAGAGCATCGGCTCTCGGACTCATTTGGGGGTTATTGAAAGCAGTTTCTGTATCAGAGCGCATCATTTCGGGCGGATCAGAAACACCGGGAAAGGCCATTCCATTGTTGATATTGAAGAACGTGGAGCCCGGAGGAAAAGTGGGGGAGCTTTTAGACGGTGGGTTGTAGTTGATACCACCAGGGAACGTGGAATCCATGCCAGGGAAGTTCATTGACGAGGAGACATTGCTGACCAGAGAGCTGCGGTGGCGACGGGGTCGGATTGTAGCGGAGTTCGTCATATCCAGGTCCAACGCAGGCAAGGCAAACGGACTTGAGTTGTCAGGTCGCTGAGAGACGAGCCACTTCAGCCGTTCCTGAGCTTCCTGATATTGTTGCTGCGCCTGCGCATGCACATGAACAAGTGTTGCGTACCGCTGTTGGAGGCTGCCCAGCTTCAGATCCCATTGTCGAGCACGCTCATTGTCAATTCGATCCAGCTCCCTCCCATCCTCGTTATCGCTGCCCTGAACGCCTTGTCTCTCTTCTTCCAACTTCTTAATGCGTCCTCCTTTGTCCTGAATTTCATCATCGATGATCTTCATATCTGCCTGCTCTTTCGCAATCTTCTGGCGAACTTCATCCGCCCGCTTCTCGCTCTCTTTCTCCACTCGGGCCTTCTCTTCCTTGGCGCGTGCAGCATCAGCCTCCATGCGCTCCATCTTCTCTTGCCAGCGAATGATATCATTTCTTCGCTTTTTGCGCTCCGCTTCTTTCTGCTGAAGAAGTCTCATGCGTTTCGTCTTCTCACCCTGTACAGTGCGATTGACGCTTTCTAGTTTCGAGACGTGCTTCTTGAGGTCGCCGCTAACCTCATCTTTCTCTCTCACACGCTTTTTCATGTCATTGCGTTGCTTCTCAAGGTCTTTAAGCAAGGATATGTGCTCCTCATCCTCGTCTGCCAACTGCTTTTCCATATTGTCATTTTCCTGCTGGAGTGATTTCAGCCGATCGGCGAGCTGGTCCAAGCTCTTATCTCCATCGCTTTTAGTCACGCCTTTCTGCAAATCCTCGGGATGACCAGGCGCAGCATCCAACGTTCCAGCGGCCGGTGATAATTTGCGACCCGCAGACGGCCGTTTAGTTGGCAATTGACCAGCACTATGTTCACGAGACATGATCGGAGCAGATGGAGTCGGCAAACCGGCCGTAGATCGAGGAATCGACGCTCGAATTGTCGGACCGCCGACAGTTACATCTTGCTGGGTTCGGGAAAGCGGAAGCGACTTCGTTCGTACATGAAGGATCGCACTTGGGGTTTGAAAGTTTGCCGCACTGACCGACAGGACACAAATATGATAAATGCTCCCCGGTACAAGATTCGAGATCTCGACAGCCGTCTCGGCGCGTTTTGATTCGCCCACTAGAGCTTGTTAACAATTATTCTGACCCGATGAAACTTCGGTTCGCATGTATACCCTTGACATTATTCACTTGAATGATATGCTTATGTATTGAGTTGTGAAAATCCGGCTGCTTCCAAGCCAAACGTATCTCACGGGCTGTAATCTCCTCGAGGGTCACTTCCGGGGGTGGCGGAATGTCCAGGCCCAGCTTTTCCACCAAGATATCATTAGAAGTTTGGCAGACCTGCCATGCACGGTATAGAAGCCTTTCCATTAGAGCAAACATCAGCTGCCAAATTTCCAAACACTGAAAAGGAGCTTACCAGATCAAGGCCCAAAAGATCGAAACCGCCAAGAAGAGAGCCATAACGCCTCTGACCCTCACTCGCGGAACGGCGGTGGGGTAAGAATCGAAGGCGAGATAGATCGGCTCGTACATCCCAGCGTCGAACACCCATGGACGCGGGCCGCGGGGGACAGAAGAAATGAAAGGGAGTGACGATACTCGCACTTGAAGCCTTCTCCATTTCGGTGGGACGTATCACCTGACTGTTAGTCATCATCTCCTACATCCGGGCTAGCGTACAGATCGGCCGGCATGAAACCAAATTAGATCGACCTCGGCCGGTCCGGCCAGTCTTTCGGCTTAGCTAAGAAAACGTTGGGTGTTGAATAATAATAAGTTGACGAAACCAACGGATCTTCGGACTCTGATGGGGAACTTGCATTGGCGCACCCAGTGGAAACGCCGACTTCTGCACCTTCTTTGATCAAATTACCCGCAAATTAGCTTTGTGTCGGCAGTGTTGCAGCTGCTCATTGTCAGCTGAGTGTCACATGGGTCGTCTGCCGGCGATGATTCCTCCAACATCCGATCTTCTCCCAACGTCTTTCTCTTTGACCTTCTTTTGCCTGAATCCTCTTTTTGTTTGACGCGAGCGACATCTGGTCAAGCCCAGGCTCTATCCCTGTCGTGGAGGCCGTTTGTTCGGTTTGCTACCCGCCCCGGCGAGATGCAGTACGTTCGCAGCATCAGCGGTTCTGTCTCGAAGACATGGAACTCAATCAACCCTGCTACCCTAAGCGGGGCTATTGATGTAATTGTCATTGAACAGGAAGATGGTATGTCGGCTTTACGGCTATAGGCAAGTGAACACAAGAGCTGATCTTTCTCAAGGAACCCTCGCTTGCTCGCCCTTTCATGTCCGGTTCGGAAAGTTCTCTCTATTGCGTCCGTTCGAGAAGAAAGTAGAATTCAAAGTCAATGGTGTGAAACAAGATTATGCGATGAAACTTGGTGAAGGAGGGGAGGCGTTTTTTGTGTTCGAAACCACCGACGAGATCCCCGCATCTTTGCAAACTTCTCCGTTGGTGTCCCCCGCAGGGAGCCCCCAGGTGCCCGAGGAAGATATTGCATCTCTCCAGGAACCGGAATTTTTAGATCTGGACAGGCCGCCTGGGGACGCTGTATCCGAAGGTGCGAAGACTCCGCCGGATGTTCCCTTGTCTCGACAGTCGCGCGCAAGGACCGACTTGGGTATGCTATTTCCAGATCTCTTCGCACAACGGCGCGATTGCTTATTCCAATATAGGGACAATTACTCCATTGTCACGATCACCCGCCGATTCAGACCCGAATCCCGTTCACAATGACTCGTTGACACGCAAACCAAGCCTCAGTCATGCACTATCGGAAGACATACTATCAAGGACCGCCCAACACCCTGCCACAGAAGGGCCGTCTTCTACCGATGCCCCAGCAATCGCCCAGGATGAGTCAATAGAACAAAGGAGTCGCTCTCGCAGTCCTCCCCCAGTTTCACCCCAAGAAGCAATATCCCGCGCCGTCAACCTGTCGAAGAAGTTATCTGTATCGAATATTCCATCCCACGTTACCGAAGCTGGGGATCTTATGCTGGATATGACTGGTTACAAAAGCAACGAGGAAGATGCGCTTCGAGCTGAAGTTCTTGCCCGTAAGATCCTGGCGGAAGAACTGGAAGGAAGCTACGATATCGGTGCACTGATTGGAGCCGACGAACATGGGAACCTTTGGATTTACAGTAGCGAGGAAGCAAAGGAACTTGCAGATCGACGAGCAACGATCAATGCGATGCGGCCAGACACGGCGTTGAGCGAAGATGCAATTTCAGACCCTGGGTATCACAGCGACGGCGATCATCCCGCTACCTTGGAATCACCGGTGGCTGTTCGTCATCACCGAACCAAGTCGGATGTACAGCCTGGGTTTCCAACACCGCCGGACTCACCCCTACAAGACTCATTTGCGGCCGAGACTCGCAACTATGCCAAAACACTCCGACTTACCAGTGATCAGCTCAAGGCTTTAGAGTTGAAGCCAGGTCCTAATATCATGTCTTTCAGCGTCAACAAAGCGACATGTACTGCGATCATGTACTTGTGGAATGGAAACACGCCGATTGTGATATCTGATATTGATGGGACCATCACAAAGTACGTGAATTGACCCGGCCTCATTAAATATATGACACTAACCGAGGCTCAGATCGGACGCATTGGGCCATGTTCTTAATATGATTGGCCGCGACTGGACTCATGCAGGAGTGGCTAAACTTTATACCGACATTGTCAACAACGGCTATAACATCATGTATCTCACCAGTCGATCCGTCGGACAAGCAGACACCACGCGAACATATCTTCATGGTGTTTGCCAGGATGGGTTTCGGCTTCCCAAAGGTCCTGTCATTTGCAGCCCTGACCGCACGATGGCCGCATTAAGACGAGAAATTTACTTGAGAAAGCCTGAAGTCTTCAAGATGGCATGCCTCCGAGACATCCTCAATTTGTTTTCCGGAAAGGAAAATCCGTTCTACGCCGGGTTCGGCAATCGACTTACCGACGCCTTGAGCTACCGGTCTGTCAACATTCCCTCCACGCGGATCTTCACTATCAACTCCAACGCTGAGGTGTCGCTGGACTTGCTCAGTCTCAATAAGTATAAGAGCAGCTATGTGACAATGCAGGAGTTGCTCGATCATTTCTTTCCCCCTGTCACCCTATTGGTGCACGCCGGAGGCGAGGGATACACGGACTTTACTTACTGGCGCGATATTCCTCAAGACCTCGAAAACTTCTCTTCGACTGACAGCGAAGAGGAAGAAGAGGAACCTGACGAGGATGAAGCGCTAGATGAAGACGAGGCAGAAGAGGAAGACTATGAAGATGAATTGAGTGATGCCGAGGGAAGTGAATATTTGGACGAGACGGGCGATCCAGAGGACGACGAAGGCACTGATCTTGGTGCAAGCTACATCTCCCAGGCTTCCGAGGCTCTGTCTAATCCAGCTGGTTCCATCGTGGAGTCTGTCGAGGGTGACCCGGAGAACGAGGACGAAGATCTTGATGGCGAAGAAGAGGAGGACAAGCCCGGCACTGTTGACCCAATCGCGGAAACTAACAGCGCCGACTTGGCCTCTTTGCCTTTGCGTCCCAAGTCACCCCGTGACGACTGAACATATTCGCTTCGCGATATTTTTGACTAGAAACTGCATTGGGATTGTCATCAGGCAATAAGATACCCCACCAGCAATATCTGCATGCAGGCCTGGCGTTCGAGCCTGTATTCGAAACGAGCCATTGTGATTACGTGTTATTTGTTGCATTCATGGCGTTGGTGATATTTTGTGGTTTTGTTACATTGTACAACTCATTGTGCTCTATATCCCGCTAAAGATGGATGTCTATGACAGAGAATCGATATATAGCTATTCTAGACCTTAAATAAAAGGGTACATTGCAAGAGCCACTGAATATATCGACGTAAAACATAGTCCAGTTGTCCACCTTGGATGAAATCGCCTAAAACGGTTAGCGCGAGATCGGAGCTCCTGCGCTCTTTTTGGCTTCATCTGGCGTTTCTTCATCGCTCTCTCTAACCCCCCCTCTCCACATTGCTGTCTCTTCTCTGCTCCCAAGAGCTCCGGAGCATTGTCATTGCGCCAGTAATGCTGACGGTCCACCGCCTGGCCATCCACTATCCGTTGCATTACAGCCTGCCAAACTCGTTCACCCTCACGCTATCGCATTCCGCGCCATCTCTTCGTTAGACTGAACCCCGAACTACCCTTACTCCGAGATCATGGCTTCCCCAAGTCAAACGCAAGGATCGGCACCACCTGCTCAACCTGCCACACCACCGGCCGAATCGTCAGCAGCCAACGGCGCCTCTACCGCCGCACCCGCAACCTCCCAAGCACCCGCTGCGGTCCCCGCAACCGCGCCAGCCACATCGACCGCGCCGACACACCTCCAAGGAACATCGATTCAAGATAGCGGCAAAACGCGAAGACCGCGCGATGTGCGCCTAATTCACATGCTTCTCGCATCGCTCGGCGTAACAGCCTATCAAGACCGTGTCCCCCTCCAACTCCTCGACTTTGCATACCGTTACACCTCAAACATTCTTCAGGATGCAGTCCACCTCGGTGTGGAAGGCTACGCCGGTGCGGTGGGCGAGGGTTCTAGCATGTCAGGGAAGAACTCGGCCTCTGCGGAGGTGGGTAGTGTGTCGTTGCACGGACTACGACTGAGCATTGCGTCGCGCCTACACTATCAATTCCAAACCGGCTTACCAAAAGAGTTTTTGATGGATGTTGCGTCCGAGAGGAATCGTATCGCTCTTCCTGGTGTGTCGCGTGGCTTTGATCCTGGGGCCAACGCACCTAATGGAGCTGCGCCGAATGCTGCAAATCAAAGTGTCTTGGTTGCGGGTATGCGATTGCCGCCTGAGCGATTCTGTCTTACCGGAACAGGATGGAACATGAAGGATGAGTGGGATAGCGAAGGCGAGGAAGAGATGCCTGATGCACAGAAACGGGCT
The DNA here is from genome assembly GCA_037042135.1 of Penicillium sp. PG113-03A. Classification (NCBI taxonomy): domain Eukaryota; kingdom Fungi; phylum Ascomycota; class Eurotiomycetes; order Eurotiales; family Aspergillaceae; genus Penicillium; species Penicillium sp. PG113-03A. The sequence goes on from JAXQJW010000154.1 coordinate 172,462, forward strand.
GGTGCTATTACTGGCGCAGGCGAAGAAGGCGAGGAAGGCGGGGACGATGATGACGATGGAAAGATGGAAGATATCTTTGGTGAAGATACTGCCATGGGTGAGGCGGGTGAAGGGGACGAGGATCAAAAGATGAATGACGCTTAGATCCATGACCAGTGGTTCTCAGATATGCCTTGGGTTAATTGGTGTTACTGGCGTCTGGTGTTGATATTTGCACTCATCTGGACCTGGCAGGGTCGAATTTTACAGAACAAAGAAGACACGATATTGAGGTCATTGCAAGTAGATGCATGAGTGTACTGTACAGAAATCGATTGGCATCCCATTGCCTCGAGCTTGAGATAGCCATGCAAAAAATGCCCAATTAAACGCCATATTTTCCCATAGTACGCCGTGAGAAGAGAGAAGGCATGCAAACTCCATATATGGCCGTCCCGAAGAGCAGCGGCATTTAAGGGTCGAGACAATCGACCAGTTGTAATCCCATCAATGCGGAAGAAGCCATGAACTGATCACGCACCGATCAAACACATGCCCTCTCGATGCAATCCGCATGAACCGGGACAGCCGAACCATAAAAATATACAACCTCTAGTTCAAAATCCATTGACCGAAGCAGGAAGACAGCGATGCACATCTCATCTCCCCGGAGCTTGCTGTTGTCTGCGCGCCTCGTCTTGCCGCATCATCGTGATGACTTCCTCGCGACGCTTTTCTGTGAGCGCGAGCTCGGCTTCCTTTTGACGGCGTCGTTCCTCATGTGTCGCGAACCATTCTTCGCGGGCCCGGTCTTCTTCTTCGTGGCTCGCATGGGCGACCATACATGAGTTCATGGCGAGGCGTTGCGAGCGACAGACCCAGGTCGCAGTTACGGTTCGATTGAGTGCGCACTCGGCGAAGGCTGATGGAATTGAGTTAGCGAATGCATTGTCCATTTGACGATATGGTATCGGCGGATACAGCGGGATCAGTTCGCGACCGTTGAATATGTCGGGTACGGTCCACGAATCCGGTGTCTCTGGGGCAAACGATGAGTGGCGGTCGAATGCATACCTTTGATTTCTGGAGCGCAATGACTCCGTACGCGCTTGTAGTACATCTGCTTGACTTCTTGTTCCTGGGTTGCCGAGAGAGGCATCGGGTTGCGAAGATTATATTTGCGGGGCGTCGATGTCGCCGGCGGCACATCGGAAGGTGCGGATGGTGTGGCCATTGAGAATTGTAGCTCGATCTGAGGATCGAGGTCGACGGATGTAGATCAGATGTGTCGCGGTGCAGTGTGGTCGGAGGGGAAGAATGTGGTGATGGGTTCAATGGTCGGGAAGAGGTGATGATAAGCTGGTTGGGTTCTCTAACAGTGACAACGGTGTACTTCTGCCGGGCAATAATCAAACACAAGGCTCAGACGGTGCAATTGCGGGATAGCGAAGGTGTGTTGATGCGGAGCGCGAGGAACCGAGAGATTCGGGCGGAGAGAAAAGGCGGAAGCAGAAAAAAAAGATTCCGTTGCAACTTTGACTCTCACACTTTTTGGGCTGCGGATCAATCATTCCCAGTTCTTTTTTTTTGCTGTGAAATTTAGAGCAGCGGTGCGAAGTTTTTAATCCATTTAATATCTCTTCCTCGCTGCAACTGATACCTCGCAATCAACATGTCGTCTATGCGCAACGCCGTGCAGCGGCGGCAACACCGCGAGCGTGGCCAGCTCGAAGGCCGCGAGAAATGGGGTATTCTCGAAAAGCACAAGGTTTGTTATCTTCGTGAATCACTGTTGATTCGTTATGTCTGTCGATGAGAATGGAATCACTAACCGTCGCTATAGGACTACTCGCTTCGGGCGAAAGACTACAACGCTAAAAAGGCCAAACTCAAGCGCCTCGAGGAAAAAGCGCGGGACCGCAATCCTGATGAGTTTCATTTTGGAATGATGGGCGATCGGAATCGGCAACAAGGGCGACATGGTCGGGGCACTGCAGCACGAGACTCTGCGACGGCTCGCGGGTTGAACCATGATGCGATCAAGCTTCTTAAGACCCAGGATAAGGGATACCTTCGTACGGTTGGGGAAAGGATACGTCGAGAGATTGAGCGTCTGGAGCACGAGGTGCAGTTGCAAGATGGGATGAGTGAATTCCTGGGCGAGAAAAGCCAAAAGGAAGAGCAGGAGGATGACGACGACTTTAATGGATTCGACGATGACCTGGATGGACTCGACTTTAATACCCCGCCACAGCCAAAGAAACCCCGCAAAGTGGTTTTCGCTGATGACAAGAGTGATCAAAGAACCATGAAGAAGCAACGTATCCCGGACGAGAAGGAGGAAGAGGATCATCCCATGGAAGACACAGATGAACTGCCACCTCCAAAGCCTCGACGAACGCAGAAGCAAATCGCAGCGCAAAAGCAAGCCTCTGCAGATGCCCGTCGGTCTCGCCAACTCCGCGAGCGAGCCGCAGAGGCCCGGCAGCACAAACTCACCTCATTGCGCAAGCAGTTTGCTGAGATTACAACCGCCGAGAATGAGCTCGACTGGCAGCGAGGCAAGATGGACAATTCGGTGGGCGGCACCAACAAGCACGGAATCAAGTGGAAGATCCGTGAGCGCAAGCGTTAATGGCTCGAGTGAACTGTGATGAGTTATGACGGTCGTACATTCTCTTGGCCTTTGACTCCAATTACATATTTGGGGAATTCATGTATTTGATACCAGCATAAATGGAGTTCGGCGTGTTGTGATAAACAAAGCATCTTGAAGCCAATCCTTGGACAGATTCGGATATAAAAATGCCATTCACCGGGCTATAACTGAGAATACTGCTTGTAGATCCAGAGGAATGACGATGACCCGTGCTTCTTTGCCCTTTTAAGCCCGTGGATCCTAAGAAGCGGGAAATTGCAAATTACGGATCGGGTTGGGATTTGCAAGGGTTATGAGCGTAATTTTTATAGTCGTATCGGGAAGCGGTAAGGGAGTAGAATAGTTCTTTTCCTATTGGGTAGGGCCTACCTAGCTTTATTATGGTTTTTTCGTAGTTTAGAGATCGTTAATTAATTATTCGTTCTATTACTTTAAACACTTAATACTAGCCTATAAAGCTATTAGTGTCCTTAGAGCCCTTTTTAGTCCCTTTTATATTATTATCTCTTTAGTAGTGACCGATATAGGGGTTAGCGTCTATTAGGTAGAGCTAATCCTATAATTATAGTAGCTTTGCCGAAGGAGCCTTAATAAGGTTAGGGTAAGCTTTATTAGTAAGCTAGGCCTAGTTAAGAAGAGAGCTATAGATAAGCTATTATCTATCTAAGATCCCTATCCCTATTAGCTAGATATTAGGCTACTTATAGGAGCGGTCTAAGTTACTTATTAAGAAAGATAACTCCTATAACCTCTTTTTATTATAAGCTTATCGAGATAAGCTATTTCTATATTAGTATAAAGAAATCCTCTATAGAAGACCTCTCTCGCTATCCTATAAGGCTAATAAAAATTTTTGGCCTTCTCTAGGAATTCCTATCCGAATCGGGAAAGAGTAAGTTATAATCCTAGTTCGCCTAAAATATATAACTCCTCTTAGGGTTTTACTAAGCCCTAATATCCTAACCTCCCTAAAAAAGAGAAGAAAGCTTAACTAGTCCCTAGTTAGGAAGTCTATTAAAACCCTAATCCTAAAACCTAATTTTCGACCCTCCTAGCTATCCTCTATTAAAGATAGGTAGTATCCTATTAGCTTTAAAGTCCCTACTTAAGAAGCCTTAGTATAATCTAAGGAGATTATCGAAGATAGCTTACCTATCCTATCTAGAAGAAGATTCTTCTAGTATAGCACTATACTAGGAGATATATTAAGATTTATATTTAGTAGCTATTCGGCTAAGAATATAAATATTTACCTTATCTAATATAAATATACCTAGAGCGGATCTAGGCTAGAGAAGAACAATCTAGAGAAAGCTAGGGCTACCTTAGTTCTAGGTAGACTTAAAGAAGTTACTAGAGAGTTTATAAGCTAGCTAGACTAGAATATATAAGTTAGTTTTACCTATCTATTAGTAGTACTTATAGCCTAGTTTCCTTTTAAGTAGAGCGAGAAGAATAAGTAAAATATCCTAGCTTAGATTATTAATATTAGATAAGGGTCCTATTTATTCGAGTAGTATAAGAATAAGATAATTCGCCTTAAGAGCTTAGCCCCTAGCTATAAAGAGATACTAGCTCGAAACTAGGCTAAAAGGCTTATAGACTAGATAGCTAAGGCAATAATAATTATAGTCTAGTTCTAGTAGAAAGAGAATAAGATCTTAGACTTTAAATATATACTAAACCTTACTAAGTAGAGTCTTAGTCCTAAAAAATTAGAATCTATAGAGTATCCTAGGACTTATAAATATAATATAAAAGATATTATATAGGATCTTAGTAACTTGATAAAAATACTTACTTTAGGTAAGGATAGCCTAACCAAGTTATCTATAGACTATCTAATAGCTTTAATCAAAAGGCCTTAGTCTCTAGCTACTAGTCTATCGAATCCTTTTATAAACTATATATATTATCGATATAGATACTAAGGTCACTAGGTAGTAGACTACTATAATAAGCCTCTATCTTACGAAGAATAGAATAGAATTCGAAATACTAACTTAGCTTAATAGGCTATATATAGAGAAGTAGGTCGATAGGATCTACTACTATCTTAATAATTAGTAGCTAGAAGAGCTTTTCCCCCCTATAATACTCCTCCTATTCTACCCCTATCTAGCAAAAGTAGTTTCTTGAATATAGTATAGTTTATTGAGGTAGAAGATAAAAAGGTTAGTAGTTAGGCTAGAAAGGAAGATACTAGACTATTAGTGAATATAGTAGGTAAAGTTTTTACTAGACCTAACTAGAAGTAGATATAGTCTATATTCACCTAGGTATATATAAATAATACTTAATATAAGCATCCGACTACTAAGGAAGAAGAGACTATATAACCTATTCGAGGACCTCTAGTATAGTCTAGTAGCGAGCCGAAGTCTCTAAAATATAATCTTATAGGGTTATAAGGTCTATAGTTTAACGCTAAAGATATATTAAATAAATTATAAGTCACCCTTATATTTGTATAGCTCTATAATATCTCGCCTATATTCCAAACCTCTACTATAAGGGTAATAAGGTATATATTATCGACTAAGGAAAAGAAAAAGAAGATACCTAAGCGTTAGCGAGTTAGCTATATTATAGCCCTAGTTAGAGGAGAGATTACAAAGGTCCCTATATATAAGGGTGTCTTACTTATTACTTATACTAAAGAAAAGGATACTAGGGAGTCCTTATCTATAGACCTAGACCCTAGGCCCTATTTGCTATATAATAACTATATTATTCCTATTAACCCGAGTATTATAGAGTTGTTTTATATTAAGGTAACTATCTTTTCTATAAGTATAGATAATATAATTCGAGGTATAAACCTAGGAGAAGTGCTTATTAATAGCGGAGCTTCTATAAACTATATCCTAATAGCAACTATCGATAAAATAAAAGCTCGGCTAATCCTAGTCTATAATAGTATAATAGAGATAGCCACTAGCTAGAAGACCCTAATTTACTTTATAGTATAGCTTAATATAGTTATTTAGAATATATTATAGGTTATTATAGCTATTATAATTAATAGATCTCTTTTATACTCGATACTCTTATCTCGATATTAGATAGTATTAATAGGCCTAATTAGTAATTATAAAACTAGCTTATATACTATTCGGATAGATAATAATTAGTAGGAAGAGCTTAAAAGGTCAATAAAATATAGCACTTAAAAGATACTTAAAAGAGAAATAATAGCGGCCTATAACTAACTATACTAGGTCGATACTAATATAATAAGCTCTTACGAAGTAATCGATATTTCTAAAAAGGACTCTAATAAGGAAATCGACGATTTAGAAGCCAAAAGAGAGATTTAGGCTATCCTTAGGGAGGCTCTTAAAGAGTATTAGGAAGATTTAGAATATTCTATAGATTCTAAGTCTTCTAGCTCGGAAAACTAATTCTATCTAGGGAGGAGACCCTAGCTCTATCGGATAGTAAAAATATACTATAACTAGAGAATATAGTAGATAATATATAGATAGAAGTTATTAATAAGGATAGGGTATATTATTTTGTCAATATTAATATCTAGAGCGACTAGAAAATCTAGAAAATATCTAGAAAAATACAAGATATTATTAAGAACCTTACTAGTATTAATCGCAAAATAGTTATCGATATAATATTAGCTATTCCTATATATTCTTTAAGATACACTCTAAGAGTAAATATAGCTTAGATAATAGATAAAATTCTTAAATAAGAAATATTAGAGTAAGGGTCACTTAGTTTTCCAACCTAAGACTAGCCTATATTTCACTATAGAGATATTATTGGAGAAGAAAGATAGTAGGAAGTCGAAGAATAGTTCTAAGGATACTATAATCTTATAGGACCGCTATACTAGGAGGGAACCCCCGAATAGAGGGAGCTAATCCGCGTACTATATATCTAGAGATATTTATTTATAAGCAATATTAAGGATATACTAGCTATAAAGCTTATTATATACTAGATTCTAACTTATCTAAATACAATCCCTAAGGCCTTATATCTAGCCTAGTATATATAGAAAAAGATTGACTAGTAGTATAAATATATCCTACTAATACTTAATATAGGAATTATTATCGAGTATATATCTAACTAGAGTACTAAAACCAAGTTCCTATTAAAACTAGATAGTAGTAGAATTAGGATAGTTTATTAGTTTATTACTCTTAATTAAGCTACTATTAAAATAAACTATCCGATATACTATATTAAGCCGATCCTTAATATACTAGCCTAAGAGAAATAGAAGGTATACTTTAAATACAATACTATAAATAGGTTCTAGGCTATACTAATTACCTTAGAATATACTTTTAAGACTATATTTAGTTGCGTGCTTAGTTAATTCTATTATCTTCGAATAGGATAAGGGTTAATCAGAGCCCTAGGCATATATACTAGGCTTAAGGATATCGCTATAGGCCCGATTCCTCTACTATATATAGAGCTAGCAATTTCCTCTAGGGAAGATAGTTTCGGTGACTTTATAGATAATAATCTCTTAGCCTCTCTCTTCTTATAGGGCTAGATTAAGTTCCTTACTAAAAGATATTTCCCTTATCTCGAATAGGCTAGGTTGACTCTCTCTAAGCGTAAGTTAGTCTTTAGTATCGATAAGTCGAAGATAGTAGGGTATAAGTTTACAATTAATAGAAGAAGACCTTTATAGAATAAAATTATAGCAATTGTTTCTTAGTCTATACTAAGTTTCGAACCTAAGCTTATAAGATTTCTATATATACTACCTTTTTTAAAGGTCTATATTCTAGGCCGGGCCGACTTAACTAGAATCCTAAAAGAAGTAGTTATTACTAATAGACTTTAGGGAAAAAGCTATTGGGTGCTTGACTTTGTATAGGGGTAGGCCTAGGAGAGAGCCTTTCGAAGGATTAAGAGATATATCAAGTATATTAAGCTAGTCGGTAGTAATCCCGATATTTAATACTACTTAGCCACTAATATATCGAATAAGGGCCTAGGCGGGGTACTCTTTTAGATAGTAAACTAGCCTATAGGGACAAAATCTTCTTATAAGATATTAGCCGATAAATATATAATAATATATATATTATATACCCTCGCTAATACCAAGACTCGATACTATATAATAGAGAAGGAGGCCCTCGCTATCCTAAAGTGCTTAGAGGAAGTAAGATAGCTTATAGTAGGTGCAAAATACCCTACTATACTATATACTAATTATTTAGTACTAAAGATAGTTTTAGGTACAAATTCTAATATCTTAGGAAGAATTATATAGTAGTTATACTAGCTCTAGGAGTATAATCTCGAGATTATCTATATCCTAGGAAAATTATAAGTAGTTATAGATAGGTTATTAAGACTACTATACTAGACTATAGCGGTTCGAGAACCCGAGGACCCTTTTCCCTCGCTAGTAATAGGGATTTTTATAGTATCTTACCCTATTATAGAGTAGCTAGGCCTAGTCTAGGAGAGATCCCTTTTTAACAAATATATTAGCGATAAGTAGTATAGGGATATTATAGCTAGGATCCTTAATAGAAAATAGAAGGAGAGTAATAATCGATTTTATCTTATCTACCTAGAAGGGACTAGACTTCTAGCTCGCTAGGAGAAACGGGGTTAGTATTCTCGATATATAAAGAAGGAAAAGGTGCTAGAGACTATATAAGAACTCTATAACCTTTATAGGCATTTTGTATATAGAATTATATTAGGCCGAGCGATTAGTAAATACTAGTGGCCAAATAGATCGATAGATCTTAGAGATTACTATTTATTATACCTAGTATATTAACTCTTAGGGCCCCAATTGCCGAAAAGCCTCCTATATATAGTAGTAGTACTCTAGCCAATAGAAATATTTATACTAGATTATATCGGTCTAGTGACTCCTAAATCTAATTGTAGATATCGATATATTCTTATTAGTATTGACTATATAAGTTGGTTTACCTTCGGAAGACCCCTTAAGATAGCTATAATAGATAACTTATTTATATTCCTATAGGATAATATAAATCGGAATTTCGGCTAGCTAGGAGTCTATTATATAGACTAAGGAACTTATTTTACTAGGAATAATTTATATACTAGGACAAAACCTTTCGGAGTTTAGTATATCTTTATAGCTTAAGTAGTACCCTAGTCTATAGGGCTAGTAGAATATATAGTCTAGCTTACTATTTTATACCTCTAGGCCCTAGCTATAAATAATATAGAGGTAATCTTTGACTAGGACTTATATATAGAAATAGCAATCTAAGCTATTAATACCTAGATAGTAGCTAAGTATAGCTATAGCCTAGCTAAGGTATTACTAGGATTTAAGCCTTAGTGCTTTAGCTCGATATCTATAGAGGAATAAATCCTAGTAGAAATCTTATAAGAGGAGACCTAATAGCTAATAGCTAATTAGTTCTACGAGAATATAGATACTTACCTTAATCTTCTCGAAGCTATTAGGGACTAGGTTTACTATATATAAGCTATAAAGGTAAAGGTTAATCCTAATAGTACTAAATAAGGGCTATAGTTTAAAGTCTACAATCTTATCCTAGTTAGGAATATTAATCTAGATAAAGTGTATATTTAGAAGCTAAGAAGTTGGTGGTTAGGCCTATTCGAGGTTATAAGAGTTCTAAACCACTATTAGTTTATAATTATCAATAACCTAGCCTCTAGTCTAAGGGTTGGGAAATTCTATATAGATTATATCAAACTATTTAGAACCTATACTAGCGACCTAAGATAGGAAGCTATCGATCTTATATTATAAAATAGCTATTAAGATATAATATATAAGGGCTTTGTAAGGGAAGAAGCTAAATTAGCTTATAAGGAGAGGGAAATTAATATTAGGAGGGGTAGAGAATAAGTTATAGGCTAGGTTAGTATAGGAATATTAATAGTAATAGCCTTTAGAATCCTATATTGTAATAAGTCTTATATTTTATCTCTCTCTTTTATTTTTACCTTATCTTTCTCTCTTTACTAACCCTATATATATACTATACTTCGCCTATAAGCTATACTTATCTCTATTTCTTTATCTTTACTTCTACTTTCTCTCTTATTCTCTCTCTTATTTAATCTTCCTCTTTACAACCTCTATAGCTAGTTCTTAAAACAATTATTAGGAGAAACTTTACTAAGCTATCTAGACTAAGGAAGCTTACTTCTCCTTAATTACTATTAGATAGCCTCTCTCTCTCGATCCTCCTAAACCCCCTACTTCTATAATAATAACTAACTCCGAGTGAGAAGTAATAAACAAGCTTCTAGAGACTAGTAAGGCCAAAATAAGTAATCCCGATATAAACCCTAATATAAACCCGACTTATAATACTAATACTACTAACTTGGCTAGTAAGGGCCTAGAGGAGACTAAACTAGCTCTATAAGCTTAAACCTTAGCTCTAATACCTCTATCTACTCTATAGGCTAGTACTATAAACCCTATATAGACTATCTCCTCTAAAGCTAAATTACTATCTTCTACCCTACTCTATACTAGTTATAAAAGAGTAAAGGCCCTCTAGGAAAATAATTTACTAAATAAATAGAAAGTACTTAATAAGGATTAATAAGCTATAATTAATCTTAATAAAGCCGAAATCGAGAAGCTTTATTATTATAGACCTATTATCTAGAAATAATTTAAGAAGGCTTTTACTATAGAGGGTTATCTATAGTATATCTTTAAGTATATTATCGAAAAGACAAATATAGTAGGAGAGAGCCTCTTTACTAATAAAGAAAAGTACTCTAATATCAAAGCTTATAGGTTCTAGAAATTAAGTAATAACTATCTATATTTATTTAATATTAAAGGATAGATCTATAAGTAGGCTAAAAAGCTTATTATCGATAAGATCGACTTTATCGATAAGTTTGTAAAGAGAGGGACTATAGAACTAGTAAAGATCGATAATAGTTTAAAACTATCTAAAATATCTAAGGCTATCCTCGAAGGGAACGTCTATCCTAAGATAGCTTATACTATAGGAGACTTTAGCTATAAGAGACAACCTAGTAAAAAGGATACTACTATAGCCACTATCGCTAACCTAAAAGCGAAGTAAGCTTTAGTTAAAAGAACTATAGTATAGGTTATCGCTAAATATCGTAAGATAGAGCGGGCTCTATAGGAAGCTCTAGACTAGGCTAGAGAGATTATCTTTAATATATATAAAGACTATAGCCTTCGCTATCCCGATCTCCTAAAGGTCCTAAAGGTCCTTAATAATCTATTCGATAGGGACTTTATAGATAAAGCGGATAATATAGACAATAAGATAGATAAAGACGAAGACGAAGAAAATAAAGATATATAAATATAGAAATTTCTAATCGAAATTTAGGGCTTAGGCCCTACTAAGAAGCGGGAAATTGCAAATTACGGATCGGGTTAGGATTTATAAGGGTTATAAGCGCAATTTTTATAGTTATATCGGGAAGTAGTAAGGGAGTAGAATAGTTCTTTTCCTATTAGGTAGGGCCTACCTAGCTTCATTATGGTTTTTTCGTAGTTTAGAGATCGTCAATTGATTATTCGTTCTATTACTTTAAACACTTAATACTAGCCCGTAAAGCTATTAGTGTCCTCAGAGCCCTTTTTAGTCCCTTTTGCATCATCATCTCTTCAATCCGCAGCATCTGAATGATCACCATAATCCTCGTGCGCTGATAGGGTTGATTAACCAGCGCTGACTAATTTGATCTCAAGACGAATTCGCCACCCCTCCATTTTCATGTCCGATTTTCCATTTCTCTTCCCTCAACAGACTCTGTCCCTCCGACTCAAAATGGCACCATCCTTCGTGTCCATTGACACCAGCGACGACTTCAACATGGCTCCCACGCCAAAGTCCGTCGACACCCCGCGCACCCTCCTCCTCGCGCCCCCCTCCATCGCTACTCAGGAAGACAAACTCCGTGCCCTTTTCACCTCCTACCCCCGCCAAACCTCCGATCTCCAAATGCTTGACCGCCTCTCTGCCGGCGTGGTCACTCTATCCAAAAATACCTATGACCTTGTTCTCATCATCACCGACACCGATGGCTCACGGCGTGCTGAGGCCCTGCAACTCCTCACTCGTGACGTATACACCGCCCTCGTACCAGCCATGAAGCCCGGCGCAAAACTGCAAACACAAGATCAACCGCTCAATGCCGCGGAAGCCATGGAAGCCGTGTTGGCAGGCTTAGTACAGAATGATAGCGGGTTCGAAAAGCCCAATTATGAACAAGCATCTGCCGTACCGCTGCGGTTCGGTGCCAACAAGAAAAAGACGGCGGCATCAGCGCCGGCGCCAACGGGAATAACGTCAAATGGGTTTACAGCAAATGGGAACGGCTTTAATGCCACGAACCATGACCGGGATGAGACTGACGAGCTGATTAATGAGGATGAATTGCTCGATGAGCAGGATTTCACGAGACCTATTATGCCCCGTATGTCTACTCTAATTATCAGAGATGCTTGGAACAAGTTCCAATTACTGACTCATTACAGCCCCACAGTGCCAACCCAAGACGGGCAAGAGACGCAAAGCCTGCAAGGATTGCACGTGCGGTCTATCAGAACGACTTCAGGCTGAGGATAAAGAGCGGCGCGATACGGCTGATGACAATTTGAACGTGATGAAGCTTGACACGGGCGATTTGAACGAGTTGGATTTCACCGTTCAAGGCAAGACGGGATCTTGTGGAAGTTGTGCGCTTGGCGATGCCTTCCGCTGCGACGGCTGTCCTTACTTGGGTCTCCCGGCTTTCAAACCGGGTCAAGAGGTGCAGATTTTGAATGATGTCGCGCAGCTGTAATGGTTTACTGAATGGCAAGATGAGATCCAATTTGGAGCTGTGGTGGCTTTGAATCTGGTGGATTGTTTGATACCTTATTAAATACTTGATCCTTGATATGCTCTGCTGGCGATAGCTGGCTATAATCTAGACTTCATTTTTGTATGATCTTGCGCTGAACCATAAATTACAAAATACGGAGTACTTCATAGTCATACAGTCAAAGTTGAAGTCTAGAGCTTGAAAAAATAAGAATAATAATCGTGTAGATTCATTCCAAGAATTCCTCCAATAGTATAACCCGATTAGTCGGAATCTGGTTCATCGCGCATCCAATCATGAGCAAAGTAAGCTGGTAAATATGCAAGTCCGAAATCAAAATTTTTTCAAGACAGAAAATGACTGTCTACGAGCGGTCCTTCTTCATCTGAGCTACGCGAATGCTCACAGCTCGCTTGTGCGCATCCAGTCCCTCCACTGCGGCGAGGGTCTCGACGGTCTTGGAGAGACTCAGCAGGCCGTCGGCGGTCAGATTGGAGCTGGTGATGTGCTTCAGGAATGAGCCGAGGTTCACGCCGGAGTACTGCTTGGCGTAACCGTAGGTGGCTGGAATAAGGGTTAGTTATCAAGTCAAAGAAAGGATTCAGTCTGGGAGCTTACGCAAGGAGTGGTTGACGCCGGCAGAGTAGTCGCCTACACTCTCTGGGGTCCAGGGACCGATGAATACACTGCCCGCATTTTGAACCTGATCGACGACCGCCTCGGGGCCATCGACTTGCAGGATCAAGTGCTCGGGGGCATATTGGTTGCTCAGATCCATCGCTTCATTGATGTCGCGCACGACGAAAGTGACGGAGTGCTCTAGAGCTCCGCGGACGATGTCCATACGGGGCAATGCTCTCGCCTGCTTGTCGACCTCGTCTTCAATGGCAAGCAGCTCTTGCTCATTCAGATCGATGGCAATGAGGATCACCTGTGAGTCGACACCGTGCTCAGCCTGGCTCAGCAGGTCAGAGGCAACAAAAGCTGGGTTGGCAGTCTTGTCTGCCACAACGAGAACTTCACTAGGTCCGGCCGGCATGTCAATGCTGACACCAGCGGAGGTGTCGTTGGAAACGAGCATCTTGGCCGCCGTGACAAACTGGTTGCCAGGACCCAGAATCTTGTCCACCTTGCTGATGCTTTCAGTACCGTAGGCCATGGCAGCAACTGCCTGAGCACCGCCAGCAAGCACAATACTCTCCGCATTGACCTTGTGAGCCACGTAGACAATCTCCGGCGAGATGCTCCCGTCCGCGCGGGGTGGAGAAGCAAGAACAATCTTCTTGCAGCCCGCCACCATAGCCGGAACACCCAGCATCATAGCCGTGGATGGGAGCACGGCAGTACCACCAGGGATATAGAGACCAACCCGCTCGATAGCCCGCGACATGCGAGAGCAAACCACACCGGGCATGGTCTCCATCTTCATGGCCTCGTTGCCACTTCCCTGCGCGGCGTGGAAGCGCTGGATGTTACCAATACTCACATCAATAGCTTCCTGTACGTCAGCGTCCAACTTCATCAGCTCGGGCGGGAAAGGCGCCTGAATGACTGGGGAGGTCAATGATGTAGCCTTTTCGAACTTGTGGGTGTACTTGAGCACGCCCGCATCACCGTTTTGGCGAACATCCTCAATAATGGGGCGGACAAGACCAACGATGGCATCATTAGACTTTTGGGAAGGACGCTTGAGGAACTCCTTCACCTCGGCGACAGGAGTCGAGGCAGTGACCACGCGCTTCATTTCAATCCGCGAGCGATCCTCCACAGGCTCAGGCTTGGGCTGAGCAGGGGCCGGCGCAGGCTTTGATTCAGAGGTGGCAAGACCAGCCTTCTCGGCCCAGGGGCCCTTAGCATCACCCTTTCTCCGCTTGACCTTGAGGTGTTTGAGGTCCAGATTCCGTTCAATGTCTTCTAGAGTAACACCCGCAGCAGTACACTTGGTCAACGCAAAGTAAAGTAGGTCTGCTGCTTCAAAGGCAACTTCTTCCTTTGTGTTGGCACGGCACAGCTCCTCGGCTTCCTCCATGATCTTGGCCTCGGTGAGCTTGGGCTCATTGAACAGGCGAGCGGTATACGACCCAGCCGGCGCATCGGCTTTCCGCGCAAGAAGAGTCTTCTGAAGCCGGGACAGACCAGCAGATGCGCCAAAGCAAGTCTCGGTGCCGAGGTGGCAGAAGCCTGTGATGAGTCATTATGGTTAGGATGGTACGATCAATTCCACTGGAGAGGGTACTCACCTCGTCCAATTTGCTTCACTACAAAGACCAGACAGTCGGCATCACAGTCAAAGCCAATCCGGATCAGCTCCTGCACATCGCCGCTTGACTGGCCCTTGTACCACAATCCACGCTTGCGACTCTGGTAAACCCCGGTGCCAGTGCGCAGAGCCTCGACGATGCTCTCGTCACTACTCCAGACAACACCCAAGCAGGAGCCTCGCTCATCAGTGACAGAGGTAGCGTAGAGTCCGTTGGCCTGGTCGGTGACGGCGCGCGAAGCAAGGAGTTTGGCAGGTGAAATTTGGCCAGCCACATCCCGCTCCAGAGTCAACTTCTGCGATGGCAGGATAGCAATTGCGCCCTGCTGTGTAACCTGATTCACGGCCTCCTCAGAGACTTCTTGGTCGCCGTATGTTGTGTAAAGACGGGGCGAGTCTGCGCTAATCTTCAATTTTGCTGCGGCGGCGGAGACGGCGGCGGGGTTGGTGCAAACACTGGCATCGTTGCGCTCGGAGGCATTGGCATCGATCCACTGCTGGAAAGTATCGAGCTGTGCATCGGACACGGCATAGGTGATCAATCGAGACGAGGGAACCGACTGTTCCTGAGAGAGTGCGGCCAATTGGTCGAGGGTGATAAGAATCTTAGCCGCACCAGCATTGAGGATATCGACGAGATCGCCAGCGGAGGAGATAGCTGTCGCGTCGACGTAGACATCGAGATGACGGAAATTCTGACGCAGAAATTGTTCTGCTTCAGCGAGCGTCGAGACCGTCACCAGCACCCGCCCGAAGTAGGCGATCTGCTTGAGGGTGAGGCCGGTGGTGGGGTTGGAGGGGTAGGAGATAAGGAAGGGAGTAGCCATGGCGGAGGGAGTTGGACTCGGGGAATAATACGAATGGGATTGGAAAATCCCCAAGGATCCCAGAGTTGGGGAAGAAAGAAGTTATTGTAACAAGAATGACTCTGTGTCATCGGGATTTTCCTGGCGGCGACCCGCATCTCGCTGATTCATCCATGGAACAGAGTTTCAATTTATCCTACAGTTCATACACAATTTTATAGGCAGAGATGATACCATCTCGATATTCCTGGAATCCCTGGGGCACCGAGTCCAATCCTTTCAAAACCTTGGGAGTGTTTGGTTTGACTTTGCCCTGCTCCAGCCATGCGGGCAACTTCTCAAACAATTCACTCGATAGCTCATGGTCTTCTGGAGAAGCCTAGAAGGATGGTCAAATTTCTGATCTTCTTCTTCGAAAGACGCCAACTCACCGGCCAGTGGAAATGACCATAGCCATGGTCTTTCAGGAATGCAGTCCATACCAGCACATCGGTGACGCTCGTGTTGGATTGGACCTGCTCTGTATTGGCTTTTCCTGGTCGCACAGTGCACAGATGTCCGTTGTGACCGTCCAATGATTGAGATGCAATTGAGGAAGATGTCGTATTGCCAATTGTATCGAAAATATGCTCGAGTTGTGGAGCTGCCTGGCGAATTTTCTCAATGACTGCGGGATCATGGTAGTCGAAGACATGTTGAGCCCCGCAGGATCGGACCAGATCTGCATTACGGGGACTGCAAGTGGTGATCACCTCGAATCCGCACAGTGTGGCCAGTTGAATAGTGTACAGGCCAACACTGGCTATGAAACATTAGTGATTCATCGCGGAGAGATTGCACAAGAGTCTTACAGCTGCCACCCCACACCAGAATACTGGCCCCAGAGGCATTTGATCGATCGAGTTTCAGACAATCTTTGGAAAACAGAGCAAGCCAGGCAGTTGCTGCGGCCAGTGGAACTGTACTAGCCTGTGCTCGTGAGAGGCTGGCGGGCACCTTGAAGGAGATGTGTTCATCGGCGATGGTGTATTCGCTATAGCCACCCAGACCAGAGATCTCCCCTGCCGTGGTTCAGTAAGTGAACTCGATTGAAACATGATGGCACTCACCTCCCCAGATCAACCCTGCTATCACATCTCCTTTTGCGAGTCGAGTGACTCCAGGACCGAGCTCGGTCACTTCGCCGACAAAGTCACAACCCAGGACTGCCCCATCTCCAAAGGCATTGACATCGAAGCATTGCACTAGTCCGTCGTGAGGATTTGACGCTATCAACGGAGCTGATATAGCATACCGTCGGTTGGATTCTGTGCTACATGCGACACTTTCACTTGCACTTGGCCTGGGCCTGGAGTCGGCAAAGGCAGTTGTTCTTGCACTAATTTCGGAGTCTGGTCGGCCACGCGAACCACGAGAGTCTGAGAAGATGCCATAGTTTCTTATTTGAATACAAACACGTCCAACGATTGAGATCATCAACGCGATAAATGACATTGTATGGTTGAACAACGCTTACAAATCGAACCCCGCTCAAGTGGATATTTACTGTTTTTCTTGAAAACATCAGATTGTATATGTTTAAAGGCCACAATCGTCATTGTTTTCTCTAAAAACCTTAAAGGAGTTCTTCCGAGTTCTCAAAGTCTAATCCCCTGAACCAGCATGGATCGCCCACCTATAGTCTCAGTCTAGCATCATACTGATTCACATCGAGTGATTCACATCGCAGTCCGTCTGTCTGAACACAATATCAGGAGAATCCCTTGCCGAGGCGTGCATCTCAATCAGCCCTAATTCTTTCTCTCCCAAAATAAGAAATGGTAAAAAGGCATTCTGTCAATGCATGATCACCAAGACTATCATTACTCGATTCAGCAAATGGCGGAGAATCTTCCGAAATGAACATCTTGCATCCAAAGCTTTGAGAGATGGTTGTATAGAAGACATGGACTGGGAAATATCCCATCACAATCAGCTTCTACAGTCACCATGAGAGATTGAGAGAAATCACCAACAATCAATGACATTCCGAATGGCGCCATGCACCAATAACAGACTCCACAAACCTTGCAGATCCTTAGAGACAAACAGCAATTCGCCAGGAACGCAATAATCCTGGTCCAAGTCCGATCGTATAATGTCCTTCCCCTTCCGAGATGCAACCCACTCCACTTCCCATTCTCACTGCATCCACTCGTATTTAAATAGTCGCTTTTGACCCTCTCCCTTCGCTTGCGACGTGATTCTCCTGGAGTTTTATTTTTATTGATCCGACCCCTTGGAGTCAGGAGTCACTCCACATTAACGCCATGCGTGTCACGTTGCTGTCCCTCGCAGCCTTGGGCCTCGCGAATTCGGTGACAGCGTATCCCTTTCCCGAGACCGAGGCGGTTCTCCGTCGCCAGTCAGAGAATCAAGAAAAGGCCGATGCCGTGAAGAAAGCGTTTCAACATGCCTGGGACGGGTACATGAAACATGCTTTTCCTCACGACGAATTGCATCCCGTCAGCAATGGCCATGGGGATTCCAGGTGAGCATAAACGACCCTCAATATGCGAATTAAAAAGAAAGAGCGAAATGCGAGCTAGAGTTCTTCGATAGAAACGGATGGGGTGCCTCGGCCGTGGATGCCCTATCAACTGCGATTATCATGGGCAACGCAGATGCGGTGAATACGATCCTCGAGCATATTGCGACAATCGACTACAGCAAGACTACCGAGCAGGTCAGTCTGTTCGAGACGACAATTCGCTACTTGGCAGGGATGTTGTCGGGCTATGATTTGCTGAAAGGCCCTGCATCGGACTTGGTCAAGAACCACGAACTCGTGGACGGTCTCTTGACCCAGTCAAAAAACTTGGCCGACGTGCTCAAGTTTGCCTTTGACACTCCGTCGGGTGTACCGCGAAATGACATTAATATCACCTCGCGAGGCGATGACGGCTCTCGAACCAATGGACTCGCGACAACGGGAACTCTCGTCCTGGAATGGACGCGCCTTTCCGACCTGATTGGAGACGACCAATACGCCAAGATGAGCCAGAAGGCCCAGTCGTACCTGTTGAACCCCAAACCCGCAAGCAGTGAGCCCTTCCCGGGCTTAGTGGGCAGCAACATCAACATCGCCAACGGCCAATTTACGGACTCCAACGTTCATTGGAATGGCGGCGATGACTCGTTCTACGAGTACCTGATCAAGATGTACGTGTACGACCCCAAGCGATTCGAGACCTACAAGGATCGCTGGGTGCTTGCGGCCGAGTCTACCATCAAACACCTGCAGTCACACCCGACGTCCCGCCCGGACCTGACGTTCCTGGCCGGGTACAATCATGGTCAGTATGACCTCAGCTCGCAGCATCTGACCTGCTTCGATGGAGGCAGCTTTCTCCTTGGGGGTTCCGTGTTAGACCGTCAAGACTTCATTGACTTTGGTCTGAAGCTCGTTCATGGATGCGAAGCTACCTACAACCAGACCCTGACCAAGATTGGTCCGGATTCTTGGGGCTGGGACCCGAAGAAGGTGCCAAGTAACCAGAAAGACCTGTACGAAAAGGCGGGCTTCTACATCACCAGCGGGGCGTATATCCTGCGGCCAGAGGTGATTGAGAGTTTTTACTACGCGTACCGCATTACCGGCAAGGAAATCTACCGCGACTGGGTTTGGAATGCCTTCGTTGCCATCAACGAAACCTGCCGAACGGAGTCGGGCTTTGCGGCCCTGAGCAACGTGAACGCTGCCAACGGTGGCTCCAAGTACGACAACCAGGAAAGCTTTCTTTTTGCGGAAGTCATGAAGTATTCTTATCTCGTTCACTCTGAAGGTATGTTTTCACCTCGCTAAAGCAGGTCTGATACTCACAATGCCTAGACGCTCCCTGGCAGGTCCAGACCGGTGATAAGAACACTTTTGTGCTCAACACTGAGGCTCATCCTGTGCGTGTGGTGCGCGATTAATGCTGCACTATAGCTATTATTAGTATATAGCCATTGACTAGCACGCATGTTAATTATCATTCTGATCATTTCCATGCTTGAGTAGACTTGATTAAAGACCGATGATTACCCAGATGGTCTACGATCAAGCTACGCTCTTACGATCATATCGGAAACACCAAGACAATCCCTCGAGACATGCCTCTACTCTGAAAATAACTTGCAGGTTCAATCTGATCATTAACATGTTCCAATCATCTGTGTGCTTCACTCAAACACTCAGTCTCAACTAGATACAAGAACCAACAACCTGACACATCCCCATTCTAATTATTGCTCGCAAGCAAATTAACAAGCAACAGGCAAAGCACCAAACTTAGCCGGAGCATCAAAAAGACCCAGCTCAGCCTCACGGCGACGAGTCAACCCGTTAACAGGCTCGCCATTAGCCTTATTCCACAGCGGCAGCTCATCATGAGTAACAGCGACGACATCCTCACCGGCATTCATGCGCTTGACAAGATCGGAATCTTGCATGTTGCCATTGCCGACGTTGAAGGTCCACGACACCAGGGCTGCGTACTGGTTGTCGTTCAGAGTGACGGGGTCAGCAAGGGCGTTGGTTAGACCGTCCTGGAAGCTCTGTTTTTTGTCAGATTTTTCTTTTTAACGGTTATCTGTGTATATAATAGAACTTACGATGAGGTCGCTGGCCAGCAGCTGGCTGGCCGTCTCCTCGGTCAAGGGCTTGGGGAACGTGACTTCCGAGCAGGAGGCATCACCGCACAGATGGCCGTAACCGATAGTCGGGTTACCGAAGCCATCGTCGTAGGGGTTAGCCTCGAACTTTTCGAAGCTCTTAATGAGGTTTAACCCGTTTTGGTTGATTGGGGGGCCGGTGCAGGCGATGGCCAGGGCCGGGAGAGCGGCAATGAGGAGCTTGAAAGACATGGTGAATGGATGGTTTGTTTATCGAGTTGGATTAATGCAATGGGGATTCCCACGCTTTATACCCGAGCAATTGACCGTGAATATTATTCTACTATTGTTTTCGTTCAGAGTCGACTCGTTTCCTCCAGCAACGATCTACATCGTCGATACGAGGTCTTCTGAAGAAGCCAACTTGGCGACGATCAATCCATGCACATATAGAGCAAGGAAGAATAGATCGGCGTGGAACGGACATTTTCAGGCTCGTTTAGCGATCTAGAAGTGTTGTCCCTGCATTTCTGTTGCATCTTGCAGCCTGCGCAGTCGATATAGAGTTAACTTTCGCCTCAGCCCCTTGATAAGCTCGTATTGAGCGGCGATCGCCCGCGCCTCCCACCGTTGCCATTGCGCCACTGAAGAAGATCCGGCATTTCTGTTGCTAATATCCCGTGGTTCATCCTCGTGTATTCCGTTTTCGTGTTTTTCATCCTCGTGTTTAGCCCAGCTCTGCATTCTTGGCTCGGATGCTTTTCATGAGTGGACATGTAGAATACGAGCTTCTCCACGCTCAACCTCAACAAAGTATCTCGGTCTAATGGAACCCAAATGATGATCGTCGGAGCGTATGGTATTGCCTTCATCTTGCCATAGGATCCTGCTGATCAACTCAACTCAACAATCATGCATTGGCTTCTTCCCACTGTACTTCTGTCAGCACTCGCTGCTGCCCAAAATGGCAAGTCCGTTTACAAGAAACGCCTGACAGGCGAAGACCTCGACACTGGTCACCGCTGGGGCGTCGCCGGGACAGACCTGGGAATCCCTTACGTCCTGGAGAACGGGGCAATCGGGTACCTATTCGGTGACACCTTCAGCAGCCAATGGCCCGAAGATCAAAAAGACTGGCGCTCGCCTGTTCTCCTTCGCTCCGCTGTTCATCCTTCCGACAAAGACGGGATCGTCTTCGACAGTGCCGCCAGCGTTGCGGGCGACGGGCTCGCACCGGAAATCACGCACGATGGCCATCGTGGTGAGGACGGAATGGGCGCGACTGAGGTTTCGGTGATTCCAAATGACGGAATTGCATTTCCCGAGACCAAGGAGCAGATTGTCTCTTATATGAGCATCAAATCATGGGAGCCGTGGTCGACCAATTATGCCGGGTTGGCACACTCCAAGGATGGCAACACGTTCACGAGATTGGATATTCAGTTCGGAAATGATGAGAAAAACCTAGATCCGTTCCAGATGTGGACGATGCAGCGCGATGGCGAGTGGGTTTATATCTTCTCTGTGCGAGCTGGTCGTCAGACGGGCCCGATGATGCTGCAGCGTGTGCCTTGGGACAAGATGACCGATAAATCCGCGTATCAAGGCTGGGGCTGGAATGGTAGTGACTGGGACTGGAATCGACCTTGTACGGCTATCTTCGAGGGGAAATTCGGTGAGCCTTCGGTGCGAAAGTTGAGTGATGGGACTTGGGCCATGGTTTACCTGAACTTGGACGGGACGCCTAACATCGTGTCGCGCACGGCGACGGGGCCAAACATGGAATGGTCGGAGGAGACAATTCAGGTGACTTGGGATCAGGAGCCATCGCTATATGGGGGTTTTATTCATCCGTGGTCGACGTCTAAACCGAATGATTTGCACTTGATGGTGTCCAAGTGGGCGCATAGCGAGAATGGACATACGACGGCTTATCATATGAGTCAGTATGTTGGCAGTTTATAAGTTGGAGGATGAATTCTTGGAAATTGACATAATTTGTATTGGACTCTAGTCATTTACTGTTATTACTGTGAGCTGTGTTGGACTTCGCTCAAATCTAATCTAGCTTAATCGGAATGGACAGCTGTAAATTGTGATGTTTGTTATAGACATTAAATTAGACATTAAATATTGCAATCATAGACAGACTGGACTGTCAGATTATACATTAGTCCTCGTGGACTTGTAAATCCACCATGCGGAATCTTCGTAATATCTCCATACCAGAAGGCAAGGAATTCCATAGTGAAAACCCAATGATTTAGGCAATTTCATCCTTCTGCGTCCTCTGTTGCTTGGCTTCCCTGCGCAGGAAATGACAAGCCATGGAAGCATAAACAACCAACGTCACATAGAAAACCCTATAGAATAAAATCAGTAACTGACTCTATCCGATTTAACGTTGCAAGTCAACTCACACTCCAAGAAGCGTCATCGTGGATCCGAATATCTCCACTCCATATAGACGGTCATCATCAGTACCCCGATCTCCATAACCAAAGGTACGGTAACCGCTCGAAAAAGATAGGTACATGATGGTCGTGATGATCTGGGCCAGAAACGAAATACAATCAAAGGCAATGGTCACGCCGGGGTGAACAGGGCAGCCGAAGAGAATGACGATCATGTAAATGGTAGACCAGAGGAATCCAAAAGTGGTCTGTATTTGGCGACATTAGCATGAAGTCTTCAAGCGGAAATAGAATACTCACGGCACCCAGGTCAAAGCTGGACAATCCTGATCCATTGCCATCGGTGTAGACTACATTGTTCTCGTGCTGAACGAGAGACCAGGCGAAGCAGATGACGCCCACCATGGAACATATCACGGTGCCGAAGCGAAAGGATAGAAAGTTGAGCCATTTTTTCTGTTGTCTGGGTACTGCCTCGACCGACCAAGTGGATTCATTGGGAGGGAACATGTCGGTATAGTTGTAGGTTTTGATATATCGCAGAGTCCCGAATTTTCTGAGTATGCAGAGATGTCTCACGGAGAAAACGACAATATATACCCTTGCAAGCAATAGAAGAATGGTTCATAGATTCAGGCCTCTGCACATCATTGCCCTATTGATCGTCGCACAGCCCAAACAACTCCTCCACAGTGGCGACGCCAAGATCCCTTAGGGCCGCAATTCCACAAACCTCTCTTTTCATAAGACTGAAGAACTAACAAAGATCGAATCATCGATGAGCTTCCAAATTTAGGCTTATGATCTAGCTTACTCCGGAATTTGAGTGCGCTTGGTTAGTATCTTGATCTCCGCCACGGCGTCATTTCATCTTGGCATAAATCGCACGGCCCAAAGGAGGCTGTTGGCCTTATTTCTTTAAATAGAACATATTGCTTCATCGATATCATGGTACCGAGATAACATTCGCTTTCGAATAAATGATCAAGTAAACTCATGCTCATCCTACAGTCCTCGTCGACAAAAACATGACGACTTGATTGGCACGTCGGCCATCGTCAGCGCCACCCGTAATTGAGACATCAAGATCCGCGCCTCGGATTTTCTCCCCAACTTGACCAAACATTCATGATAGCCGTGGAGAGCCCACACATTATTTGGATGGCGCAGGGCACGCGGGAGGGTATCGTCGATCCCCAGATCAGCGGCGTACACTTTGATCGCCTCGTCGACCCGGTTTTGTTCTAACAATAGGGCTCCAAGTGCATGTCGCGTCGGTTGCATCCAGCCCCATGGCTCGTCATAAGGGAGGCTATCGTCTCGCTTGATTGCGGTTTGGAGATAGGCAAATGCAATGTCGTACTCGCCCTGGCGATATGCGATTTCGCCATCCAGCATTGGCCGTGCGATCTCCAACATGTCCACACAGGCATTGTTGAAGATTGTGCGGGAGGAGGGGACTAATTTGACAGCTGCAGCAAATCGGATGCGTTCTTCTTTGGCTTCGCCAACACGCCCTGTCGCCGCGAGAGCAATGCCTTTCGCATAGTGTGTCATCGCGGTAGTCACGCAGTAGAGACTTTGATTAACTGGAAGGTCGAGTGCAATTATCTCCTCCCAGCAGCCGAAGCGAATATAAGGGTGCACACGAGTGGCCACGAACCCTTCCAGCCAATCTGCCAAAGGTGGGGATTCGACTCGGAGAAGATCCTCAGTGATTGAGCTCGCAAGTTCATTTGCTGTCTCTAGGGCAATCTTCGACTGGCCGCCTAACATGGCTGCATAAATTCGGAAATGATAGTCGTGCGCGCGGTAAATGTTATAAAAATGACCCAGGGGCTGATTGGCGAGGAATTTGTTGTCTGCGAGAATCGCGGAAGTGTTGCACGCCACTGCGCGACGATACTCACCGCAAAGCACATCGAGATGGCTTGGCATGTGTTCAAGATGGCCAGCATCTGGTACTAAACCTCGGAGATAGTCTGCCACTGGGAGACCGACCTCGGGAGTTGGTGACATCTCGATGAGATGGATATACAGATGGAGAAGCCCGGGGTGCTGGAGGGCATCATCATCGGCCAAAGCAGTATCCAATGCTTTTTTAATCTCAAAGGTTCGGGCGTTGGGGTTTGCTTTCCCGGTGTAAATATCCCACAAATTCCACGGCGCGACATTCATAATAGAATCAGCATATAAGGCGACGATATCGAAATCATCCGAAAAAGATTTGTAAACAGATGTCATGGCTTCAGCATATCTGTGGTTCCATTGTGAACAGTCACCGTCCGGTTTCACCTGGGGATATCGACGTTGCAAAGCAGTAATGAGAGCTTTCTCGACTGGAGTCGCTGTATCTGCGTGTTTTAGTGCCTCGACTACTGCGGTATAAGCCCGTTCTGTAGTGGCCGAGAGATCCTCGCCATCGAAGAGCTTCCACGGTTTATTATAGTTTGGGCCCAGGGAGAATGCAAGACCCCAATATCCCATCGCACATGTTGGATCAAAAAGGATCACCTGCTCAAAGCAGTGGATAGATTCCTGGTGATTGAAGGCATAAGCCCAGATCAGACCGCGATTGAACCAGGTTTGGGCATCAGGACTCGTAGTGCTGATCTTTCGCTCGAAGCTACCCAAGTCGTAGTATTCGGCGGAAGAAGATTTCCGAGAAGGGCATTGAGATTGTTTCCAGATAGCTGCAGGAGGATCAGCGGGGGCCATTGTTGAAATGCGCGTTGCGAAGTCTTGTTTCGGTGGTTTCTGGTTTCTGGTTGCGGGGGAAGTGGGGCATAAGCATCGATGTCAGTAGTTGGATCTTATGCAATATCACGAGTACATATTTCAATATTTTATCAAAGGTAGTCGGTAGTCTCTTATGGAATATTATATCAGGCTTCAAATCTATCGATACCATTTAGCTTAATTTGAGTGAAATTCAAGGTGTATATATGGCACATCCATTAAGTGTCATTCACCAAGTCATACTCACTGCTACTTTCAGATATAATGCAGGATAGACATAATGCAAACAACAAAATACTTTATCATAAAATCATCTATTATGACCTGTTGTCTGGAAAAAGGTCGAAGATTCGACTCTAATTAATTGAGGCGGATGTACATGTCGATCAGCAAAATCGAGATAAAAGGACAATGATAAACAGTCGACACCAAAGAAAATTGAATAATGGATCTTCAAGTATGTAATCAAGAATATTCCCTCAGGACAAGCCAACGTCAAATAAGAAATTCCAGACTGCATTCCATCCCATCTCCACTGCCCCACAATGCGCAGATTTGCGGCGGATCCACCGATTATCTGCTCGATCCCGCTCACCTTGGTGGTGAGAGCACCTTGCGGGCGTGGAGGTATAAGGGATGAATGGATTTCTGTCTCAGTCTTTTATTCATTCCTCTACCACAGAACTCTTGTATAAATTGCATTTTATCAACTCACTCACTTCTCATAACCATGTGCGGCGAAACCAACCGGCCTACCTTTGGCGGCACCATCGCGGTGCTTTTTCCTCAAGAGAACCGCTTTTCTTCAAATGCATCGGAGACATCACTTTCATCCTCTCCAGACTCTATCACTTCGTCTTCCTCCTCGCGGTCGAACTTGTCTTCATATTCGCTCTTTTTCCGAGATTCGTCCGAAAATCACAGAACCAAGGCCGTCTTTCGTATGGATGATCCTGAGACTTATAAGACTTTAAGTGAATGTGGGCATGTAGACATGCGGATAGAGTAAGTGAAATGGAAAGTCAATTAGATTGTGATGCTTATTTGAGATTCAGGAAATTCGGAGATCTATCTGTTACTACATCACCTATTCCACCGCTACATCATTTTCGATTGGATTTATCAGAGAACAAACGACCCCAGCTAGGACAGACAAACATCGAGCTGGAACTCGAGCTGCCCGATAGGCTAGACCTGGGCGTTTCGGAGAAAGGGGTTGTTGGACGACAAGTAACGGTGACGGAGGCTGGGGGAGCTGTTCTTGGTGTGGGAATCGTGGGTTACAACTAAGTCTGATGGCCACCAAGCATGAATCTTTGTTTTATTCAAATCTTATTCTACATGAGGACAGTATAATTTGATATCCAAGCGCGTTTGATTGAACAGGCTCGCTATTTCTGCATTTTCTGATTTCTGACACTGGCTAATGCATAACTTCTGATCGACCATTACAGCTTCAGCGGATTCTCCACGCCAGCGGTAAATCGCTTCTCTGCCTCGGCCCAGTTGATAATCTTCCAGATACCCGCAACGTATCCAGCCTTGTTGTTGAGATACTGGAAACTGGTTAGAGGAAGCTGGGAGAAAATGCAAGTTGACTCTTACCTGGAGGTAGTAGGCATGCTCCCACATATCCACACCAAACACAGGCACATCTGGTCCATTCACGGGGTCCTGATCCTTGGTGGTGGTAATCTCAAGACGACCCTTGGGACCACCAGTGCTCACCAGCCAGCCCCAGCCACTACCCTGGATTCCGAGAAGTGCAGCACCAAAGGCGTCAACGAAGGCCTGCTCGGATCCCCATCGAGAAACGATGGCACTCTGCAGCGAGGGTGCCGCACTCGCCAGGTTGTTTCCAGGAGTCCCGGGTGGAGTGAGATTCTTCCAGAAGAGGGAGTGGTTGATGTGTCCACCGCCGTTGAAGCGGATCTTCTGTTGTAGACCAATCAAGGTAGACACATCATTGGACTGGGTGGCCGAGGCGTGGGCAGAGAGGGCCGCGTTGAGGTTATTGATATAAGTCTGGTGGTGCTTTTGATGATGCAGCTCCATGATCTGCTTGGAGATCACGGGCTCCAGGGCCTGGGGATATGAGCTTCAAGAGAAGGTCAGATTGGATAGAGCAACTTACATCGTAAGCATATGGTAGGGGAGGGAGAGTATGAGTAGCCATGGTGATTTGCAATGTAGAAGATCAAAGTAGTGAAGATGAGAGAGTATAAATGAGACACCAAGGTCCCCTTAAGTGGGATGCTGAGTTGCCCCTCTGGTCCCCAAGGTTAAGTGACGTGCGTGAAATTGAGCACATTATCCCCACTGTCTCTGGATGTTCAGATGTGATTCGAGCCGGAATGAGCGTGCGTGTTATCCACAAGGTTGTCTCCAGCCAAGCAAAACTTCCCATTGGAAGTTGTCGCTCAAACCTGTCCTTTGTTTGGTTGAGTAGTTGAATACCGGTTAACCATATATCCCCGAATGACCTCATGGTTCTTAGAAATCAATAGTAAGCTGATGTTCCAACGTCGATTAGGAAATTCCAACATTGTCTAGAAGGGTTGACGTATCCAGATCGACAACAGTAAGTTTATGGGAAACATGCAGGATCCCCGGATTTTCTCCATTCACTTTGTCTGCATGGTTCCAAGCAGATAAAAGTCCACAACTTTAAATTCTGCGACATTAGAGTTGCCAGACTATATGTCTCCGAATTAAATGTCTTTGGATAAATCAAGGCCTTAATATAGTTTCTCCGACCAAACATCTTTCGGTCCACCCAAGCTTCTTTACCGTACAAATTCTTGGCCCTCCATCACCTGAAACTAATTTACTCCACACATATCTCAGGACATAACTGAAATTCCCCAGGCTAAGTATATCGCGAAGATTACTAATCTCCATATTTGCGGGGTTTCGGCTGCAACGAGCCTCGGTAACGAGGAGTATATACCCCGACAATGACAATGGTTGCGTTGCAAATCTTTGCATCCTCCAACATTCCACTACACAGACACCGCAACCATGTCTGCCGCAGAGCAAGTTCAATTGACGGATTTTTCCAGTATCTTCTCCCTTGACGGGAAAGTTGCAGTCGTCACTGGCGGGTCGCGGGGACTGGGATTGCACGCTGCCTCGGGGTAGGATCACCCGCCTTGACAATGGGTTTCCTAGACAGGAATTATCCAGCTAACCCAGTCCAAAGTCTTCTACAAGCCGGCTGCTCCAAGGTCTACATCACCTCGCGTAAGAAGCAGGCCTGCGATGAGGCCGTTGCAGCCCTGAATGCCATTTCCGGCAAACGGCCTGGAGCCCAGGCCATATCCGTTCCAGCGGATAGTTCCCGAATGGAGGAACTAGACCGACTGGTTGCGGAGATTGGCAAGACGACAGATCACGTTGATATCTTGTTTGCCAATGCGGGTGCGACATGGGGCGAGAAGTTCGACACACACCCGGAGAAAATGTTCTCCAAAGTCATGGACCTGAATGTGAAGAGCGTCTTTTACACCATTCAGAAGTATGATACTGATTTGTCATATGATGATCTTTCTTTTACTTTGTCCGGTTCGTGCTAATCGGTCATCAGACTCACTCCCTTACTCACTGCCAAGGCAACTCGTGAGAATCCGTCTCGAGTCATCATCACGGCTTCAGTTGCTGGTATTGGAATTGGCACTATCGGTGAGAATGCGACGCCCAGCTACTCCGCTTCGAAGGCAGCGGCGATTCATCTTGCCAAGAACCTGGCGGTCGAACTTGGACCGAGGCATGTCTTGACGAATGCCATTGCGCCGGGATTCTATCCGTCGAAAATGGCGAGTGGTTTGATTGAGCTCAAGGGAGGATTGAAGCATTTAGAGGAGTTTTCGCCGAATGGGCGGCTGGGCCAACCGGAAGATATTGCAGGACTGGTTGTATTCCTGGGATCGAGAGCATCGAGTCATTTGAATGGCGCGGTAATTGCAACCGATGGAGGTGCTGTGTTGAAGGGAAGATTATAAAGTGGACAATCCGCCTGTCTTTTCACAATCGAATGGAATTCCGGAACACTGGCAAAATATTCCTTATGAACATTCCATTGATTGGCTGTTTCATAATTAGTCCGTATTATCTGATAATTTGATCCTGAACAAGATCGAGAGCACAAAAGACTCGGTAATCTCTGAACCGAGGCTTCTCCGCATTCCCCGCATTGTATTAAGTCTTGGTTGCCCGCGCAGTTGGATTTTGCAAACTCCCGTCATGGCTACCAAAGAGCCTCGCTATGTAGCCATAGCCCAGCGCAAGCAGGCTGAGCTTGCTGCTGCGATCCCTGTCGAATGGCGACTGCCAGCGCAATTTATCCCCTCAGGCATGCTTTCGTCTGCCGAGTCCATCACAGAGGGACCAAAACAATATGGTCGCGTCAACGTAATGAATGTACCCCGAACGTGCGGCGTACTGTCGAGCAAAGAGCTCGCGATAACCGAAAATTATGATGTGCGAGGTTTAGTATCGGCCATGACCGAGGGCAAGCTCAAGGCTGAGGAGGTGGTGCAAGGATTCTGCAAGGTGAATGAACATCAGAGATTCTTATCCATCAGTGGCACCCAACTAATCACTTCTTAGCAAGCAGCAATTTCTCACCAGCTCACTCGCTGTTTGACCGAGCCTTTATTTGACCGTGCCATTCGCCGCGCACAGGAACTGGATGATCAGCTTCAACGCACGGGTATCCCCGCTGGCCCCTTGCATGGCCTCCCCGTCTCAGTAAAGGACACATTCTTCGTCGAGGGCGTGGACTCCAGCATCGGACTGTCCGCACTGGCATTTAAGCCAGCACAATCCAATGCAGCACTTGTCGATCTGCTCCAGTCTCTTGGGGCCATCATCATCGCCAAGACCAACGTCCCTCAAACGCTTGGGGCACTCGATAGCTGCAACCATGTGTTTGGACGTACACTCAACCCCCTCAACCGGCAATGGACAGCCGGGGGCAGCACAGGTGGCGAGGCTGCTCTGATCGCCATGCGCGGGTCGATGATCGGTTTCGGTACGGACATTGGCGGCAGCATCCGCGTGCCCGCCATGTGCCAGGGTATTTATGGCTTCAAGCCGAGTACCGGCCGGGTCCCGTTCGGGGGTCAGGAGAGCGGACAGATTGCGGGTAAGGGTCGGATCGCGCTACAGGCGGTAGCAGGCCCCTTGGCGCGGTCCGTCGCGGACATCGAAGCTGTGATGGCGGAAATTGTGCCGCGCGCTGAGTTCTTCGGTGAGGATGGCATCCCAGGCTACTGGCCCTCGCCGTCAGTGTCTATGTCGACTTCTCCGTCGCGCAATTTTACTGTTGGGGTGTTGAAGACGGATGGTCTGGTCACACCTTTACCTCCTATTACTCGTATTCTACATGAAGTGGCCGACCATCTCCGACGGACACCCGGCGTGGAAGTCGTTGATATTCCTCCTCCGCCGGCTCTTGCAAAATGTCAAGGGCTCGCTGGCCGGCTGATGGGCGTCGACGACGGGTCTAACATGATCGATTTGATCGAAGGGATGGATGAGCCTCTCATTCCCTGGCTACAGGGTCGAATGAAGCGTGGCAAAGCACTAACTGTGAATCAGCTGGCGCAATTACAGGCCCAACGCGCCGATATTGAGCAAGAAATGCTGAAAATGTGGACTTTGTCGTCGTCTCGAACAAGACGAGTCGATGCTATTGTCTGCCCTGTTGCTCCGCATCCAGTTCCACAAATTGACCGATACAACGCGGTTGGGTATACTTCGTCCTTTGTATTGTTAGACTATCCAGCGGGCGTCGTGCCTGTGCGATCATTTTCAGAGTCAGACCTTGAGCTTGGTCGGCAGATGGATGCGCCTGTATTGGGAAGCTGGGACAAGGCGAATCGACAACTCTGTAAGTCTAGCCGTAATAATATAGAGCAAAACTGACTGTCACCAGGGGACGAGAAAGAAGTTGACCGCCGGGTTTATTTGGATTCTCCGCTCAGTGTTCAGGTGGTGACGCCAAAGCAGCATGACTACAAGCTGTTCCAAGCTATGGAGATTGTCGACCGCGCAGTGCAAGGGCGTGTGGGATCTATTACTTCCAGATTGTAAATATTCGGATGAGTCAGTAGGATCTCTATTATTACTATTCCGTGTGTGGTTCTGAATTGTAGTCTTTTCTGTATGGATTTTGTGCTCGCAGCTGCTCTTGTACCACATTGCCATTCACAACAGTCGATTGACGAGTATATTGCTTAGTTTTAACATTAACATGCGACTGACCTTGTTAGACTGGTACAGCTTCTTCCCATCAAAACAGTGATCTAAATTTGGATTTGTGGAGCTGATGCATCACCTGACCTCATCGCGCAAGCGTCAATATCTTTAATTGCTTGAATTCCCTCGTCTTCCAGTTCGAATGACCTTGTCAATCGCATCTGACTCACAACCATGTGAAATTTCAATCTCAGGAGCCTGAATCCCCCGATCGATTTCCCTGGCACGTGCAATACCTTCACCGATGGATCCGATGGCTTCCGGCCTTCCGCTTGTGGATATACGCCTCGTCATTGAATTGGCTTCAGATGTCTTCGGACCGCAACCTCCCGATTCCAGCGGATAAAAGTGGACCGGCATGAGGAATGGAGGTTCGAATTTCAAGCTTGCCGTCCCGATTCGGTCCTTTGCTTAGCGTAGTCTCCCTGATGTGGACATGAAGTCATGGATGTGTCAGTTCTCGGAAGCCGAGCCAAGCTTTATTGGTGATTAAGAAGCTCGGTACATCCCACACAATACCAGAAACCATGTCGGTCTGAATCTATTACCAATCCCGTTCTTCTGCGATGCCGCCTCGGTCAGTTACAAGCGCCATGCGATCTGGGCTCGTCCGGTCACGCCAGCGCTCGGCATTGGTCTTTTCAGGGCTGTTCTCTTGCACATACCCGCCCACTTCTAGAAATGCATTCGCAAGAAGTTATGCCACGGAAATTGGACATACCTATGCCATCTCAGATCCTAGCTCTCAGAAAGAACGCGTCGTGATTCTCGGGTCTGGCTGGGCGGGCTATAACTTGTCGCGCCGGCTCTCGTCACAATCTTTCTTGCCCATCGTCATCTCTCCTCGTACATACTTTGTCTTCACGCCTCTTCTCACCGACGCAGCGAGTGGGTCATTGGATTTCTCCAGCATCATTGAGCCTGTGCGCGACCCGCGGGCCAAGGTCGATTTTATCCAAGCGGCCGCGCGATCCATCGACCTGAAGAAGAAAACAATTCTTTGCGAAGCCACTGTAGTTAAGAGCGGCGTCACTGAAACCCCGCGCACGGCCGAGCATGAAAGTCCAACCAGTCCAGCCGATGGAAGCCCCGAGAGCGCGTCTAAGCAGTCGATGAAAATGTATCGCCCATGGGAACAAGGAGAGACCTTTGAGGTCCCATACGATAAATTGGTCATTGCGGTTGGCGCTGTGAGTCGGACATTCGGAACACCGGGAGTGCGAGAAAATGCCATGTTCTTCAAGGATATCGGCGACGCCAAACGGGTCAAGCGGCGCCTGCGAGAATGCTTCGAGCTGGCGGTTCTGCCGACGACTAGTCCCGAAATGCGCCGTTGGTTGCTCCATTTCTCTATTGTCGGCGCTGGTCCTACCGGTATTGAACTGGCTGCCTCGCTGCGTGACTTTATCCATAATGATATTATACCCTTGTACCCAGCGCTCGACGGGATTCCCAAGATCAGTCTCTATGATGTTGCGCCGAAGGTCTTGTCGATGTTTGATGAGTCACTGTCACGGTATGCGATGGAAACGATGAAGAGAGAGGGCATCGATATCAAGACTTCTCATCATCCCAAGGGTCTACGCTGGGGTGCGCCAGGTGCTCCCGGGCCGCATGATATTGACCCGAAGCGATGCCTGACGCTGACAACTGAAGAGGAAGGCGAAGTCGGCGTGGGAATGTGCGTCTGGGCAACGGGAAATACCATGCCCAAATTCATCCGGGAGTCACTCAACAAGGTCGATGCCCTTCCAACTAATTCTGTCAACTCCAGCCCCTCTTCCCCATCAAATGATGTCAACCAGTCAACATGGAAATATAAAAAGGTGCCTCAAACCGGCGCCCTACTCGTCGACGGCCACTTGCGAGTCCAGCTGGAGAATGACGCCGGGGAGACGGCTGTCCTTCAAGATGTCCTCGCACTGGGTGACAACGCCATGCCAGAGACGGGCGCACCCCCGGCAACCGCGCAGGCATCATTCCAAGAAGCCAAATGGCTGGCTGCACGTCTGAATAACCAAGATCTCGGTCAGACTCCGCCATTCTCGTTCCGCAATCTAGGTACTCTCGCCTATATCGGAGATGAAAGAGCCTTGATGCAGATCCCCCACGATAGCAAAGATGGTAACGGCCGTGGGCGCCATGGGTTTTTGCCCGAGGGCATTACCGGTCGTGCAGCTCGATTGGTATGGAATTTGGCATACATCACGATGAGTATCAGCTGGCGCAACAGGTTTCGGGTGGCGATTCGATGGACGATCAATAAGCTGTTTGGTCGTGATGTGGCTCGTTTTTAGTGTGAATAGACAGTACAACTAGGTATATACCTCAAACTGTTTCAACTTTGGATAATCTTTCTTGAATGTATTCTAGATATTCTAATTGAATGTTAATGAGTCACGACCTCGGATTTAAGCCAGCATCTCGGACTCTTTATTCCACCATCGCAATTCCTCACATTGAGAACCTTCTCGTATCTTCGATAGTGAATATAAGCTTAGTAAATAAACCTAAATCAGTCACTAATCTTGTCCCGACGGCGAGTTGTTGCCCCGACCAGGCAGCACGGTCGTACGTAGACCTCATCTAATCCATGATGACGACGGCGATGCTGCCTTCAAGGCCTGGTCTATATAAAGGTCTTGATATTCTAACAAAACGTATATCATCACTCCTATCTCATCTTGACACTGGCTTCTCTTGACTCTTCTCCGTTCAACTTGACTCCGATACAAGATGGCTTCCATCTACGACCTAAACCACCCATTCAATTCTTTCTGGGATTATCTCCTCGCAGAGCTTGATCAGAATCCCCTCTTTTCCCCGCGAGGTCATAATCCGAATCCGCACCACCGACCTTTATTCTGGGTATGGAGTAGCCCTGCTCATGCACCACCCTTTCATAGATGGGGCCATTCAGTCCAGAATGACGATACTCCCTTCCCTGGATCATCACGAGAACAGTCAACTCCAGGATCCTCGGGTGAAAAGACTCCACATGCAGAAAAGACATCAATGTATGAGGCCGAAGCCAAGACCGAGAATGAAAAGCGCTCTCCATGCAGCAACGGTAAACATCCATCCACTACTCATGGATGCACGGAAAAGCGCGATAGCAAGGCCAAACATGCACATAACCATCAACCAGACTTCCATCACCATGCAGGCAGCACATACAACATCCCAAACCTCAACTTGCTGCGTAATTTCGCCGCGCAGTTCGGGGTTCCCTTCGATACCCCAAAACCAGATGACATCGACTTTGTTCCACCCGTCGACGTTTTCAACACGCCGGACATGTACATGGTACACATTTCACTGCCCGGCGCTAAAAAAGATGATATCAGCATCGACTATGATGCCGAGGACTCTGTTCTCCGTCTTGCGGGTGTAGTCTATCGACCGAGTATCAATGAAGGTCTGCACCAGGCTCTCGCGATGGAAGAACGGAACCGTGAAGTCGGCGTTTTTGAGCGGGAGGTCCGTTTTGGTACGTGGGGGCTTCCTGTTGTCATTGCTGTTAATGAGATATCGGCGAGATTGGAAGATGGTGTTTTGAGTGTGGTTCTTCCGAAGGTTGTGACGGGGGTTGAGTCGAAGAAGGTTTTGATTGAGAGTGATGAAGATGGGAAGGAGGACACTGAGAGTGATACTGAGACGAAGGAATATGTCAAGATTTCGGTGCTGTAAATAGCTGGTTGGTGATTGGGTTTAATTGTTGTATTGTAGACGATCTCACCGCGGATGAATAGGTAGAGTTAATATGAAGTTTTCCGGTATCGTATTCACTAATGCCATATGTGTTTTGTCATGTCACATCAATCATCAAGAACCAGGCCGATAATCTGTACTCCGCACCTCATAACTTCCCCCATTCCCATGCAATCCATTTGTATACCGATCCGGCCGTCTAGACGCCGTAGTTCCACGCGTCGAAACAGGCAATAAATGACCACCGTAGTCTACATCCGCGCTCCTGCGTGATCGTGCAATGCTAAGAATCTTTTCAATCTCCAAAGCCTGCAGCCCATCTCCACGTACAGACAGCGAGGCCGGATCCTCCCGCCGAGACCACCACCGTCGACCGTGCATCGTTCCCATGCGGAAAAAGTCACCGATGTCGTCTAGTGACAGCGCCACGAGAATCATCGGGATGGAAATGGCAAAGCCTACTCCGAATGTATACTTGGAGACATAGGCGAGGGTGAGGTTGTCAAACTCTTTCATGTTGATGGTGAAGATGGATGTGATGAAGGACAGCGGCAAGAAAACGATCGTGACAATGGTGAAGACCATGATCGTTCTGCTTTGTCGAGTTGTCCCGGCGGCCTGGTCACGCGCGAAACGAGCCTCGAAGGCGTTGGCGTGTTTCTGCTTTAGATCTAACAGGTCGGTAATGGAGTGGTAGATGCGCTCGGCTTGTTTGTCCATGCGGTCAATGTCCTTCAGGTGCATGTCGATCATGCGCTGCTGATCTTTGAATCGCTTTTTGATTTCGTATTGCGAGCGATGCTGCCCTTGGTAGATCTCGCAGATTACCTCTTGGAAGTCGGCTAGGACATGCTTTTGGTGTTCGAGCACTGTGCGGATCATGCTGAGCTCGTCTCGGATGTCCTTGGCTTCTGCGAGGAGATCGGTCTCTTCGCCAATGTCCAGCAGTCGATCGACGAACAGCGGTTCATCATCGTAGTTACCGTCTGCGTCATCGGGATCGTTTTCTTCGGGCGGTCCCTCGCGAGCAGAGGCACGGGCAAAACGGTTGAGTTTACGGTGGCTCTTGAGCCACTGTGATGCCTGCATCGATGCAATGTTGAATCGATTGAAAAGAAGCGTTTCTCGATCAGTGGCTATACCGATGGAGGACTCGAACATGTCGAGAAATTGATATTCGTCATCGCCCAGGCGATGTCGGTCGAAAACTCCGGAGCACCGGTTTGTGATGATGATGGCCAAGTCATACACCGACTTGACCGGGTCGCGAGTCTTGGAATTAATGTCCTCGATAATCCCATCCAGCACATTCAATGGATCGTTTTTCGGCTGGTCCCACCGTTGCGGAAAACTGGTTACAATCAGATTGGTCCCCAGAACCCACATCCACAGCTGATCAACCATGAATATCTTCGGATCTGTCCCGGGGCTGTCGCGACCAGGTCCCTTGGTTTGATACCGGTACACGACCTGATCTTGGTCCCGACTTTGGGTGTCGATGTTGGGATAAAAGAACTGATCCAACGTCCGGCGTACATGAAGTGAAGATGTAGAAGACGAAAGATGCGCATCAACCAGCATTTCATCCCGAGTCCGTGTCCTATTCATCCCTCGAGGCTGGAAGCTCAGCATTTCAGCGCGCTGAATCGCGTCTTGCATCTTCTGTCTCCGCTCTGCTGTCTCGAAGTGCAGATACGGCATAAACACGCAGACATTGCAAGCCGATACAAAACCGTGCGGATCACGACAGAGCGTCGATGTCGATAGGGGAGATCGTGCTTTATCATTTTGACCCCATGGAAATTTGCCCTTGCTTTCGGTCTTGGGAGTTCCTGGATTGCTCCCGGATTTCCCGCGCTTCTGTTCTTTCTTGTTCTTCTTGCCGGACGAGCTTGTGATGCTTTCGTCGTGGGAATGGGAGTCAACTCGATCAAGCTTGCCGCTCAGACTTTTGTTTTTGCGATGGGTGGACTTGTCGTCTACTCCATGTGGTGACGCCGTTTCTTCCGCTTGATCCTCTGACTTTTCGCCCTCTCGTCGAGTCAACGTGCGCGGAGTGTTCTGACACAAAGGCCGCATGAAATGGGAATGGATCTTCTGGCCACGATGTTGATAGTTGAAGGACTTTTCGAGTCCTTTGAAGCCATCAACATCGTGCGCTCCTTCTTCGATGAAGGATTTAGTGAGCAGCGCCTCGACCCAAGCCATGTTGTTCGCTGGCAGATGAATCCAACGGAATTCCGTTGCACGACTATCAGCAGGGACTGTTGTCACGGCTTGCTTGCGTGGATTCTCTGCATCGCGACCATATAGCAGCTCAAAGACAGACACCTTATTGACTCGGTTCTCGTTGTGGAAATTACCAAAGTCCACAACCGTCGCGTCGAAAGCTGCACAGGCGTCTTTCACATCATCGGAGAGAGATTCAACGTTGTTAAACGGCGCCAGCAGCTGAACAATATCCTTTCGCTTGAACTGCGCCGCGCGTAAAAAGGGCGTACTGCCAAAATTATCGCGCACTCGTCGCTTCAAATCCGGTCGCTCCAGAAGACACTTCACGACCTCGGTATGTCCTCCCTGCGCCGCAAGATGCAGGGCAGTAACACCGTTGAGAAGCTGGCTGTTGATATGCGCGCCCGCACGCAAGAGAATCCGCACAATCGCCTCGCAACCCTTGTCACAGGCATTATGAAGCGGCGTCCAGCCTCCATCGCTACACGCATTGACAGCCGCATCATGCCGCAAGAGCAACGCCACGATATCCGCCCGGTCATGCGCCGTAGCAATATGCAATGCCGTCTTTCCTCTCAGTTCCGTCGCATCAATCTCCGCCCGAGGTCCATCCGGTCTGATCAACAGCAGCTCGGCCAGCCGCCGATTCCCCGTCGCGCACGCCCAATGCAACGGCGTCCGTCCGAGTACATCTTGACCCTCGACACCATCAACGCGACAATCCGTGCGTAGAAGCAGGGAAACAATCTCATCCCCCCACCCCCATAAACACTTTGTATCAGCAGCAAGATTATGCAACACGTTCCTCTTCCTCAAATCCCGCGCATTCACATTCGCCCCACGCATAATCAACAGCTGAAGAACATCCGCATGATTCCTCCACGCCGCCGTCATCAGCGCCGTGCGCCCCTCTTTATCCGCGGAATCAGGCGACGCCCCATGATCCAGCAACAAGCGCACAATATGGTAATTATCGCGCTCGACCGCGCGCAGTAATGGCGAGAGCCGATTCCCCACGACATCCGTCTTCGCTCCGAGGTTAAGCAGGTATTCCGTCGCGGCGACAGATCCACGCTCAGCACTGCGCATAAGTCCTACGCGCAGGAAATTATCGCTGAATTGCCCATTATCGCGGGCTTGTGCGATGACGAGCTCGAGTGCCTCGAGATCACCATTTGCGCAGGCTCGTAAAAGGTATGGCTCTAGACGCTCGTGGCCATCGCTGATCATGCTGGAGCGGGATGGTGGCATTGTAGGCGGGGAAGACTCGGCCGTGATGGCGCTGGATTAGTCCATTGTTTTGTCGAGGGAGTTGGCCGATTTCTGAATGGCGTGAACACTGCAGCCGTGAAGAAATTCATCGCGACAGAGTGGCTTCAGGGCTGGTTTTGTGGCGGGAAGCGATCTGCAAAGTTGACCTCTGATCCTTTTTGGCCCGTCCATGCGGAGGATAATTGGAGCTTCCCATTGGGAGGAGAGATAGTGGCGGCTCCGCCTCGTATTTGCTCCTTTTTACAGTGGATGCAGCGGGTCTGACTCGGTAGGACGGTGCAGGATATGTCAGGCAGGATTGAGATGCAGGAATATTTACCACGGAGTACTGAAGAAGTACACCGTGGATATAATATTTCTGGTTCCGCGATAGTTCCATGGTTCAACCACCACCCAATCCGGGAAAACATCAACACTCATACAGCTCCAGGTTCATTATGCAGATATTATTGTCTCTATTTTCTATCATCAAACAGTCTCCGGTGGATCAAGTAGAACTTTAAGATTACGAGAAACAGGGGGAATCCAGCATCAAAAAGAGATCAAGAGAAAAGACAAGAGAGAAAGAAAAACCAGGGTCCACCCCCCGGAGATGCTGATGCTGATATGCTGATAATTATGGTGTGGTGCCTGCTCCATGCTTCCACTTCCCCAGTAAATTAAATGGTTGCTTTTGTGCTCTTCGCCTCCCTATGCATCGCGCCGATCCATTCCGCGGGTTCACGTCTCAGATTGATGCGCCTATCAACAAAAGGAAAAAGAAAATGGAATGGGCGAACGGATTCGTTGCCAGAAAAGTCCTCCGTGCGGTGGCCAGAGACGCAGGATGTGTAGTCCAAGAATGAGCATCGTTCCAATTAGTGCCTCTTCTTGTCCTTCTTGGGAACTTCCTTCAGAATATCGTCGAAACTCATGTTGGGGTTGAAATGGCTGACGGGGCGAGCGGGGGGTTCAATCGGAGCAATGCCAGCGGGCAGGGGCAATGCCTCGAGCCCGGGATAGATGGAATGGCGATGTTCAGACCGTTGGGCGGCCCCGGGAGATCGTGTGCGTGGAATGGCGGGAGGTGGAGTGAGGCCACCAGGGAGTGACAGACTAGGGGGCGGGTGCGGATCGGACGACGAGCCAGCCGAAGACTGTTGAGCCTGGTAAGGGGAGGAAATAGTGGAATCGTTCTCCTCGTACGCGTCTTCTATCATTGGAGGTTCGATCAATGCGCCGACTTCAGCCCATTGCTCCGCTACCTGCCAGCAGTGACTGCGGCGGTAGACACCTTCCACGCCGTTGATGACAACATCCGAGGGCAAGCTGACAACACCAGCACCACCGGCAACTCCGAACCAGCTTCGAGCAGTCTTGCTATCATTGTGGATCCATGGAGCTCCCCCACGGGGAGCGATGCAGAGGAAGTACTCCACCGCGTCCGTGAAACGAACGTCGGGAACGTCCACAACTAGCATGGGCAGACTCTGGATCACTGCATAGAGGAAAATCCACTGCCCGCATCGGAGATCCACGAGATCCTCAGCACTCTTGCCGCTGGCGCAGCGCCGCTCGAACTGCATGAAACTGTCGATGAACGGGGTAGGCTGAATGCTCTCCCTGGTATACGAGTCCATCAAAACGGCGTTGATGTCGGAATTCTTCAGCTTCTTGCTGCGCAGTTTTCCTTCCTTTTTAGCATCCAGCGGCTTTCGGTGCAGCACTTGCAAGGATGGCATTTGAGGAATGTCGAAAGGAATTGGCGGAAGGACGGGAGGAGTACTACGATCGTACTCGCTCAGCACATGGCGGAGAGCACGGACCGCAACGTCTCTTGGAGCAAGCGATGTGTTGTCTCCGCCAGGACCGGAGGCGTCAATGGTGCGCGTGGTTAAGGCCGTACGATCCACCAGCATATCGTATAAGTTAGTAAAATCATGGTACAGGTCGAGCAGAAGCTGACGGTTGAGACCGCTCTCCTCGAATTCATTCTTCTTAGAGCGGGCCTTGGGCGGCCAGGACCCGTATTTCTGGCGATAGTAGTTCATGGTGAACCGGCGGAACTCCAGGAAACTAGCCTTCCAGGTCTTGAAGCGGATCACCTTACTCTCTTGGGAGGTGGTGGAGTTGGCGAAACCCGAGAAGACCGAGGGGAAGTCAAAGTCTTCCAGCTTGCCATATAAACCACGAAGACGAGTGTCGAGATCAATGAATCCACGCTCCAGGCGTTTCTGGGTGATGGGGTGAATGAAAGCGAACTTCGGGCTTCGGAGTTGCTTGATCTCGTCAAGTTTGCCAACACCGTGAACGAAGCCCTCGAGGTAGAGAGGGTAGTATCGCAGGCGCTCGCCAAGTACAATTGCTTCAATCGTCTTCTCGCGACTCTTGCGCACGTCCGCCAAGCGCAATTCATCACAGTAATTGCTGAAACTGGAGGTCGCAGTTTCACCGAAGTTGGACCCGTCAAGGTTGGAAAATTCGAATCGCGCAAGTAGCACTGCAACATCCATGAAGATACTGAACAGCGACGAGGACTTCGGGGTGGCAATGAGAGACTGGCCCAGGAGGAACGCGAAGAGGTTGCGGAATAATAGCAACGTTTCCGTGTCCTCTTGCGAAAGTCGTGACTGTGGGCTCGAAACATCGCAATTAAGGGGGATCGGAAGGTAGAGATGCAACTCCTGGGGTTCGTCCTGCGCATCATCAAACGCCATCCGTTGGCTACCAGAGCTGTCATTGTCGTTGTCTGCTAGCCGATCATGAGGTGTCAGGGGAGGAGAGATTGGGTTATGAAGAGAAAGGGCGCGCAACGACTGCTCCACCGCATTAGGTTTGGCATCTGATCCCCGCGCAAGATACGTGAGCGAAGGTGACTCGGCGAAGATGGTCGAGTCAACCTTGAATGATGGCGGGCGACCGGTGTTTTGCGGGAACAAGTAAACGAAGGTATCGCCTTGTTCGTTCCACAGTTCAGAGATCTATGGTTGAACACTGTTAGTCATCTCGAGCATCCATCACCTCTGGTTGAGTTGCACATACCTGTTCCCCTCGAGACAATGGTCCA
Source organism: Penicillium sp. PG113-03A (assembly GCA_037042135.1). Lineage (NCBI taxonomy): Eukaryota > Fungi > Ascomycota > Eurotiomycetes > Eurotiales > Aspergillaceae > Penicillium > Penicillium sp. PG113-03A. The sequence continues at coordinate 214,307 of JAXQJW010000154.1, forward strand.
AGGTCGTATAACACTTTCTGATCCAGCCCAGCTATCCACGCGCTCGGCAATGGTGGGGGTGCCGTCCGCTTATCAACCGAGCTGGCTCGAGACCGGGCAGCCAGACCAGGCATCCAACTTCTCCGTTTTGACGGTGTGCTGGGGCGAGATTGTGGTGTCGAGCCCGGGATGGCCAACCCAGCCGAACTGGAGGGTCGGCTCATTTCGCGACCCCGACTTTGCGGACGGCCCGCGGGAGAGCTGGGGGCACTGCTGGCCAAATCGTGATTGACACTGGTCAACGATGGAGGGGGCGGCAAACTGTCCAAGTCGAAGCGATCCATCGGCGCACCACTATTGGGGACCGTCCGCGGTTCCGAGAAAACTGTACTCGGGGTGGACACATGGCGCGTTGGTCGCGACTGACTTCGTTGGCGACGGCCTTGGCTGTCACCGGACGGAGGATAGGCCGGAGAGGTGGCGGGTGAGCTGGCAGGGGAATTCTGATCCTTGTGCGAGCCCAGCGAGAAGAGAGAAGAGATGCGCTTCGCCGATTTAACGGGAGCCGACAACATCTTGTGCCAAGGGATTGGGCGGATTGGGCGGGAAGAGGAGGGTTGACGAGCGTACAAGGTAGAGGAGAGGAAGTCAAGCCCTGCGACGCATGGAACGAGGAATGCTCTTGGAGTGGCGGGTTGAGGGAAGTTTGGGGAATGGATCGGCAGGAGGGATTGCAAGAATGGCAGGGAGAAGTGGAATGAGGCCGAGAACAGATTTTTGGATCAGGGGGTTTCAACGCGGAACAGGTTTGCAACGTCCAAGGTGATCCTGGTGGTTTTTGACTTTTGTGAAGTCTTTCCAGACCAGTTGTAGGCAAATCTCAAAAGGAAAAAAAAAGAAAAAAAAGGAAAATTCCGGAGCACAGTTCGATCCGGTTCCTTTCCATGCCAATTATAGCTCAAGTCGGATGGGGTTCCTTGTATGGTGGAGACTTGACTTGGTATTGACTTGCAGTCATATTACTATAGTATTTGGATAGACAATTGAATTGATCTTGATTCATTTCTTATTCTTTTGTTCGTCCTTCTCTCATTCACTGTCTCTCGTTGGCCGGGCGCAACTGGTATGTGAATGCCCGTATACTCGTACTCCGGACTTCGTACCAAGGGTTACAGTGAAGATGAGACCCGTTTCTCCCTCCAATTGGATCTCTTTTATATGCCACGCTCTGATCCGACCGGGGATTTCCTAGTCGGGTAAAAATGCGACGCCGATTTGGTGATGATGTGAGGTTATCCCAGCTCTTTCCCAGGTCTACTACTCTGTACAATTCGATATATGTTTCCAATTATTAAGTGATGACAATATGAAGAAATACCAGTATAGGCCTTGAATTACTCTTCCTGAATTTCCTGTGTGGGTGTGTTCTTCTCTCTAGCGTCCGCACTCGCTCCCACACATGGCCCGATCTCGGATCCGGTTGGGATCTGACGTTATCCCTCTTTCCGTCCTGTTCAGCCAACTGTGAATCCTCATCATGGCTGAGTCCACTGAATCCACGGAGCCCATCGATCTGCTCTGCGGTTGGCCCAACCCCGCGCTTCTCCCCGCCTCCGAACTCCTCCGCTCCGCCACCACGGTCTTGACGACCCCCTCGATCGCCCATCCCGGCTTGCTCTATGGACCCGATGAGGGCTATGGACCGTTACGTGCCCACATCGCATTGTGGCTGGGGGCCTTTTACCGTCCATCCCACCCCATTGCGGCGGAGCGGATTTGCATCACCGGCGGGGCCAGCCAGAATTTGGCTTGTGTTCTGCAAGTGTTCACGGATCCCCTGTACACAAGGAATGTCTGGATGGTCGACCCAACATACCACCTGGCGGGCCGTATACTAGACGACGCGGGCTTTGCCTCGCGAATCCGACCGGTACCTGAGGATGACGAGGGAATTGATTTGACGTTCCTCGAAAGAGAACTGGATGCGGCTGAGAGGAAGGCTGTGAATGAAGGCAATACGGAACCGGTACTACAGACATTAGAGCGCAGGCTGCAGGGTGGTTAACACTCGCCACTGACTGTTTTTTCTTTTCTCACACAGAAGTTGAAGTCGCCTAGACCATGGCGCAAATTATACAAGCACGTCATCTATGCAGTACCGACGTTTGCGAATCCCTCTGGCAAGACCATGTCACTGGATCACCGTGAGCGCCTGGTACGGCTGGCTCGTCAGTATGATGCGCTCCTAGTCACCGACGATGTCTACGACTTTCTCCAATGGTCCTCGACCCCCGGGGAAACACTCCAACATCCAGATCACGCATTCCTGCCACGCCTGGTGGACGTGGACCGTTACCTGGATGGCGGGGTCCAGGATGAATGGGGACATACACTAAGCAATGGCAGCTTCAGTAAATTGATCGGACCGGGGACCCGCACTGGATGGGCCGAGGCAACCGAGAAGGTTGCCTACGGACTGTCTCAAGCGTATGTTGTGTGACTCGACAGCTCTGACTCATGTCTGATGTGATCCATTGCGATTTTTACTGACGGATTCGATCAGGGGATCCTCTCGATCAGGTGGCGCGCCTTCACAGCTATGTTCGACGTTCATCGATCAACTCTTGCTGACCGGGTTTTTGAAGAAACACATCGTTGAAGTCTTACAACCAGCGTATGCCCAGAGATACTATCTGTTATCCTCTGCCATTCAGGATCTCCTCGTGCCACGAGGCGTGATTGTTGCGCCGCCGTCGTCCACAGTGGGTGGGTATTTCATCTGGGTCACTCTCCCGGCTGGTCTACGTGTCGCGGATGTGGTGCTGCGCGCCCAAGAGGATGAGAACCTCCGACTGGCGCCTGGAAATCTCTTCCAGGTGACTGGCAGCACACAAGCACCAAATGAACGGTTCAGCGACAGTTTGCGCCTGTGCTTTGCCTGGGAAGAGCCGCACCGCCTGACCGAGGGAGTACGGAGACTCGCACGCGTCCTGGACCGGATGGCGTAGTGGCGAGTACAGTAATACGATAGGCACGCGAAGTACGGAGTAGTTCTAGGCTCGATTCAATCTATAAAGGAATCTGGTGGCGGCCCGATTCCGTGCCGTGCAACAGCCGATTGAGGACAAAGCGTATAGCCTACACGCTTCAAATGAGCAATATCAGGTGTCTTAATTTTGATTATTGATGTGGCGCTGCAAATGTTTCACCAAAGGTCTTGAAGCATGCGCGGCGGTCTTGCCTGTCCATCAGGTCCAACCAAAGGCGTTGTAATTGGGTCGGAAAGGAGCGACCGATCATCAGCGGGTCCCATCCTTCAGGGGCAAAGCTTGGCTGAATGTGCCGCGTCTCTAAATCCTCGACTGGAGTCGTGATGACCAAGATCAATTGTTTTGATCTCGAGTCTCGGCCATCGTCACCAGGAATGTGTCTTGCCGAGTCTCCGGAATGTCCATCCATTGCACCCGCGCCCTTGACAACCGATCCACTGTCTAACCCGGTAGTTCCGGGCCGGCCAAAGCAGCTCTTGCGCACAGAATCGCGACCACCGACGATCAAACGGTCTGGTCGCTTTCCCAGAATGACACTTCCCCGGCACTGCACAGTGATTCCCGAGTCTCGGAATGGTCTTTTCCCCCCTGATATCAGCGGGGCTGTCTGCAGGGCCTCCACCTGCGCGGGAAGCTCCATACCACAGGAGCTCCTCGTCCCACACCGCGTGCCGGATGATTGCTATGGGGAAGGAGATGGTTGCCCCTCGAGAGATCTGACGCGACAGCTCCATGCGATGGAAAACATCCAGATGAATGGAATGGATGATCCTGCATGCCCTCCTGGGAGATCCCGATTCCCTATAATAGCGCGTAGAGCCGCCAGATGATTAGTTTGGACTTCTTATGCCAATTTCGCGTCGGCAGATTTAAATCCTCCACACCGTTTCAAAGGCAATAGTGCTGGGTCTGGGTCCGTGGGCCCTCAAACAAGCTCGGCGCTTTCTTTCGTCAGTCTGCAACACTGCGACGAGTGATCGCCTCCTGAGTCGTTTCATCACGGTAGTCGCGTTTCAAGCGTTGACGCCAATACGGTTCGGCGCGAGTGTGATTGGTGGGAGTTCGAAGACTGTCCAAGGCGGGTGGTTCTGATTGGTTGAGCGGAGGCTCATTCAGGCACCAAACGTTCTGTTACAGTATTCAATACCGGAGTATGTGATTTCCTTTGCTTCTGCTCCATTCGGCGTGGATATCGCCTAGTTACTGTCTCTGCCGCCTGTCGCATTGTATTCTTGTCTGGGTATAAAGCCCATTGTTTCCATTCACTGTCTTTGAAAGACTTATTCGTTCCATTACCCTGGCGGTGGTGCTTTTCCATCCATTCTTTCGCAGACGCTCTTTCTGTTCTACGCGCTTTCTTCCAAGCCCATTTCTCTCTTTTACGCTTGCTGGATCAAGCGATCAATTCATTCGTTCGTCATCAGGTTCGGTGCTAAACGCTCCACAGGACTTTCGTTCCTCGATCCGATCAAAAGAAACAGAATTCGCTGCAGGTTCAGCGATTCAATCTCGCAATCAATATCTGTCGATTTCTAGCAGCTATGTGGTTTCCTCGTCTTACTCTCCTCCTGGGCCTGTCCAGCGCCCTGGTCGGGGCTGTCCCGGTGACCCCCGTGAGCAACTCCTTGGAGCTGTCTGCTTCCAAGGGAGGCTCGTCGAACTACTGGGTGGGAAATGTGAAACGCCAGGGTGTGGCCGCGTTCAACAAGAACGCTGACTACAAGGTGTTTCGAAATGTCAAGGAATTTGGCGCCAAAGGTATGTCTGCTCAAAATCCTTCGAGAGAGCAATGCTGATCGGTTTTAGGTGATGGCTCTGCCGATGATACTGCTGCCATCAACAAGGCCATCTCGTCAGGCAACCGATGCGGCAAAGGTTGCGATTCGTCGACTACCACTCCAGCCCTAGTCTACTTCCCACCTGGTACCTACGTTGTTTCCAAGCCCATCATTCAGTACTACTACACTCAAATCGTCGGTGATGCCAGCGATCTGCCAGTTATCAAGGCCGCTCCTGCTTTTGCCGGCATGGCGGTTATTGATGCCGACCCGTACGAAGATAATGGTGACAACTGGTATACCAACCAGAACAACTTCTTCCGTGCCATTCGGAACCTGGTTATCGATCTTACTGCTGTGCCCAAGGGTGCTGGCGCTGGTATTCATTGGCAAGTCGGCCAAGCCACCAGCCTTCAGAACATCCGGTTCGAGATGGTCAAGGGTGGTGGTCCCGCCAATAAGCAGCAGGGTATCTTCATGGATAACGGCTCTGGTGGTTTCATGTCTGACTTGACCTTCAACGGCGGCAATTACGGAATGTTCTTGGGTAACCAACAGTTCACCACTCGCAATCTGACATTCAATGACTGCCAAACCGCTATCTTTATGAACTGGAATTGGGCGTGGACCTTCAAGTCTGTCGATATCAACAATTGTGAAGTTGGTTTGAACATGTCCACTTCTCCATCGAACCAGACCGTGGGCTCAGTCATGATGCTGGACAGCAAGCTCACCAACACCCCGACGGGTATTGTTACGGCCTGGTCGGAAAAGAGCATTCCCATCGGTGGTGGCACCCTCGTCCTAGATAACGTTGACTTCTCTGGCTCAAAGGTCGCTGTTTCTGGCGTTGATGGCAAGTCCATCCTTGCTGGCGGAGATGTTGTCAAGAACTGGGTGCAGGGTAACACCTACACTCCCTCGGGTCTCAGCAAGCGTGCTACCGAGACTGAACCGGAGGTTGTCACTGTTGTTGAGACTGTCCTATCAACTGTTTCGGCCTGTCCCGCAAGCGATGGTGGCTTGAAGTCTGGCTCTTCTGGCAGCAATGATTCCCCCGCTCCTCAGCGATCTGCTGTCGTGAACACGGCCTCCCCGGATACTACTGATCTTCCTCCAATGCCCGCTGGCACGGACTCTGCTGCTCGCGAGTCGGTTGCTCTCCCCGACCTTCCAAGCTATGATAATAGCTGGGTGGCATCCCTTGTGGATACCCACACTGCCAACGCCCCCGAGGCTACTGCTCCCTCGAGCAATGTCCCAGTTTCCTTGCCGTCGGCCTCCCATATTCCCGCCGAAAGCGCTGCCAGCGATGCATCTGAAACCTCTGCTGCGGAGGTGTCTCAGAGTACCAGCAGCTCCAGCTCCGGATCCAGTGCCGACTCGGGTACTTGCAGCCCCAAGAAGGCTGTCTCGAAGGCGCGCACTCAAAGTACCATGAAGTCGCAGACCAAGCCCGATAGTTTGCTCAAGGGTGGGGCCGTGTTTGAGCGTTCCAAGCCCCTCTATGAGAACCTTGACGCCTCGTCGTTCATCAGTGTCAAGTCGGCTGGCGCCAAGGGTGATGGCAAGACTGATGATACTGAAGCCATTCAGAAGGTCCTCGACAGCGCAAAGCCGGACCAGGTCGTTTACTTCGACCATGGTGCATACGTCATCACCTCCACTATCAAGGTCCCAAAGAACATCAAGATCACTGGTGAAATCTGGCCAATGATCATGGCTCACGGTAGCAAGTTCCAGGACGAGAAGAATCCTGTTCCCGCGTTGCAGATTGGTCAAAAGGGCGACACCGGCTCTGTCGAGATGACCGACCTGGTCATCCTGACCAAGGGCCCTGCTCCTGGTGCCATCCTCATGGAATGGAACGTCGCGGGCTCTGAACAAGGCTCTGCCGGTATGTGGGACGTTCACTTCCGCATCGGTGGCGGTGCCGGCTCTGGTATGCAAAGTGACACTTGCCACAAGACCCCTCACAAGGCGACCGAGCCCAAGAAGGAGTGTTTGGCTGCTTTCATGCTGCTTCACATCACTGAGAAAGCTAGCGCATATATTGAGAACTCGTGGATCTGGACAGCTGACCACGAGCTTGACCTCGGAGACCACGCCCAGATCAACGTCTACACTGGCCGTGGTGTGCTCATCGAGTCCAAAAACCCTGTCTGGATGTGGGGTACTGCCTCTGAGCATCACCAGCTTTACAACTATCAGGTCTCGCACGCCCAGAATGTGTTCATGGGTCACATCCAAACCGAAACGCCTTACTATCAATCCAACCCGAATGCTCTCACCCCATACACCCCCCAGAAGTCTTGGAACGATCCCGACTTCTCGAACTGCAAGACTGCCTCCTGCCGCAAGGCCTGGGGTCTGCGTGTCATCAACTCCTCGGACATGTTCGTGTACGGAGCTGGCCTGTACAGCTTCTTCGAGAACTACGCTCAATCCTGTCTCAACTCCGAAGACTGCCAAGAAAACATGGTCGAAGTGGACTGCTCTGATGTCCATCTGTACGGTCTGAGCACCAAAGCTGCAGTGAACATGGTCACTTCGTCCCAAGGCAAGGGCATGGTACCAAACGAAGATAACACGAGCAATTTCTGCTCGACAATTGCTCTCTTCGAGCAAGGCTCTTAGATTGACCATGTCTGGTCTGCTTCCCCTTCATTCGATTCTTCACTTCGATTAATTATATCCTTTTTCGATTTCTCTTTCTACTTTTTCGGATTTCTATGAACAAGTCTTATCACATTTTCATCTTGTCTCCAGGGCTCCCTTGACTTTTACCGTTTGCGTGGGAGGGCCTTTGATACCACGGGGGATATTTTCATGTCATCCTAATAGATTCAATGATCGATGTTCATGACGCCCAATTCCACTAAAGTATGAAACTTGTAGACTCCGTGTAGATTGGGATACTTTAGGATGTGGTTTCATAGCCTGTTTTTAAACTGTAGCACTTCCTCGGTTTTTGCATCTCAGCTTTGGACATAATTTCAAAGTTCACTACAATCCGTGGGATAGAAGACAGTAAACAGGTAATCCACCGCGTAGTCCATAATTGTTTTACCAAAGTTTTTATCTCTACGGTCCAACTTGAGAATTCCGTGGATGCCCGAGCCCAGAGATAGGGAAGTACCTACCTAGGTAATCGAGGGGTTCAACCCTCACTTATATATATGGGGTACATGGACTCCACTGACGGAGTGATAATCCTCTTCTCCATGATTATTTTACTTCTATTTCCTACCTTACCAATTCCTTCTTACACTACTAAATAAACGTATCTCTTTTTGTGGCTACATAATTTATTTCCAAGGTTATAGATTACTTTCTTCTTACTTCATCATTATAGCCTTGAAGACTAAGTCATCATGTACGACTATAGGATGGCACCAGCTAACTGCAGTCAAAGGACTTGACCATCTGAAAGAAGTCTCGAACACTTCAAGCAAGATGCTCAACGGTTGATTACTATCAATATTGACTTTCGTATATTATTAAGCCAGCGACGGCTATCACCTATCTATGTCTGTACATTCAAGCAATAACGGGCCAACTTCAGAGCTCCTTTTTCAAAAAGTGCTCCGGCTTATGCGTGGTTTCGTAGTCAACGTGTACGTACGCACGCTCGACATCGGGCAAAGACTCTAGCTTCATCTGCAGCTCCTCGGCTACATCATGAGTAGCGCGCAACGAGTCGGAGGCTTCCATAACGATGTCGACCTCGACGAGGAGACGCGGCCCGGAGGTATAGGCCCGAACGGTGTCGATGGCGGTGATAAGTGGTGAATGTGTCATTGCTACAATGGTTAGTATTCTACTTTGAGCACAAGGTGAAGACAACACGTACAGATATAAGTAATGAGCTGTTGCATCTTGGTGTCCGCGGTAACACCAACCAGCAACTGGAACTCGCCATAAGCCGAGTGCATCCACAGTCCGCTCACCAGCGCAGACAATATAATGGCGCCCATAGGATCAATCCACCAGCGCACCTTACTACCCAGAATAGAAGTCATCACACCGAAACCATTGATGAAGAGGTCATTTCGGTGATCTTCCCAGAGGATGCGGATCTGTGAAACCTGGTGGCGCAAGGCAAAGCAGTAGAGGAAGAGCCCAAGCTTCGTGAAGAAAGCGACAGAGACAGCAATAATGGAGGGCAGGTGAAATTCTGAAACAAGGGTTTTCGAGCCCTCGACAAGCTCGCGGATGGAGAAAGCAATGATAATGAATGAGACGGCGGTCATGATAAAACAGAAGCAGATGTTGCCAGCAGTCTCAATGCGGGCCTTGCCAGCTGGAAATTTACGCGGATCAACACGGTTGACCGCCTTATTGCACAGAAGCAAAGTCAAGTTTGACAACGGATCGAAGATGGCATCGGCCATGGTAGTAAACAGCGAAAGAGAGCCCGAGGCGACAGCACCGTACACCTGGACCACGCAAAGAATGACATTCGCGGCAAAACTGCCGTACACGGCGATCTTGTACTTGAGGCTATTCTCGGAATTCAATTCCCGAGCAGCCCGCACATGTTCTTCGACAGGCTTCAGCATCCGCTGAATGTTTTCATTCTGGTTCTCGTAGAAGTCCTGGAGCTTTCGAGTCGTCATTGCTTGTACGCTCTTGGCACCGGGCTGCCGCATCATCTCGACCATCTTCACACTCTTGTCGGCGGAGTCACGCTTCCGCGAGGTGTTGGCCTTGATCTGGCGAATTTCGTCCTCGGACTTCAACTTGGCAGCCAAACGGAACGGGTCACTCTCGGCAGTATAGCGAGGTGGGGGTTGACCTTCTTCGTCATCATTGGTACTATGGCGGTGCTGCTGGGCCATGGTCGGGTCGTGCTCGAGAGCCGTGGAGGTAGCTTCATTATAGGCACGCGGAGTCATCCTGTCGGGAGATCGGTGGGACGAGTGTGGGGAACTCGAGCTGTGGAAATGCTGGAAGGCATTTGGGTGGTTGGAGATACTCTGTCGAATATGGTCCTCCATGGTGACGGGGTGAGGAATGCAGGAGGGAAGGGGTCGCAGAAGCACAGAAAGGCGGAGTTGGAGAAAAAAGGCGAGTGGCAGTGCTTATCTTATCGGACCCACCGGATTGAATGCAATTGAGGATTAGGACCATCGTTTGTACAACTTACAGACGGAAGTGCCGGAATATCTATATGATTGATGATGGCAGTTTTCATAAATTTGAATAGCAATATTTGAGTAAGTCATGAAGACAGTGACTATGGAATGTGGTGTCCAATTCAGGAAAGTGGGTCGTGAATCTCCGATCAGATAACAATTAAGGTGATTTTCCTGAACCGGAATGTTTTCTATATTTTCATACTCGTTTCGTATGATCATTTCGCTTACTTCTGGTTTGAATTTCAGCCAATGGAGATATAGATAGATGATTGCATTTAAACCCCTTCAAAACATCATACCTAAGTAATTCTAAGCTCATAACGAACCTCTCGTAAACTTGACAGAATAAAGATCTAAAAGCTCCTGTTGATGATAGCAGTACATCCCCTTCCAATTAACTATCGAACGGCCACGAATCATCCCAGATAGCCCGTTCCTGTCCGCAACAGTCGAATCGATCGAGAATCTCAGTTTTGGCTTTTCTTAAAAGCGCTTTTGTCCGATCATACTGGTCATGCCGAACAACCCCCTTCTCTGGCCATAAATCACCTAGTGACTGTTTCAATTCCCCCAATAACTCCATGCCCCGAATCGCGCCAGCAACGTCAATCTCAAGAGACTGAATCTCACTAGCACAAAGCTGAATTGGAAATGGAGGATACCCTGATGCTTGAACACTCGGAAGATGTGACCATTCTTCTTCCAGTTCCATGGCCGTAGCTTGATATAATGCTTCGCCATCAACGAGTAGATTTTGTGCAAGAAGCAACAATTCAAAACAACGTGTCTGACGGAATTCCATGGCTTTGTAGAGTGTCGTGTTGTCGCGATACATAAGGGTCTTGTATAAGCTAGAAAGAGACTTCTTCAAATAAAGACTTCTAGCTTCGCGTTGCTCGACAGGTGAGAGTTCATCGAGGTTCTCGGGGAGATCTGGCGGTTCAAGGCTATCAACCTGAGGCCCCTCATAATCCAAGAAATATGGCTGTCGGGCATGATCAAATAGAGGCAACACTTCAGTGGATTGCCAATCTATAATATCCAAAACTTCTGTTGGCCGCTTCGGGTTGACAAAGATATTTTCGGTGTGAAGATCGCCATGCCAAAGGAATGGAGCTATAATGGATCGGTCTGTTGGAAGGAGATATTGCACTAGCTGCAGGTAGCTGTGCAATGCATCTAGCTTCTTAGATCGGGATGGGCAATATGTTCCAGGTCCACAGAGAGTCACAGGTGATCGAGGAAGTTCTGCCATCTTTTGGACGCAGGCAATCTCTCGGAATCCAACCGCACGCCGATACTGTAGAGCGCTATCCCCTAAGGCCAGTGTAAGCAATGTAATCTTTTTGTCAGTGCAGAATGGTAGCTCACAAGGACCACGATCAAACTCAATTTCAATTCTCGAATAATCAAGCTGATCTCTCCCTTTGGACGGCCCGATGGCAAAACGAGGCTCTTTGGTCGAAACGCCATCAGCCTTAGCCAGGACGCACTTTTCTTGTTGGCTAACATCGCCTGAGTAGTAAAGGCTCCCATATTTGGTGAAAGATGCAGACATCCAAGACTTCTGATATCCCGAAATTGCTTTCACGATTTCGAAACGGTCTTTAACATTCATCCCCTGCCAGAAATTGTTGAGCTGGACCCCTCTGGCCTTTTCCATTATTATATATTCGGAGCCAACATCGGTCTGTTTTGCTTTGGAATTCCAAGCAAGAACACGTGGAACAGGAGTCCCAAGTATATTCCGCATCTGTGACAGCAATGAGTATTCGCTGTTCGGCAGGGGTAAGAATAGTATAACTCACAAAGTCCATTGTAGCCACCTCACTCGCTATCGTATAATGAGCCAGTCCAGCATTAGGATTCGGCACTTTCCCCACGACCTGAGCACCATCTCCCATAGTGAAAAGAAAGCATTTGTTGAACATGCCATCTGGGAATTTTTCAATATGAACACATTCTTCTGCACCAATTGATTCAGCGGCAAGTTTCGCAAGCTCGTTCATATCGGAATGCACTTGGCGAATTGCGAGTTGGTGGTCTTCGTCTGACACGAACCGGCCCCTTGTGTACTTGAAGAAGTCGTCGACGGAGTTCCAGTCTTTGTGGAATGATCTGCTGAATGTTTTTCTGATCTGGAACCAAGGTTGCTTTATTCTCCAAGACATGGTTGACGGGAACGAAGATCTACATAGGTATCATGGCGGGAGAAACTGTTGTCCTTCTGGGTTTGGTGGTCTAGATTACAAAAATGCCAAGATAAAGCCAAAACAAGGGCCAAAATTAGGAAAATTAGTATGAATTGAAACTGTTCGTATACCACAAAAACTATATAGGAAGTGCTCGATTGAGCTTATTTCAAGGTCATCCCTTTAGTCTAAGCCGTCTATAAAACCAAATGAATCTTCCTTCCCGCCTTAATGAGCCTATTGGCGATATTATCCTTGGTTGCTAGGAGATATAAGGCAATCTATCTTCACTAAATAGTATCCTATGTAATATAGAGGCGAAAGTCGAGAGCTTAACGCGGACCGACACGCTAAACGAATCACAGGCAAAGTCTGAAGCATGAAACATATAAACAAGACAAATAATGCGATCGCTGAGAAACAGACCAAACCAAGCAGGCTAGTAACCACGCGTAAAACTCAAGGTATATCAGGAACTCAACCAGGGTATCAATCCAACTATACAGCACCCGCATCAACGGTCCTGCTCTGTTGGCTGAAAGCGCACGCGATCGGTATTCGACGCATTGTTTTGCCGGTTCTGGTCCACGTCGGTGGTGGCATAGTCGTCAGCAAAAGGATTTCGCACCTCGAAAGATGCAGCATTATACTCATATCGCCCGCCATTGGTCCGGGGTGTGTTGGATCGACCGCCTGACATGATGGTCGACGACAGGTCGACTAACGGAGCTGGTGGGCCTGGGTTCGTGGGCTCGCGCTGCGGGCTCACAGGCATTGGGCGAGCATCATTAGATGTCACTGCCTCGCTGGGTGGTGAAGCGGGGCTATTCACGGAGGAATTCGGGGTTGATGCGCCCCGGGATTTGCGTGCCTTCAGCATGGCGCGCTGCTGCTGAGACAGAGCCACTGAAATCTCGTCATTGGCTTCGATCAAAGTGAGAAGGGTCTCTTCGTCTGGTTCTGGGTTTGTAGAATGAATGAAAGTCTGGATGAGCCGTGAAGAGCTCCGGCAGCGATCGACAAACTCCTTGATCAGGACGTTGTCTTCCATCTCAGCTTGTGGCGTGGTCTGGACGAACTGCGTGAGCAACTTGGCCGAGTTCCGTCCCTCCTCAACGCGAGCTGCCAGTTCTCCCGGTTCCGGCAGTGTCTTTGCCGGTTGCTGAGGCTGTGATGGTGGGGGTGGAGGCATCGGCCATTGACCACCCTAAATGGATGTGAGCTAAGTTTCTGCGCGGGCGAAGCCATCGATACTTACGAGGGAACGGTTTCCTTTGACCTTCTCCTTCGCCCACATTTGCAACAGTAGCTGGAGATTCTCATCCGACGATCGTTCCGCCTCAAGATGATTCAGATATTGGCGCAGGTTATGCTGCACATGCCAATCCCGACCGTACCGCAAGAGCTCCTTGACCGTCGCAACGAATTTCGCGTCAAAATTGCGCGTAAAGGTATGCCCGGGGTTATCAGCGAGGATGCGCATCAGCATGATCGCATTGTATTGGACATGGTTCGGGATAGTGGACGGGACCACGAGGTATTTGCGAATACGATGAGCAGCCTCTTTGGCGGCAGCAGGACTCGACTCGGCGGTCTCGACGATTCGAGGGAGATGGACGAATTCATTTCCTTGCTGGGGGGAAGATCAGCGGGAGGTCTGTATTCCAGGTATTCGTGACGTACGGATGGACCATTGCTGGCTTCACAGAAGTTCGTCTAAATGGCGCGTCAGCAAACTCAGCACATCCTCGATTTCATTGTTGCGACGTACAATCTCTTGGAGCAGGACACCCTCTGGCGAGTTCTGCGCGTGGTGGCTGGACCCTTCCTCGGAGCCTGTGGGGGTCAGTGACTTGCGGGGAGACGTGGAGATCACACTCACTGGCGCGACCACTGCCCGGAGATGTCACCGAGCGCCAGAAGCGCTTTACGTCCGGCATGTTGATGGTTGGAGAGTGAGAAGAAGACAGAAAAAGTGACTTGGGGGCCGACGATCGAGATTAGGTTTAGTCGCCTCGCTAAATGGTGGGTATAGAACTGGGGTGAAACCAGCCGAGAGAAAGTGATTGGAATGACTCTGCAGGGCAATAGAAGACTTGGCACAGTGATATAACGTCGATTGTTGCTGTTTCTGGGGTTCCCGAGTCGGTGGAGAGCGTCCACAATTGAGGCTCTTGTTCAAGCTTATTTCTGGCTTTTCATCCCATCCATGCGGAGGGATTCGATACGAATCGTGCTTGACTGTGCCATATATATTGAATAACTACACCCCAAAGCCGATCACATTCGTCAAAATGACGCTGCACTGTGGCTGAGGCAACGCCAAGTTCCCCGCGAAGGCAGATACTGACTACATCCAGGCAACAACTATAAATCATATAAACTTTCCAAAACCCGCGCCGCGTAACAGACCGCCACAATATGCACGGTGTAGAAAATGCATTTCCACGAATCATCTCCTTGAGTCATACTTTCATAGATCATCTCCAGTATGTTTACTCCCCAACAGCATCCGCCATCTCCCCCAAAGTCGCAAACCGCCAATCAAAAATCGGATCCCCCCGATTCCCCATGACAGCTCCCGGTCTCTCAATCCACACAGACTTGATCCCCGCCTTCCGAGCAGGCTGATGATCATGAAACTGGCTCTGCGCCGTCGACAAGATCGCGCCCACTTCAACTCCCAAGTCCGTAGAAACGACTTTCTTCATATACTCGAAATTGCGCGGGTCAGGCTTATACGAGCCGACGTCCTGCGCCGTGATGATCATATCAAAGGGAAACCCCTGCAAACTGCCGGCATTAGACTTTGCGAATGACGCCCGGTCAACATTTGATAAGATGACGAGCTTGAACGTCTTGCGTAGACGGTGCAAAGCGTCCAGGGTATCCGGGAAAGCGGGCCATGATCCCACTGAGTCACCGAAGCGAAGACTTTCTTCGGGATTTGGGGTTGGGAGGTTCAGGCGCTCAGCTATGTGCGGGTGGATTGTGCATAATATTTGGGAATATGGCATGTCTGGTGTTAAGCGTTGCTGTTGACTTTCCAGCTCGTGGTAGAGGGTGAGTATATCCCCTCGTGAGAAGTGCTTGTTTGTGTCTTTGGCTAGGAGGGGCTCGAGTGCGGCTATGATGCCACTCTCCCAGTCGATGAGAGTGCCGTATACATCGAAGCAGAGGACGCGATAATCTTTCAGTTGGGCCATGTTTAATCTTGTGGGAGGTGAGGTAAGAGAATGAAGTAAGGTTGTGTCGAGGGGATTCATGAGCCCCGCTTACTCCCCGCTTATCTTAATCTATTTAGTGTGGATGAGCGTGAGAAAATACAAAAGTTTCATATTCTATTTTTTGGGCTATCATCGTGATGACTTGGTTGGAAGCTGGAAGAAAATACAAGTGATCTGGTGCATCAGTATATACTCTTCCAACATCTTCCTCACTTCGTTAGAGACGTCAGATATCAAGGACCCCTCGCAGAGATATATTATGGTATTCATACCTTACAGCTATAAAAGACTGCAGCAAATTGTAATGTGTCTTTCCATACCTAGCTTGTAATGCCAACCAAGCATGGTTGGGAACGGCGTACAAAATCATAGCATGACATGAACAAGATCCTGAGCTCGCGAGATGGGCCGTGAGATCTACTAGAATCAAACTGTGAACGTCTGTCCAATAGCCTGACCATCACCATCTAGATCTACACCAATCTCAAATGCTGAAACAGAAGGAACCACGTTGTATCATGATGGGACTGAGCAGTACAGAATCTAGTCCGTCCGGAGCCGCGCTGTTTAAACTTTTTATTTGGTTCTCCTCCGAAGTATGGTGCCATGACCTGAAAAATCTCGTATGAATCCGGTATCATTTCCGTTCCAACATACAGATGCGCAAGAACTCCGGCCAACCCATCCACCAATTCGCTTTTCCTATAGCGCACCGCTACCGTCCCCTTCTCCTCATGCGACCCGTTTATGCCTCAGTGATGGCTTTGCGGATCTGAGAGCCGCGCTGGCGAGAGGACAGACGGGTCTGGGTGGTGAGAGCAGCCTGGGGACCCTTCTTGACCTCCTCGTCGGCCTCGGTGAGGATGAGCTCGATGTGGCAGGGGTTGGTCATGTAAGGGTTGATCTAGAAGATAGTATGAGCATATGAAAAGCGAAGCAGGATGGACCGGAATACGTACACGACCGTGAGCACGGTAAGTGCGGCGGCGGCCCTTGGGGGCCTGGTTGACCTGGATGCGCTTGACAATCAGGTTGCCAGTGTCGAGACCCTTGGTGTCGGCGTTGGCCTCGGCGTTCTTCAGGAGATCAATGATGAACTCGGCGGACTTGACGGGCCAGCGAGCCTTGCTGACACCCCACTGCTTGCCTGTAGACAGAAATTGTCAGTCAACAGTTCAAGGTCAATCCACTGAATTCGGAGCAGGCAACGGTGTCATCCAAATCACGAATCCTTCAGAATACCACCAAATTCCTGCACATTCACATTGTCTCGTAGAATCAATCTGGATTGCTCCCACATATCATGTATTCCCTTGACACCGATGCCCCTCCCGTCCAGCATGTAAAATTTCGAAGCACTCACCCTGGGCAGTGCGACCGGTGGAACCGGCGTACCGGCGCATGGGAACGGCCATGGACTTCTTGGTAACGTTCTCGAGGAATGTCAGAGCCTTCTGCAGCTTCATGCCGTTGACAGCCTGAGCGGTCTCGCGGGTGTTCTTGAAGCTGACACGCAGGTAAGAGCCCCGCGCGCGGGCGCTCTTAGCAGCCGGAATCTCCTGGGCGGCGTAACGGACCTGTAGAGCGAAAAGTCGTCAGCAATCATGGTCGTCGTAGATGGATGCTGATCCAGATCGAGGCGAGTCTCAAGTATGGCGTTGATTCATTGCTCGCGGAGAATTGGACCAGATGGAATCTTGCAGACGAAATCTCCAGAATGCGAGGGCAGGCATGTAGCACTCACCATCTTGAAGGAGTTGGCGAGGGGAAAACGATGGTCCTCGGTGTCGGGTGGATGTTGTCGCTTTTCGTCGTCGACCGCTAACGCTTGAACACCAAGTTTGGTGCGGTTTTTTTCGCTCTTGGCGCGCGGGCCCTAAGCGAGCCCTAACGCTAGCCTCTTTGGTCGTGTGCTTATGTCATGCGCTGAGTCATCTACTGGCCTGCAACCTCAGGCAGAGTCAACGATGATCGTTTCCAATTCGATTTATTCAAAGTGCTTCACTTCTACTTCTACATCATGCCTTCTTCTGCTCCGGTACCTGCGTGATCAACTCGCCCTTCTCCACTCCTGACCGCAAATTATCCAACACCAGGATCTCCATATCCTTCTGAGTCTCGTAGGTCGCTGTTCCAATGTGCGGCAACAGCATGACACGCGGGTTGCTCACTAGGCCGGGCTCGATCTGCGGTTCGGCCTCGTAAACGTCCAGACCGGCTGAGCGGACCTGAGAATGGTCAGTAATGTATGGAATGCTGACGGATAAATTCAATATACCTTTCCTGAGTCAAGCGCTGCAACTAGCGCCTTCTCATCGATCAGAGCCCCACGAGCGGTGTTGACAATCACCACGCCATCTTTCATCTTGCCAAACTCAGGCGCACCGATGATATGTCTCGTTGATGCGTTCAGCGCCAAGTTTAAGCTGAGTACATCCGAATTGGCCAGGAGCTCGTCAAAAGAGACGTAGGTTGCGCCAGCCTCCAATTCTGCCGGAAGCCGTGATCGATTGTGGTATTGGATCTTCATCCCGAAGGCCTTTGCACGAGTTGCCATTTCCTGTATTCAAGTTAGCAGTAATTCTGAGTTGCAATAGAAAACTACCAACCCGTCCAATGCCACCCATGCCCAAAATCCCGAGGACCTTACCCTGGGGGTCATTACCCAAGGTTGTCTTCCCTTGCCATTGGCCTGATGTACGTCAGTCCTGAATCTTAAGTCGCGATCCGTCTCAAGAACTTACCAGCCCGGAGAGCAGCCTGTGGCACATAAGCCTGGCGCAGTGCCCCAATCATCAGGAAGATGCCCACATCAGCAGTGGCATTGTTTACCGCAACAGGGGTACTAGACACGGCAATGTTCCTCTTTGAGCACGTGGCAATATCGAGATTGTCATACCCAGCTCCATTGTGACAGATGTAGCGGACCGACTGCGGCAACAGAGCCAACAACTCCGCATCGAAGTTCCCCGTAAACTATCCGATCTTTAGCAGTGTTCCCCAATTTTCCCCAATCTACAGAGTCCCACCTGATTAGACGCATTCGACCGGTAAATCGCAACCACATTGTCGTACTGGCCTGCCTTGCAGTTCCGGATAAAGTCCTCGCGCGTACCACAGGGGAATTCCTGCGGGGAATTAGCGGGGTCGCTGTACAAAGTAGGATAACCGGAGACTACCTTCAAGGTTAGAATTGAGGAAAGACTTTCCCATTCTTTCCGCGCATGGGTAATGGCTCCGATGAGGAGCGCAGCTTGAGCAGGCATTTTGGAGATTCTGCAGGCGATCAGTATTGTACATGATGTCAGCGGGGAACAAGACCAACCGCGTTCTTCTGAGTTGTTCTGGTCGTATAACCAAAGATGCAAGGAGAATAAGAGCGACAGAAATTGAACAATGCGGAGGTGAGAAATTGGCCGCGGTCTCACGAGCGGAACTCCGCGATTCCAGTGACCCCCATGTCTAGAGTGGAGAAGCGATGATGTTTTGCATGAACAGGATCAATATCAACATTGCCGAGATGCGGATTCTTCTGATCCTTTTAGATCATACTTCTGCTCGATTCATTCCTCTCATTTATTTCCATTTTATTTCCATTCTTCTTCTCACTATAGTCGATTCTCTGCAGATAACCCCCACGCCAGGAACATCACGGCTATTGAAACTTCCTTGTTGGGATCGATCACCGACCGGAGAAAGTCCGGAGTGGGGGAAATGAGGGGAAGAAAGCGTCAGACGCCGGGCATGATTCCATTTCAACGGCAATGTGCTCTGGAAATTTTCTATGATTCTTTTTCCAACACATTGGCCATGACACAATCATCGACTACTGCGCTCGTCCTGCACGGCGCCAAGGATCTCCGAGTGGTGAGTGCTCTACGAGATATAGATACTCCCGTCTCTTCTCCGCAGCTAATCTTCGCCAGGAAACACGCGCCATCACACCTCCCAATCAAGGCGATGTGCAAGTCGCCGTGCAAGCAACCGGTCTCTGCGGCTCCGACCTCCATTACTACGGCCACGGCCGCAATGGCGATTTCGTCGTCCGCGAACCCATGTGTCTAGGCCATGAGTCCGCCGGCACCGTCACAGCCATCGGACCTGACGTGACAACCCTAAAAGTCGGCGATCGTGTCGCGCTCGAAGTCGGCCTGCCCTGCCGTAAATGCGCCCTGTGCCAACAGGGTCGCTACAACATCTGCACATCCATGCAGTTCCGCAGCAGCGCAAAGATCTTCCCTCATCTGGATGGCACCTTGATGGAGCGCACCAACCACCCAGCATCCATGTGTCACGCCCTCCCAGACAATGTCTCCCTCGCCGGCGGTGCCCTGGTCGAGCCTTTGGCCGTGTGTCTACACGCAATTCGGCGCTCACACCCACCAACCAAGGAAGAAGTCGAGCAAGCCCGCGCAGCAGGCGAAGGCACCGCAGCCCTCGTCTTCGGTGCCGGTGCCATCGGCCTCCTCCTCGCTTCCGCACTCGCGGTCTCGCAAAACTTCTCTTCTATCGTCGTTGCAGACATCGATGCCTCGCGTCTTGAGATCGCCGCTTCCCTTGGCCTCGGCCTCAAGACCGCTCTTATCCCCCGCGGTGACCCGGCTAACCCGCCACCAGCCAAGGACGCCCCGCACACCGAGCAGACCGCATACGCATTGCAAAATGCCCAGCGAGTCGCCGGCATCCTGACCAAAGCTGCTACGGTCGAAGACGGGCCCTCTGTCACTGGCTTCAGTCGCGTCTACGACTGCACTGGTGTTCCGGCCTGCGTACAAGCCGGTATCTATGCCTCCTCGCCCGGCGGCGTGCTAGTCCAAATCGGCATGGGTAACCCTGTGCAAACCCTGCCCGTTGGTGCCGCAGCTCTGCGCGAGGTGGATATCATCGGTGTCTTCCGGTACGATGGATATGCGTATCCCGCCGCTATTGCGCTGCTGGCCGGTGGAAAGATGAAGACGACCGAGGAGAAAGTCGTCACGCACCGATTGAGCCTGGAGGATGGAGAGCGCGCGTTCACGCTGGCGGGTAAAGGCGTGGATGAAAGTGGACAGCCTGTTGTGAAAGTGATTATCGAGGGGCCTCGGAATGGAGTGAGTGCGAATCTGTAGGCATTGCATTGGATTTGTATGGATGTGGGAATGATGACTTGAATACCCGCTGTGAATGTACCTGATGGATGACATGTGAAATAGTGAAGATGGGAATGTAGTTTACGATAGATGCATGACGTGGTTCGTTGTGAATACCTTCTAGACTGAAGATGTTCATTTGTATTGACATTGCTGCGATATTCCCGCTTAGATTTGGCTACTTCAATCCACCAGCCAGCAAAAGACTCTGGCCTGTCATGTACCCCGTAGTCACCAACATAGTAACCACATTAGCAGTCTCCTCCGGCGTCCCAAGACGCTGCAGAGGAATCGACGCCGCAACGTCAGGAATCGCAGCCGCATTAGGGATCATGCCCGTGTCACCGATCATAGCCGGTGCAACATCATTGACACTAATGTTGAACTCGGCTAAACGCGTAGAAAGATTCTTCATCATACCAGTAAGACCACCTTTGGAAGCAGCGTAGTCTAGCCAGGCATCCATTAGAATGTTATTGTGCAGCTTAGGAAGGAAACTCACGGCATCCATTAATCCCGCCGCCGGACGCAGCAATGGAGGACATGAAGACGATGCGTCCCCATCGCTGGCTCTTCATGTGCTCAACAACGCCTTTGACTAGGATAAACGAGGCGCGAAGGTTGATGTTCAGTGTGTAATCAAATTCCTCCAGTGTGATATCCCATACATTTGGGAATCGCTTGCCATATCCCGCGTTTGAAAGAAGTATGTCTGGTCGTTGGCCGTGCTCAACATCGATTTTCTGGAACATCGCCTCGATCTGGTCAGCGGATCCAACGTCGACCTGGTGAATGGAAATGCGCAGGTTGTTCTCGCCATGGGTTGAAAGCAGGTCGGCAACCAGTTTGTTCATTGCGCTCAGGTTGGTCGAGTAGGTTAGCGCGAGGTTCACGCCCTTCTGGGCGAGTTGATGGGCGCAAGCAGCACCAATTCTAGACTCGATAATTAGTTCCTGTCGCTGCATTCATTCGTGACTTAGTGTTCGATTCTTTGGATCTAACTTACCCGCCTGATGCGCCGGTGATGAGCGCTAGCCGGCCCCGAATCTCGTTGAGTGCCATGATGCAAGATAAAGTCAAAGTCAAAGCAAGGCCCTCATATTCAGAAAGGTGATATCTGAATCAAGAATGCATGGGCTGGCCTCGGTTACCCCTCGTGGCACCCCGGGTCATCTCCGGAAGGAGATCCGCGGCCCCGCATCAATTGCCGATCTAGCGACACTAGGTTCATTTGCTGCCCACGCAACTAGAACAGAAGATTGCTGCTCATATCTCCTAGCAAAGCGGAAGGCTGCCAAAGCGATCGGTCCTGGCCTGTTTGGTAAGGATCGGATGCATTTTGGAAAGCATCCAACCCCAGCAGGCCGCCAGAGATCTGATCTCCGGATACGTAGTCGCCCACGGCTTCCAGATCGAGCCAGGAAAATTCATTTGCAGGGCTAAAGTCCATATATGAGTCAGCGACTGGGTTCGGCATCGAATTCTGCATCGTGAAGTCGCTGTTCTGCGGCGTATCTGCAGAAGCGGTCGTCATGGATGGCTTAGTTCTCCATAGAAGCTCGAGGAGACGCGAATAGCGTGCACCGATATCATCAGATCCCGCACTGGCTTGTTTGAGAACTTCTGTCGTTCGAGAGACTAGTCCTTGGACTTTTGCTTCCTCAGAAGGGACCATCATTCCGAATGAACGTGCCTGGGAGGTTAGTCAGTGAAATCATGAGTTTTTCGTCATTTGCGTCATTTACCTTGTAGAGAAAAACAGCAGAGTAGATACCATATCTAAACGTCGTCAGCAATGAGCTTCAATCAGGGATGATGACCAACAGATAAAAGCGCAACGGCATGAAATGCAAATGCCTCTCTGGATCAACCGAGTCCACCAGAATGGTCAGATACGCCTTTGCCGCATCGACGGACTCATAGATGAACCGCGAATCCTGCATAGAAGCAACATTTCGAAAGGTACTTCTCAATTGATCCCGGTGAGAACACCCGTCCGTTTGTGGCTTAACCAATGACTGAGAAATTGCAGCCTGAAATGCGAATGCAGTCGTATAGAGGCGTAGATATTCGTAAGATAGCTGCAGTGTTGCCCGCATGGGAGGGGAACCTTTCACATGTCAGTCCAACTCTGATCGATATTTTCATGGTGATAGACTTACAGTCCAATGGTCCCCACAAAGACTTCCAGCGCAATATAGCAAGGCGAAAGTCATCAACGTATTTGACGTAGTCCCCCATCAGCATCATTTGGTTGCTGGTGCGCATTCCCGAGTACAAAACTTCGTGTACATTTCCATAAAGCTGTGTAAGGTCAAGCATAGCCTGGAAAATCTTTGAATAGTCTTCGTCTCCCTCTTTCACAGGCTGCAATGATGGAAAATCCTGACTGACTAGGCCCGTCATAGGACCCGGACCACGCGACCAAAAGGCACGCCCAATGCGCACCGAGATCAATCGATCGGATACGTAGCAGCTCGCCCAAGCGAGTCGTCGCCGAGACTCGGATTCTTGGTCACCAGATGGGTCTCCTCGGAAGGAGGTACGGTCCAAGCCGATAAAGTAACCCGAACGCAAAGCTAGGCCAACGTGCATCCATGCAGCTCGGTCTTCTTCGCCACGCCCCACGCGCTCAATTCGTGGCCGTAAGCCTTGTGGCTCCCATTCCGCGAGCAAAAGTAAGGCCTCAACCGCTTCCACGTCACATTCAGCGCCGGCAGCGATCCCCGAGATCAACTCGTGCATGTACTTGGAGCAGTATTCGTGAATCTCGGGTCGATCTACCAAATCCTTGGATGCGATAGTGAGTACTGCAGTGAGTAGGTACTTTTCGTTCCTTGCAAAGTCATCGAGAGCCGCAAACTCAAAGTACTTCCGAGGCACCAGCGGAAGGTATGGATGGAAGTTTTCTGCGTAGCGAGCGACCAGCTGCCAGACAGTGGCTGGGTCAAGGGATCGTGATTGGACCAGTTGGTATGCTCGGATCCCAGTGTTGTGGTTGATGAAATCCGGTACAACGCCATTGCGCAGACCGTTGTATGTCGAGAACGCACCGGAATCCGACTGTATCTGGTCGCCTCGGCCCTCCGGGGTCACATCTGCACCCTGGGTGGCGATCCCTGTCAAGCACTGCCAGGCATCCGATGGATTCCGCGGAACTGAGCCTATTGAATTGTCGTCCTCTACTTCCGCCACTGCGGAAGCTGTCGCCGTGGGGTTAGGCGGCAAGAAGACCACAGGCCCGGGATATGAAACTGATGGAGCTCGCCGGGCCTCGGTGCTTGCTGGACTGACAGTCTCCTCCGAGTCCTTGCTCGGGGATGTCAGTGTTGCGGGCGTAAAGTTCTTGATCTTGTTCTTGCGGACACGCCGCCCTCCTCGATTGGAACCGCCGAGAATACATTCACGATGCTCGCGAACACATCGCTGACACGGCGGCTTGCCTGGGTTCCCATTACTATCACTACTGGGATTAGCGGGTCCTCCAGGCCGATCTGGGGTACAGCAGCTTACAGATCACATCGGGACTTGCGCTGGCGGCAATGCAAACACGCTCGGGAGACGCGCTTGACGACATGATCGGACCGAGAAGAAGCCGTATGCGACGGAGAATCCATCTT
Source organism: Penicillium sp. PG113-03A (assembly GCA_037042135.1). Classification (NCBI taxonomy): domain Eukaryota; kingdom Fungi; phylum Ascomycota; class Eurotiomycetes; order Eurotiales; family Aspergillaceae; genus Penicillium; species Penicillium sp. PG113-03A. The sequence goes on from JAXQJW010000154.1 coordinate 238,423, forward strand.
TGAACCGGGAGGATTTCACGTCGACTACAGCGACATGATTGCGATGGAGAGAAGCTTGCGACCCACCGATTCATTCTACGCAAAGACCCGAGGTCTTACTCATCGAGTCTGGAGTTGTGGGGAAATTCCCCGTCAACCACGCGAGGTTCATTTCTCCAGATCAAACCGGCTAATGGGATTCGCCATTTCTTCTCAGCATCGCAGCTCAGACCAATTACATGGATTCATTTGCAAGGCTCAATGCGTCTGTCCACAGGCACATTGTCTCAATCCATTGCATGCACTTCATACCCCCTTTTGGCGCCAGTGTCAATAGCCGACGGCAATTGATTCGGCAAATGGAGTTACTCCCATGAGATATCAACCCCGCGTGGGGGGAATCATAGTCATGCCCATAGTCGTCATGCAAAATCTCTGGTCCGTCGCTCTTTTCTCTCCGTCCGGAAACATCTATACACAATGGCAGCGACGGTATCATCCCTCTTCTCTTTGAGTGGTAGCACCGCTCTGGTCACTGGCGGAACCCGAGGCATTGGTCAGGCTATGGCCGTGGCTTTGGCGGAAGCTGGTGCCGACATTGTTTTGGTCCAGGTAAGCAAGATAACGGAGATTTTTAAACGCATACTAACCAGGATCCAGCGCGACGAGTCCAACACGGCCACCAAGGATGAAATTGTCAACCGCATTGGACGCAAGGCATGGATTCATGTGGCCGAACTGTCTGACCGGAAGGCCGTCAAGGCGATCATTCCTACACTAGCCAGTCAGGGTCTCAAGCCGAATATTCTCGTGACCTGTGCGGGCATTCAGCGGCGGCACCCGAGCCACCAGTTCCCCGACGAGGACTGGGACGAGGTGAGTGAGACCGATATTCCCACGACCTTGTCGTGCATCATACTTACTCAGAATGCGGGATAGGTTCTTGAAGTGAATCTTTCGTCGGTTTTCATCCTTTGCCGTGAATTCGGCGCCGCGCTTTTGGCCCGCGACGCATCTGAATTTCCGACCGGCCGCCGTGGCTCCATCATCAATGTTGCCTCGCTGCTCACTTTCCAGGGAGGCATCACAGTCCCTGCCTATGCAGCTTCCAAGGGTGGAATTGGCCAGCTGACCAAGGCCCTCTCCAACGAGTGGATTTCCAAGGGGATCAATGTCAACGCCATTGCACCTGGGTACATTGACACCGATATGAATGTGGCGCTGATCAATGATGCCGACCGCAATGCGGGAATCATGGCACGAATTCCAGCGGGCCGTTGGGGTAGACCCGAGGACTTCAAAGGCACGGTGGTGTATCTGGCCAGCGCTGCCAGCAGCTATGTGTCGGGGGATGTGATCACGGTTGATGGTGGCTGGATGGGTCGGTGATTGATTTTTGCCATATGAGTGGGTTAGATACGAGATCATTAGGCTCGTGTGTAAATATTATAAAATGATATCTGGACAAAGTACTCAATCGGTCAAAACGTTTGAGATGAACATCACATACTCGGTACCTTATAGAAAGTAGATGTTAATGCCTGAAGTACCAGGCCACAACGCTTTGACCTCGGATCATTACCTCATGATTGATTCTCTCTTTCTCTCTTCTCTCATCTTTGACTTTGGCTAAATTAGTCGTTTCCACTTCTCCCGCAACATAATATTGCGATCGTCTATAGAATTGACAAGAACCTGTCCACTACGACCAACGAATCGATTCCAATCTGCAATTCTTGGGTCAAACCATGCAGAAACCACAACTGACAACGATTCTTGCACGACTACGGAGTCATCCGTCAGTAGAATCCAATCCCCTCTCCTATTCTCATCTCTCCTGGGCGTATCGCCGAGAAACCTTACATCGGCCCAGTTGGGGCTCCAACGCTAATCGGACGAATCAGCGTCCGCAATGGAGCGGTGGCTGCCACCTTCAGAAACAGCGGCGCCTCCTGTCAATGCAGGAATGGCTCCGATAGGCTCATGACGGCGAACATGCGCTCGTCTCCGTGCAACCTGTAGCCACTCAATTTCCCCGTGGGCGCTGGAATTAGGGGGTGATTTTCACTTCTCGATTCTGCGTTGGATTGTAGAGGATTTACCCTTGACATCTCCCTGATTGGACTGTGGTGTTCTGGTTGTCTCCCTTGCTACATTCCAGACCCTGGATGAAGCCTATGGAGAACCACAAGCACAACACGGTTGATGAGGAATCTGGAATTCGCAGGTCTTGTTGACTAGAGTGATTCAGAACTCACCATTCACTTGAAACCGCGATCCAGATAGGCAGCAACAACAATGCGCCTTTATTGACCATCCTCTCTACGCATCTATCGTTTCCGATTAATCTCCTACAACATTGAATTAGTGTCGCTCATTTTGACTGCTTCTCCTTCTCAATCTCCCGACTCTATTGCATTCTTCTCGACCCCGCAACGGCGACCGAATCGTTCAGGCAAATCTCATTTCAAGTCTTTCTTCGTTGCACCTGCACCAGACGTTTTGAATCATCCCACAAATATAGCATCCTGTGACTATTGATTGTCACCAAACACCCTGTTGCGCATTTTGGGGGCAATTCGATGGCTGTGCCTTCCCCCCATGATTCCCCCGGCCACTACGGACCAAATGTGACCTACGTTTACGAGTACTCGCGGGGCTTAGGGGGTGTGAATATTCCTCGCGATGTGATCATCACTCGAATCATCTACTCCTCGGTCATTATTTTGGCATTTGTGCTGTTCTGTGGCCGGATTGCTCAGATCAGCCATGCCTATCTCCGCCAAATCACCGCTTCTGCATCAAACAGGAGGCAACAAACATACTGGAGTCTGGAGCAGTCAACATGGTGGGCCAACGCAAAAAAGCACATTTTGTATGCGCCAATGGGGAGTAAGAGACACAATCGAGAGATTCAGCTTTCATCGGCCGTCAATATAGGCACCTTGCCTTCCCGATTCCAGACCATCTTAATCACTCTTTACCTGATCAGTCAGTTGGTCTATTGCCTATACCTAGACTATGAGGTCAACGAGAAAGCCGCCTTGATAGCAGAGCTCCGTGGGCGATCAGGAATGCTGGCCGTTCTGAACATGGTGCCCCTTTTTCTGTTGGCTTCTCGTAATAACCCTCTCATTTCGCTTCTGCACATCAGCTTCGACACATACAACTTGATCCATCGCTGGCTGGGCCGCATTATTGTGCTCGAGGTAATCACACATACCGCCGCCTGGGCAGTCAATGCATGCGCCGAGCAAGATGTAGCGGATATGCTTCGGCGCTTAAGAGACATACCATTCTTTTCCTGGGGTCTGGTCGGCACCGTCTCCATGGTCTTTCTTTTATTACATTCACCTTCCCCAGTTCGTCATGCTTTCTACGAAACATTTTTGCATCTCCATCAGCTCGCCGCATTCCTTGTTTTCCTCGGTGTGTACTTTCACCTTCGTCTGGACAGTCTTCCCCAGCAAGCTTGGATCACAGCCATTGCTGTGATCTGGTTGCTTGAACGGAGCATACGGCTGTTCCGACTCGCCCGTCTCAATCTATCCATCAAGCACGGCACCACCAAGATGACCGTCCAGGCTCTTCCCGGTGAAGCATGCCGGGTGGTCTTTCACTTACCAAAGCGTGTGAATATCAGCCCAGGCTGCCACGTCTACGCCTACATCCCCAGTATATCCTGGTGGATGTCACATCCATTCTCAGTAGCTTGGGTCGCGCCCAGCGCTCCACAAACCCTCCAATCCAACGATATGAACATGCCTCAAACGCCCTCGTTCTTTGAAAAACAAACCTCATCTCTCGACCCCTACTTCGAAAACCCCCACAACCCAACAGACGTCACACTCGTCATGAGCGCCCGCCAAGGCATGACTCGCCGCCTGTACGATCTCGCCCGCACAAAAGCAAACCATACCATCCACACGCTAGGGTTCATCGAAGGGCCTTACGGCTCCCATCCAGCAAACGCATCCAGCTACGGCACAACAGTCCTCTTCTCCGCCGGCGCAGGAATCACCCACCACCTCCTCTATACACGCGACCTCGTCCTCCGCGCCTCCACCGCAACAGCCGCCACTCGGCGCGTCTACCTCATCTGGTCCATCCGCTCAACAGACCATCTCGCATGGGTGAGCCAATACATGGACGAGATCCTGCGACTGCCCGAGCGCCGCAATATTCTCGTCGTCAAGCTATTTGTATCGAAGCCGCGCAGCCCCATGGACATCGTTAGCCCTTCATCAACCGTCCAGATGTTCTCGGGTCGATGTCGACCTGATGTCGTCCTAGACGAGATCCTGCCGCAGCGGGTCGGCGCTACTTTGGTTTCAGTCTGTGGGCCTGGTGCCTTTGCCGATGAAGTGCGTTCTGCGGCGCGAGGGAGGATTGGGAAAGGGGCTGTTGTTGATTTTGTCGAGGAGGCTTTTACGTGGTAGATTACCTTCTTTTCTCTTCTCTTTATTTTATTACAGGAATTTTTAGCATTTAGTGGCACCTTGTTAAAAATAATGTCTATATCATCCCGAATGCTTCGGCATTTACATCTTGCTTTTCTCTGTAGAGTCCAAGTATTTAGAAGCGACTCTAGCTTGCCTTTAATTACATTTGATCTACGTGAGTAGTTCTGTTCTGTTCAACTTGTAAATGTATTTTGTTAAGTCCCATCTAGCCAATCTAAATCAACCAGCCAATCATCTAAAAACAGAGTGGGTAGTATATGCAGCTCACACAACCAACGAGGAATAAAGCAATCAACCAAAATGGTCGCGGTTGCAACGATGCAAAAGTAATAAGAGATATATGAGATAAACAAATTTTGAATCGAGAAAAAAGAAAAGAACAAGACCAAAACAGACAATAATCTATTTAGAGGCCTTCTTCCGGCTTCCCTTGGGCACACGAGCGAGCCAGTAGATGAAGACCGCCATGAAGATATTAAAGACAATGTAGACCCACATCAGGCCAAAGTTGCGCCAAGCATCCTTGTAGTAGCTGAGCACGGCCCCGAGGAATTTGTCCGTGTTGGAGACGCTGCAGAAGGAGCACTCGTCCGTGGCGTTGCGATCCAGGAGGTAACCGCCAGCACCTTCAATGTAGGGAGCCATGTACTCGTAGCAGGTTTGGTTGGCGGGTGGGAAAATCTTGAGAAATTCGACGGGCTCGCAGACGGCGTCTGCGCCTGAAACACCAGTCGACAGCATGGCTGAAACTAGATATGTGAATGGAGAAACGCGGTACATGAAGATCCAGAATTGGGGCATAGTACCCGGTTGAGCCAGGACACCACAGAAGATCAGGCAGAGTGAGAAGAGCAGGTTGGCGAGGTTACCACCTGTCTCGGCAAGCTCGATACCGGCGATCATCATGTGGGCGAAGGTAGAGGTGAAGAGGAGGAAGACCCAGATGAGCAGGAACATTAGAGCGCCACGCTCTTGGACGGCGTCAGTTTGCTCGGCGTTGCGATACATGCCGATTGGGTAGTACCAGCAGACAAAGATGAGGACGGCCATGAGGGTGTTCCAAGGCAGTTCAACCACAATGTTAGCTGTCATGAAGGCGGGCCAAGAGTAGGTTTTTGAGGGGCGCTCGCGGACCTCGTACAGCGCACGCTGGGTGCAGAAGTGAGGCATGATCTGTTGGACCAGGTTACCGAAGATAGTCATCAGCATGAAAATACTGAACATCTGGTTTTGAAGACCTTGTCGACTGTTTTGGGCGTTGAAGAAGGAGAAACCGATGTAGAGCGCTGTCAAGACACACAGAGCAGCCTTGGAGTAGATATAGACGGGAGTACGCCAGTACTGGCTGAAGACACGGACCAAACATTCATAGATTTGCACAGAGAAGGGTGCGGCAAATTCCTTGTAGTTGGCTGGGTCGGTGCTGGACTCCTCCACTGGTTTCTGGGAGAGGGTCGACTTCAGCTCATCCAAGTGAGCATGCACTGCTTTGCGTTCGGGACTTTCTCGCCAGACGGCGGGCCAGTCGATATCACTGTGAGACCCAGGGGCGGCTCCAATGACTTCAAGCATCCATTCAGCAGGGTTCGCGTCAGCGGGTAGCTTGGACGCGCCGTTCTTTTCAAAGTAGTTGGAAAGCGTGGAAGACTTCTCGCCAATATCACCGAAGTAGACTGTTTTGCCGCCCCTAGCCAGGAAGAGGAGACGATCGAAACGCTGGAACAACATAGCCGAGGGCTGGTGGATAGTGCAAAGAATAGCCTGGCCATGTCGGGTGAGAGTATCGATAAGATCAAGAATCGACCAAGAAGTCTGACTGTCCAGACCAGAAGTCGGCTCATCCAGGAACAGAAGCAGTTGGGGCTTGGCAGCGAGCTCAACACCGATCGTGAGACGCTTACGCTGCTCAACGTTGAGACCCTCGCCTGGAACACCGACGATAGCATCAGCATATGCTTCCATTCCGAGGAGCTTGATAACTTCTTCGACATAATCCAGCTTCTCTTGTCGAGGAACATGGGCGGGTTGGCGGAGAACGGCAGAGAAACGGAGTGCCTCGCGAACAGTCGTGGTGTAGAGATGAAGATCCTGTTGTTGAACATAGCCAGTCTTTCGTTGGAAAGATTGGTCACGCTGGCGGCCATCGACAAGCATCTCACCCGAAACAACACCCATGGTCACGCGGGTAGCAAGCACATCAAGCAGAGTAGTTTTACCGGCACCGGAGACACCCTAAGAGGACCGTTAGTATATCGCGTAATTCAGGTGTTTTCATCCGACTTACCATCAAAGCAGTACAGGTACCCGGCTTGACCCAACCATCCACATGGTCCAAGATACGGCGTTCCTCTTTCTTGATCTTGATATCATAGCACACATCTTGCCAGTGGAAAACGGCAGTTTGTCTCTGGATACCGGCAGTGACCTCCGGGCTCTCTTCTGTCTTCTCGGCAGGGCTCACGGTCTGGTTCTGCTCTACATCGTCCTCGGACTCGGAGTACTTGGGGCCATGTCCGCGACGGAAGAGCAGAACCTCACCCTTAGACTTGGACTCGGAGATAAACTCTGTTGCAATCAGGTAGGTAGCCATGAAAAAGAACATGAAGGCAAACATGATACCCAGGTTGCGCCACTTATGGGAGTTGGAATACTGGAAGCTATCGTGGAGATAGTCATTGCCGCGGACCTCACCTGCACCGGCGCGGGCACCAGTAACGGAGCAGATCTTGTTTGCCAACGGTGCTTGCTTGTACGCTGGAACAAAAGCGTGATCCAGGCACGTGAAGTTGCGGTTGTGGAATTCGTTGACCATGAGTGATTCGAAGCCGTACGCAATAGGATCAATATAATTCATCCATCGAGACCAGCCAAGCATGTTCCGTGGTGGGATCGTGAAACCTGTGTAGATAACGAGGCCCAGGATCAAGATCGCAGCGGGTACCAGAGCCTGCGAAAGAGTTCGCGAAGAGGCAGCGATGGTACGGAAAATCATCGACATGGTGAGGGTCGTCACGAAGGAGAACAAGAGGAACGTGAAGAAAGCCCCTGGGGTGCGGCGAAGGTGTGTCATGAAGTAGAGAGTCACGTTGAAGGTTACGGCATTTAGACACTTGTATGGCATATCACACAGCATCGACGCCACAGCTTCGGTGAAAGGATGGTACATGGCATAGCGAGCTTGCTTTTCAACAATCGGGCGTTGCGCATATAGAGTCAAAATCTAAAGCGGAGGTCAGTTTGAGGGGACAGTTTGGTTATGCGCAGGTTCACTCACTTCGAGAGCACTAGAGAAAGCATTAAGAAGGACGGCAAAGAAGAGAAGAGCGCCACGAGAAAAGAAACTGTCAGTGTCTGGTTGCAGGTTATAGAAGACTGAGCCAATGATCAAGGCCATGATGAAGTTTCCGATAAGTTGGGACAGAGTCAAACTTGCATCGCCCTTCAAGCGTTGGAAGCCACGGACCATGCAGAGATTGATCTGCTCTATGATAGACATGGTGTAAGGAGATCGAACGCGTCTGTTACACAAGGTAAGCTTATCTCAAACTTTAGATTGGGTGGGTATCCCTTACTGGCCCTGGGACTGCATCGCCCGACGAGAGTCGATGAATTTTTGCAAGGACTCGCCGCCCAAAGGAAAGCTTTGGTCGTATTCATCAATTTCCTTCATGAGTTGTCGGTACTCCTTGCTATTCTTCCAGGCGGTGGCAAACTCGTCGGGGGTACGAGGGACAAGGTGCTCATAACCCTTCTTGACAATACGCTCGGAGGGACTCGTCAAAGAGGTCAGGAAATCAGCAGTGGTTTGACGCTCAGGACATTCGAAGCCCATCGTGGTGAAAAATTCCTTGGCCTCGTCGGTGCGGCCGAAGTAAATTTGTCGGCCCTCGTACAGAACAGTCACCTTGTCGAACACCTAAAGACGTAAAATTAGATTCTTTCTGGGTGCGACGTTGAGAGAATCGAAAAAGAAAGGAAAAACCTACATCATAAGCACTTTGAGAGGCCTGGTAGATAGCCACAGCACAAGTAGTGCCGGAGTACTTGGCCATCAAGTTCAAGGTCTTGCAGAATTCCAAAGCGTTGGCACTGTCCAGGCCACGAGTACTGTTGTCCCAGCACTGAAGGGGGCTACCGCACAGAGCAGCCTCGGCGATACTGACACGCTTGCGCTCACCACCGGAAACACCACGGACAAAGTCATTACCGACACGGGTATTGATAGTGTGCGACAGACCGAGCATTGCCATCACGACATCACGCATGTGCTCAGCATATTGGTCGCGGGAGACTCCCGGCAGGCGGTTGCGAGGCGCACGAGACAAAGCCGCAAACTTCAGGGTATCGGCGACCGTTAATTGAGGGAAATGAACGTCCGTCTCGGCGGTATAGATAGCCTCGCCACGGAACTGGCTCTTCATTTTCTTGTCGGAGATACCCTGATAGTTCAGGTGAGACTCCTTGGACTTGTGAATGCCGTTCATCTCACCCGCCAAGGTCTTCAAGAAAGTCGAGCAACCACTGCCGGGACGACCGAGGACGACGAGCATCTCGCCACCTTTCACCAATCCATCAAAATCACGTAAAATCTGAATCTTTTGCTTGCCCGAGCCAACCATGGAGCGGAAAAGACCACCGATCTGAAGAATGGAGTTGAACACATCCTTCTGGTAATCGGTAGGACTACCGAATCCATGTACGCTAAGATTTCGGAATGAGACGCCGGCCTGGCGTTGTGGGTATCGTTCAGGATCGCGAGAAGTAATGGCCAGGAGGTTTTTCATCCAATTCCGAGCCTTGAAGTTGGGGCTATGTGGGTTCAACGTTGAATCTTCCTTTGACTCAAGAAAGGTATTTTCGACCCCGGTGGTCGACCAGCGCGTCGATTCACGAGTTAATTGCTGAGCAAGACGAGTCACTTCTCCGTCAATCATATCCTCATTATCAATGCCGGCCTTTTCCGTGGCCGTGTCGGATGTGCTGACACTGGCGGCGGGATCATGACGATGCACCTCCCGAGAAACCGCCTGGTCAACCTGGGCGACGTTGGGGTTCAGGGTCCCCAAAAGAGACATCGTGGAGGACTCCTCTGGGGGAAAAAAAGTGGGGTAGTTTGGGGATTCGCAAATCCAGACGTGAAGAAAGTCAAATTAAAGTATCACCATCAATAGGGTTGATAGTGAAGTGAAATGGAGAGACACCTCCAGATGAGATTAAGGTATAGGAAAGATTAGGTGTATTAGGGGATAGAGACAAAGCAAAGAAATAATCAAAAAAGGAGATCCAAAAATTGGCCGAGGCCCACGTAGCAAATCCCAGAATTAAATACGATCAGACAAACCGTTGGCAAGTCATGGTACGCACGTCGGAGCCGGAAAGCATTGTTGGTCCGAGTGAACGGGAACGCGAACCCCGGCGATAAGCATCCGGAGCGGGAATCACCAACATCCAGATGAGTCTGATGCATCGTAAAGAGAAAAAAAAAATCCAAGTCTGGAACCCGCCATGAATCCTCTTACGCCAAGACAAGGGCCTTTATCCCGATATAGTTTAGCGACTCCTTCTCGCGTGCGAAACGACACATTATGATCCACATGGGACCCATGCATATCTCCGAAACACGTGCTCTGACTGGCCCGGGACTGGCGCCATCCGAGTCCCTTGTTCACTTATCCATTCCCCGTGACTTGTGCTGAGAACGCTTTCGGATGCCGGATCAGCTCCATCCGGGGATGACTCAGCCGGCCGAATTGCACGGAGCCGGGATCCATCCCATCAAAATGCATCACGGCATCAGGGCATTTGAACAAGAACTTCGAAGTGATTGGCTGCGACTGGCGGTGTGTTGGAAGGGATATGCACCCAGAAAAATCTGATTGTGCTCATACATTTTCCATACATGGGACTCAGGCCCGATCATCACGATTCCACCGGTTCTTCGGGATCGTCATCTTCCTCAATAGGTTCAACCAAAAGATTTCCACCCCGCCCAATTCTCTCTCGGATACTCCCGCCGTCTTCTACCGCATACACCGCCCGCGGCATGGGCGAAACCAGCCGAAATCCATATTGATGCACAAATCCTTCGGGTTCGGTAACATCCGTGGGGCGCCCCGCATTTTGTAGAGCCTCATGGCACTCCACCACCGCGTAGAGCTCTTCAAGGTCGGCCTCGGGTGCAAACCGGCGCATGATCCGCTCGCCGGAGGGCAGTCGGACACTGACGCGTACGGCATCCTTCACCTCCGTGCCAGGCTCTGCGCGAAGGGATTGTATCCGCCAAAGCTTCCACTGAGCGAGGTCCCGTTCTCTTTTTTCCTCCGCCGCTTGACGTTCCGCAGCTTCCCGCTCTTCTCGCTCTCGAGCGGCTTCCGCTTCCCGACGTTGGCGGGCGCGTTCACGGTCAATGGCCAGCGACCGCTCGTAGGCTGAATCTTGTTCTTCCCGTAAACTGCGCGAAGCTTGCTGCTCGGCGCGACTCGACCGAATCCCCTCTAATGGACCCTGATGTGAACTAATAGCTGTTCGTAGCCGGTTCACAAATTCGGAGGGTGAGTTGGTCCCCGCAATCCGACCGACCACAGACATGGCGGTAGAAGACACGTTCGGAGTGTGGACGATCACCGCAGCGAAAGGAAATTTGGTGCATCGCAACGAATTGGCCACTTGGTATGCTTCCGAATCCTGGACATTACCACCCCAGACGAGAACGTTGTTCTGCGGATCATTGATAAACTCCGCCACTTCTGGTGCCAACAGAGTCTCTTGGACCCAGCTGCTCGTGTCATCGTGCTCCGGTGACAGTAACACTACCACCAAGAACTTCAAATCGCGATGGGCCTTCTCCAACGCCATGTTGTATCCGTTCTCCAAGAACGGCAGCGAATGCGATCCATGCTCTTCCTCAAACTCGCGGATGAAGCGAGCGGCGGTATCTTTAGGTCCCAGAGGTCGACGACCTGTAGTATTACGTCGCACTCCTTCGAGTGCGGGATTAGCGGTCACGTTGAACAACCGCGGTAGGAAGGGAAACAATGTCCCAAATAGACGAAATGAGCTGCAGAGCAGTCGATAGACCAAGTTAAAGGGTGTAAAGAGAAGCGCTAGAATGAGGGGAGGGCGGTAGACAGGTTGGTCTTCGGGTTGGGTGTCGACTCGAGGGGCTAGATCCGTAGCACGAGGCGTGGGCAACAGTTGATCGGTGAGGTCGTCAGTCATCAGGTTCTGAGTGCGACGGGTTGACCGCGGGGGAGGGGACTGCGGAAGAGCCGCGCGGGCTTCTTCCACTGGGTCTGGCTCTTCGCCATCGAAGAATTTGGAGATGGCTATCTGTGTTGGAAGGTCAGTAGCTGACTCGGCGGAGTGTCTGGGAGCACCCACCTGCACATTCCACTGCGACCGACGCAGGAGCGGTATGGCTTCTGCAGGCTCTTGCCCTGTAACTGTGGAATATGTTTCCAGCGCCGATCTCTCACTATCCGAGAGTTGGTCTAGGTCAAGATCCGCGGAGGACATGGTGATTGATAGGTGGTAGCTTAGAAACCGGCAGGCCGAGAGGACAGGTCCGACGAATAAGGACACGGCCCTCCATACCGCCTACCCATTGAACAGTGGCTCCAGGTGTAGAGTAAAGACTGACTTCAGATATTTGAGGTAAGAATCATAGGCTTTAGTTCTAGACAGAGAAATGAGCTGAGTAAATAATGAGAAATAAAAATGATAAAATGAAAATTGGCGCTGTTCAGCTCGTCTGTCACCAATGTTCGAACTATAAATGATTAGCATCATGGGCTTCAAACCTGTCCAAGGCGCCTGAGGGAACTCCCTTGAATCATCCTATTATGCTGGCTATTGAATACGGCTCAATAATGTCCAAGATAAAATCACTCTGTTGACTATGAAACTATGAGACTCGAGATCACAAATATACATATCAGATGACCTCGGGAGTACCCAACCCATCCAATTGACCTTCTTGTCATCTTAATGTGAGCCATTCCAGATAACTATCCTAAAGAAAGTGCTAGTCTACTTCCATAGCTTCCCAACGCTTAAGCAACTCTAATCAATCCCAAAATGTGATAGCTCCCTCTTCCCCAACTTATACTCCGTAAACCGATTCGATCGCGGGCCTGACCGCCTGGTCTGTGCACGATCCCGCGGTCCCCCTTCGACTCAAGTCACCCTCGCCCCGCGTCCTTTTGCTCATCGATTGTATCGCTCCTGGTCTTGTGCTGGTGGGAGGAGCCACATTGGGCCCCATATTCTTATCCGCGTGGCGCCTATCCTCACTATTGATATAATCGACACCTGATTGCCCGTTTGACCTGCTCTCTCGACGATCGCCGAACGCGCGGACTATCAGCGAGAAAGCCATCGGATTAAAGGGCATGTGGCTCCCTCTCCGTCCCATTAACCGCCTCGTCCCAAACTCCGTTTCAATGGGGATCCTACTACGCTGATTCGTCTTATTCTCTCGGGATCTGCCGTCTGATTATGGCTTCCTCTGCCAAACCCCCGCTCGAGGACTCTCGTCGCACGACGGGGTCGCCCAAAATGAAGTCACGAGGTGAGTGGTCTGGAGACAACGCAGAAGGCGATCTGTCTTCATGGGGAAGACGGGATGGATCTCTCGAAGCTATGCGCCCAGGCAAGGAGGAGTTGCGCTCACGGGGATTTGGAACAGAAAACGCGAAAGATACATTATGCCGCAATGTAACCATCTATGGCCGATGTCGCTATGAAGACAAGGGTATCACGAATTCCTCTATACTGGTCGAGGCTCGGAGCTGATCTACCGTTGCTGGAACATCAGGCTGCGCTTTCAATCACGACCCTCAGAAAATGAACGTGGCGTATCAGTCAGAGAGGTAAACTGCCCAGAAAAGAAAGAAATAGCAACAATGCTGATAGATGTCAGCAATAAAAAACGCTTCAACGTGGACTCGCCTAGTTTCACTCCGTCCCTGCTCTCTGGAAACGGCGCATCAGCTCCAAAGAAGTCCACGACCATCTCTCCAAAGGCTGCAAACGCCGCTCCCTTTCAACCTAGAACTTCATCATCCCGTATGGCATCTTCCGAACAGCCGAGGAGCTCTCCGCTGACTGATCAAGGATCGAACACGAGCACCCCAGCAGGGAGGCAAGAGTCAGCCACTCCCGACTGGGCGACAGTAGCGGAAGTGCAGGAATTCGTTCCGCAGGGATTTGATGGATCTCACGTGGTAAGCCTCAGTCGCTCTTTCTGTAGCTGCGGGATTCTTTCTTTTCGACCATCCATCGTACACCGCCGAGCTTGGTCAGGTCAATCATCTCGTGATGCTGGGCAACTTGCACAACCGTTCCAGTCGGAGCCTGAGTGCACTGGCAGATGACTTCGACCCGGCAGTAGAGCGATACAAAGACAGATACCGTAGCTCGAGCGTTGGCATCGACCCGGCTAATCCTTGTTTCCAGACACCCCTTCAAGGCAATGGGAACGGAACCATCGCCGCCTCTGCCGCTTTCGATCCATTCGTCACGGCATCGACTCCGCTGTCCGCTGCGGCAGCTGTTGGGCCCGTCTCAGCCAACCCATACTCTCATGACCCGGCCGCTGCAGCATTAGGGGGAGCATTTTTTGCAAACCAGACAGGGTTCCAGCAGCCGGTAAGCAAGTACGACTCCCTCGTAAGGGAAAGAAGTGACTCATTGAGCAGGTCCAATATCACCTTTATGCACCCATCGGTCCTCACAATCAGAATACTCTTGGATACCAGCGCAACGTCCACGACCTTTTCCTCCCCAACGACTTTCGCGAAGAATTGCAGAAGAAAGCTGCGGCTACTCTTCAGACTCTTCCAAGTATGGTGACTCCTCAATAGCATAGTGGATTGACTAGGACTGACCAACCTACAGACACACAATTGCCTGCGCAGGTCGACTACTTCCACTCCCTGGTCCCACTGGATCTCACTCACCAGAAAAATGCCGCAATTTTCAGCTATCCTAGCTGGGTGTACAAGGCGCAGTCCAGCAAAGATGGGAACTTTTATGCTCTACGAAGGCTTGAAGGTAAGGCTTCAGGCGATGTCTCCCATGGCAAACAAAATTGACTGATATTCTAGGATTCCGTTTGACCAATGAGAAGGCCATTCGCTCTGTCCAAGCCTGGAAACGGGTCTGCAATGGAAGCGTGGTGACGGTTCATGATGCGTTCACCAGCCGGAGTTTCCAAGATAGCTCGCTCATCTTTGTCACCGACTACCACCCGCTATCCAAGACGCTTGCAGAGCACCACCTTGGCGCTGGAAACCGCTTTCCTGGTCGACACAACACTCATGTCCCTGAGCAGGTACTCTGGGGCTATATGACTCAGATCGCAAATGCATTGAAAGCGATCCACACCAACGGCCTTGCGGCCAGGGTCTTGGAACCCAGTAAAGTCCTGCTGACTGGCAAGAATCGGGTTCGATTAAATGCCTGTGCGGTCTTGGATGTGGTTCAGTATGATACTCAACGGTCCGTTGCCGACCTCCAACGGCAGGACCTCGTCAGCTTTGGGCAGTTGATCGTCACGCTGGGTGCCAATTCGCCCAGCGTGATGCATAATCCCACCAAAGCAATGGAGCACTTTACACGGGCATATAGTCCACAATTGAAGACCTCGGTCTTTTGGTTACTGAATGGCCTCCAGCAAGAGGCTGATCGGACCATCGACGTTTTTATTACCGGCATTTCTTCCCAACTGATGTCGACATTTGATTCGGCACTCCATCTAGATGATCAACTTACCTCGGACCTTAGCCGTGAGCTTGAGAATGGACGCTTGGTCCGGTTGATGACCAAGTTGAATCTGATCAACGAGCGACCCGAATACGAGCATGACCGCCAATGGTCTGAGAATGGAGAGCGATACTTTTTGAAAATCTTCCGAGATTTTGTTTTCCATCAAGTGGATGCCCAGGGCGAGCCAGTGGTTGATCTTGGGCATATCTTGACCTGTCTGAACAAGCTCGACGCAGGGTCGGACGAGAAGATCACCCTGGTGAGTCGCGATGAGCAGAATTGCTTCATCGTTAGTTACAAGGAGATTAAGAAGGCACTGGAGTCGTCTTTCCAGGCACTGATGAAGCCGGCGAGAAGGATGCACTGAGCCAGGAAATGTCTGCCTTCGTTCTTATTTGTTGGGCCCGGATATAATCTGACCGTTCGTCCTTTTTCTTATTCCGCCCCTTCTCGCTCTGTATACATGCAGGATGGAATGGAACCGGGCCAATAGCTAGATATCGACCTTGTTCCACCTTGATTTTTGCTTAGGCACGATGCTGCCATGCTACCAGCACATCTCATGGGAA
The DNA here is from genome assembly GCA_037042135.1 of Penicillium sp. PG113-03A. Taxonomy (NCBI): domain Eukaryota; kingdom Fungi; phylum Ascomycota; class Eurotiomycetes; order Eurotiales; family Aspergillaceae; genus Penicillium; species Penicillium sp. PG113-03A. Next base: position 254,201 of record JAXQJW010000154.1, read on the forward strand.
ATACACTGATAAAGAATGAAAAATCACAACATCCGTTTCAACTCTTCGCAACCTTGATAGAGTCTGGTTAGCTCCAGTCAACCAATGCAAACTGATCTATAGTTCCAACCGATGTCTCTTCCCACAGCCTCCTAACCGCTCATCCAACTCCTCCACCGTCAATTGTTCCCCATGAAACGAACTTTCACTCCCTTGCACCTTCACCGGCGGCACCAACACCCGATTCAAAACATGCACAACTCCATCACTCGCCAACAAATCCACCCTTTTCACCCGATTAAACCCATTCACCCTGACCCTCGTCCGATCCCCTCGTCTCGAAATATCCACATTCACCTTCTGCCCATCCAACACCGTTCCCATCTCCACATGCACCGAGACGTCTGTCCCAAATTCCTGCGATCGACCATGCGCATCGTACAGCGCATCCGAGTACAACGTCATATTCGGGACCAGATGATACTCCATCAAAGCACGTAGACACTGCTCACCCTGCGGCGAAAACAGATAAGTATACACGCGCTTGCCGAGTCGTTTGAAAGCGGCATTTGTCAATGCGAATGTGGTTCTACTGCTGGACGGCTGGAACGGAGCTAAATTGGTTTTTGCGAGGGCGAGAGCGAAAATGCTGAAGTGGGATGGATCCGTGTTTAGGAGGGTGCTTGTGTCGGTGGGTGGATGGAGGATGTGCTCGGTTTGTTGGAGGATGCCGTTGCTTGCGATCTGTTTAATTGGTATTTGGGTTTGAAATGCACTATGGGATGCTGTTCTTACTATTTCGGTGTCGTGGATTACCCGGCTGATTCTATTTAGGTATACTTTGTCTTTTTTGGTGGTCACGCTTAAACGCTGCGGTTGGTGGTTTTCGGTGGTTTGGTTGAGTTCGGTGGGAATGGTTTGTTGTTGTTTGAGGAGGGTTATTGGGAATGCGCCGTGTGCGATGTGATATGACAGGATCTCGGTCCAGGATGATGGGTGATTCTTGTCCAGAAAGTCTTGTACGGCGCGGTTGGTCGGTGCGAAGAAGGTATAGTTGGCATCGGTACTATTCAATAGAGTCACCAGCTTCTCCTCGTGGCTGAGGATTTCGGAGATCCGGGTTGTTCTCGCGCTTTGACTGATGAGTTGCCAGAGTGTATAGTTGGTGTCTGGACAGATATCTTGTGGACAGGGCTGAGATGGAGTTTGTTCGGGCTGTGAATGTGTATTGATATTGCCAATCTTGTCGTGTTTATAGTTCCGATTTAACAGTCCAGGACGAATCAGAGACCCCACGATACGCAATACCAAAGATGTCGAGCTGTGACGGCTGCTGGTAGCTGCGGTCACTTTCCACCAAGACTCGACTTCCACATCATGTTTGTGATCAGTAGTGGCTGGTTCAGGAACCGGGGGAGAATTCCATCCATCTGCGATGCAGAAATCCTCGGAAAGAGCTTCTTGGTCTGGAATAACCAGTGCCGTACATAGAGACACGGCTATCAGAAGAATGAACAATCGCATAATAGTTGGTAGAGGATATGAACTGGAAATCAGGACAAGTCTAGAGTATGCAGAAGCGAGATTGGCAATCACATATATGATTCATTTATTGTCAGCCAAGGTCGTACTCGGAATTCTGTTCGCTAGGAAACAATATTTAAAAATCAACTACTTCACCCGTACGACCAACACTGCATGGTGAACGAGTGGCAATCACGATCAGACATGCGTGTGACGCAAAATCGAGGATCTTCCAATCTGGTCGGGACACAGATCAGCTGTATTGTCTTCGCATTCAGTATTCAACGGTTACAGCATACATCAGAGGAACACTTCGAATCGGAAGTCAACCAAGTCATTGTCATTCATCTCGATTATATCGTTCAATCCCACTTAGTCCAGATCCGGCACCGGCAACCCATTCACTATCTTCACTTTCCGACCCAATTTATCCAATGCCATCTTCGAGTTCTTCGCACGCAACTCGCTGGTCTCTGCATCAGACACCAGCACAAAGTCGTATGTCAGCAATGGATGGCCCTCGGGAACATTATATTTCTTTGCAATCTCCGGGCCCGCCTTGCCGATATCAACAGTCAACGAGTCCTTGACACCAAAGACAGCATCAGAAGTTTCATAAGGATCGTTGCGGAGGTATAGAGCACTAATACGAATTAGTATTCCTGCCAAAGAGACCAGACGAAAGAAAGAAACATACGTAACCAAATGATCATATCCCTCCTTCTCAAACATGAAATGCATATGCGACGGACGGAACGGATGCCGATGCAACTTCCTCAACAACTTGCCCACCGGTCCATCATGCGGAATCGGATACGGCACCGGCGTAATCGCGTTGAACCAGAAGATCCCATCTGCATCCGAACGCATAATACACCGTCCATCCGGGCCATCACGACCTGCATACTGCACATCGTAATGACCCGTCGAGTCCGTCTCCCAGATATCAATCTTCACGTTCTCGACCGGGCGCCCGTGCGTATCCCGCAGCGTACAAACCACCAGCAATGGTTCACCCTTAGGATCGTGCGACATGGCATCACCAGCCGCCATCTCTTCGGCATCGTGTGTATGGAAAGGTCCTAGCACGGTACCCTCGGTAGAACCTGCAGGCTTAGGGTGATCAATTGAGTCAACGAGAATAGACAGACCCAAGATATCCGAGAGCAGGATGAATTCCTGCCGGACCTCAGTACAGATCTGGCCTACTTCCGTCAGGAAACGGAGACCAGTCATCCACTCATCGCTGCTGAGACGGGTTTCACGAGCGAAATCATGGAGATGTGTAACCAATCGCTCAAGAACATATTTCAAGCGCTCGTCTTCGCAGAGCGAGTTGATGGTGTGGACATTCTCGGTGATATTGTCCACGGTGAGGTTTTTCATCGGGGGAATCTTGACTTTTGAGGGATCCATGGTGAAAAATGGGTACTTTGTTTGTCTTGAATTGTGTAGGAGAGTCGGAGGGAATCTCCTGGGTCTATCCATTTATACTATGACCATATCCGATTCGGATCTATGGTGGCAGTTCCAGCGGAACAATGTGGGGGAAAGTGTATTCTCCCACGAAGCTCCATCGTCTTCCCCCGCAAACCCCGCGCTTGATTACATGGCTTCGGGCTTCCCGGTTTCTTCTGTTTCCCACTCCGTTATAGCGTGTATGATCTCTAATGCCTGCTATTTCCTTGCAGAGCATATCCCGAGGGAGATTGATCAGCTCCGGTGGAAGAGAATATATCCGATTGTCATCGCGGAATCCATTCCTTGCATTGGTCAGCATGCGATAAGCGGTTCCGTGGGGCAGAATGAGATCGACATCCGATGTATAGGCACCATTATTGACGTCCTTAATAAACATGCATGTAGAAGATGAAAGAATCATGGATATAATATATGTACGCTTAATAACAGAATCACCCCTCCCTTTCGCCAACGCTCGCTACCATTTAAGTATGCAAAATCAAGTAAGGTGCCTTAAGCGTGCACCATGCGTCGTTCCCGGTCTCGATCCGTTTCTCGATCACTCGAGTCCTCTCCGCCATGCTTGGTACCGCGTTCTTTCTGCTCGACTGCCGCTGCGACTCGCGCATGGTGGTCGACTGTGTCGAGGATGGCCTGCATCAACCGCTGGTTGGCATCTGGGTCTTCGTCTTCGGCATGTTGTTGAGGATGCTTGTAAGAACGACCGCTACCTTCTGTCTCGCTCACAGCTCTCCGAGGAAAGTCGTCCTGGTGAGGATGTCCGATAGAGGTCCCTGAGCCGGGTCTGATGTGAGGTGCACCGGGCGCGGATTCCCGACGGCTATGGTAGGATTGCTGCGGATCTAAAGGTACGTGTGGAGGATGCTCCGCGGATAAAGCACCAGGGGAAGGCCCTAGATTCCGAGGTGGAGCAGGGGGACGCTCGTCTTCGGTTCGTTCGCGAGGCGGTAATGGTCCAAAGGCAGCTCGTACTTCGTCCTCTTTGACATCCCGCCAGGAACACTTGGCGTGCTTCTTGGTGCAGCCCATGCAGGCTGTCAAGTTCTTCAGACAATCCATGTGAAGACGGCGACACCGGTCACAGGGTGGCACCACGCGTTCACCACGCTGAAGCTCCTCCATGCGGGCCACCATCTCCAGCTTGAATGGACCTCCATCATCCTTCTCTTGTGAAGTCGACTTGGGAGGTGGCAACAGCGCAGACGGGGTGTTGGGAATAGCCACGGGAGTGTTGTTGGTATTGTGAATACTATACTCGGCCGGATCCGATACCCGAGGTCGGGGTCGAGGTTGTGGTTGAGGATTAATCGGGCCCGAAGCATCGTCGTAGCCGCGCGCCTGGCGATCAGCCGTAGTGAAAAACTTCTTCATCAAGTCGGCGCGCGTCGTAGGTGATGCACCCTTTATGGAAGTTCCATTAATTATAGTCACATTCTCGGTGTTTGAATGCGAGAACATGAACGGAGAGGGAAGCGAGCTTTCTTCTGAGTCCACGTCCGGCCGATTCGCATTTACTGCCACGAAGCCTGGGGGCGAGGCGTTGGCGATGTGACCATTGGTGTCGCGCCAGATGTCGGCTGGGTTGCGTGAATGTAATGTGGTATCGTTCTCACGACGAGTTATAATGGCGGTGCGGCGATTCTTCAAACGGTAACTGAGCTGGCGCGCGCGGGCAGAAACTATAAATCGTTAGCGATGATCACGACCAGACGGGCTTGCAGAGTGTGCATCCCACTCACCTTGATCTGCCATCTGAATAATATGCTGAAGATTCTTCTCTAGAATTTCCAGGCCGCCCAACTCCTTCTCCTCGTCCTCAATGATCGGCTGCGGGGGAATCATCTTCTGCGGCATGCCCGAAGCGATCAACACGAAGTCCTCCTCGCTGATTTCCACGCGACATTGCTTGGTATAGAATTGGCAGACCCGCACGCCATTCCGCGACTTCTCCAGATTGAACTGTTCCGGTTTGCTTTTGGCAAACTCAACCACATCCAACCAGGTGACCGTCGGACCGTCCTTGCCATGCGACTTGAGCACGCGCGGAGGTCCATCGAACAGGCGCTCGAAGCGCTTGATCAAGATGGGACCCAGGGGACATGCGCCCAGATTTCCCGCGATACTCTCGTGGCGCTGCAGGACTCCATCGTATTCCCCGATGAGGTGAATGATGGCGGGCATCGTATCATCGGCCGACACAAGGGGCAGGTTGTCCGGGTATTGTCGCGCAAGGTAGTTGATTTGCAGATGATTCGACTGCACCTTGGGGACTTTGGCCTGGTGCGCCTGATCGCTGGTCGGGGATCGCGGCCGTTTGTTAGACGGCTCCGCCGTCACCGGGCGTGAATCCATGGTGGAATTGGCGGCAGCGCAGAGCGATAGTATAGAGAAGGTATATAGGGTAAACTTGAAAAAAAGAAAAGACCGGCGGCAAAAGAAAACTGGACAGGAACGGAATGACCGAGGGTTGCGTCAGGCAAGGCTCGAGCCCACGAGAGAAAAGTGGTTTTCCGGGAGGCGGAGGAAGTGGTGGCCCCCGAGGTATTGGGTACACGGCGGGACTCCGAGACTCCGCCGGTGTTTTCCGCTATGCGCTGGCCACTTTCCACCTACCAATCTCTATTTGGATATTTCTAACCTGACGTGGTCGATTATTTTCCTCTATTAACTGTCCCAATCACCAGCCCTATGTCAATCTCAAACAAGCCTTCGCAAAGTGGAGAGAAGTCAATCGTGGACCTGTATCCACCCTCCGCCGGTGTAATGTGACGGTACCGAATATACAGAGCGGGAGAGCGGACGCTCCCATTCTTCCTCCCCGCGACAAAAATCAGAAAATCCCTCATACATCGGCATCCCTAGACTCTTTCCACGGCTGACAGATTGTCTTTGCCGTCTCGTTCTGGTTTTTTATCTGGTCCGGGTTTAGCCTTTGCCCCTTTTCCCCTGTCACATCCCCTCCCTTCCCCCCCCACCATGTCTGAACGAGGCTCATTCCGCGGTGGCCGTGGTCGTGGTGGTCGTCAGCCCCAGAACCGTGGCGGTGGTGGCGGTGCACAAGAGAAACCCAAGAAGGAAAATATCCTGGATTTGGGGAAATACATGGACAAGGAGGTCCAGGTCAAGTTTAATGGTGGGCGAGAAGGTGAGTTCCATCCAGCATCGGATATGAATTGATACTGATCTTTTCTGCAGTCGTCGGCACTCTGAAAGGTTATGACCAGCTCATGAATCTTGTCCTCGACGATGTGAAGGAGTCTATGCACGGTATGTCATTTACTTTCTATTCGCTCTTTTAATCTCCCCATATCATTGTCACTAACAATTCCAGATGAGGAGGGCAACTCGACCACCCGCTCATTGGGCCTGATCGTCGCCCGAGGCACACTGATTGTGCTGATTTCACCTGCTGACGGCAGCGAGGAGATTCCGAATCCCTTTGCACAGCCTGAGGAGTAACGGCTCAGCTTGGGATTGAATGACATGGGGCTGTATGTCTCATGTCATGCCAATAGGGCCCTTGACTGGGAGGCCATGCTTCCTGCTCTATCTGGCACTTGAGTCCATGCCATGAGGAATGAATCAAAATTTTGGATGCACTCTTGTCATTTCGCAACTTTGTGTATGTCACGACCTTCTTTAAAATAGTAGAGGTAATGCCCCTGGTGTTTGAATTTTGGTCGATGGACCAAGTGTCGATCGTCCAGCACTGCCCGAGGCTCTTGCGGCTGAAAACCATCGGAATCATTGATTTCTCAGCTCTCAGGTCCATTTGATTGGAATTCTGAGACTAGAGGTACGCGTAACACTAACCCAGGCTAGTAGCGAGACACTGGGACAGGAATCATGTTAAGATGGAACATTCATCACTATGTACAGCCCCACCAGCCATGGACCTAATATCTACGTCTCAGTAGCCTCCACCACATTCCCAAATTCCTCATCATCGGGAGTATTACCGGCTTCCACTGAATCCGCGGGAACTGCGCCATCCCTCAACCGCCGCACCCCTTCTGCATCTTCAATCCATGGCCCAGCCTTTTCCATGCTATCGGTATAGTCAACACCAATACGCAGGTTAAGACTGGCACTAAGGGCACGTTCAATACGTGCTTCGCGCGTTTGAGATACAATGGTTCGAAAAACATGCACGAAGAAACCACCCAGGATATCTACGCTCCAGTCCTCGGGAACAAGATCAAGGACTTCGCGCACATCGAACCAAGCCGCAAAACGGGCGAGAAGGTCACTGGTACGCTCAATGCGATCCGTCAAATCTTTGATCTGCAAGAATTCATCCAGGAGGTGCCCGAATAATGTGGATTGAAGAGCGTAATCAGCAAGCTCCGGCTGCGTCCCGGAGGACGAGGTCGTGCTGCGTGGCCCTCCGAACAGACAGTACCGGATGGCGGAGTCGTAGTCGCCAAGACCGTGGGTTAGAAGGCGTAGAGCAGCACGATGATGCCCTTGCAACCCATCAAGAATGATGCTTTCGGACACGAGGTCATCCTGGAACGGTTCGATTCTCGCTAGTACGGTAGGAATGGTGTAGGTGATCCCCGAAGGCAGGGACGTGGATGAGAATTGTGTACCGGAGGTGCCACCCAGCAATTGTAATAGGCGTAACCGAGATTTCCACCAAGGCTCGTCCGGCGTGTTTTCAGTCACAAAGTTCAGGTAAGTTGGTTTAGGGGGGCGCAAGGCTCGATAAGTTGAGTAAGACTCGGCGAGAGACGCTCGCGCTGCAGGCGAAGACTGAAGTACTGAAAGTACCTCGTCCAGATAGTAAGAAATGAGATCGTCGGCGTATTGCGTGTACTGTTTGCGTTAGTGCCGAGTGCTTGAACATACAGGTTAAGACTCACGTGCTTCGCGAAGACCAAATGCTCCAGGTAGACTTGGACGGCATTCGGGGCTCGCTCCTTGAGTAAAGATACGACATCCTCGGGCTCAATCCTCACTCGACTGGAATTGTCTGCGAAGACCTGGATCCCCAGGCCCGGATTTCGTCCAGCAAGCCAGGAGCCGTACTCCTCAACTAGCTGTGAATCCTTGATCTTCACCAGATACTTGCGCATCTGTGCTTCTACTCCTGGAGCGCTGACTTCGCCGCCAGCGTCGGGTTCGCCATCGACAATCCTCCGCCATGTCTTTAAAACGTTGCGAGACATTTTCCGACTCTGGTAAAGCCGACTTAAAATGTAAAGTCTCTGGTACTCCTCCAAAAGAGATACGGCTCGGTCGAAGTTCCCTTTCCAATTATCAACAAGTCGATTCAGCTCTTTGCGGATTGGCAGCACTGCCCGCTGTTGAGCACTCAAATGCGAATCTTGTTCCAAGAGCAAGTGCAACAACGCAGCATCGGTGCTATCCAAGACATAGGTCTCATCAGTGATACTGCCATATCCTCGTTTCTGTTGCCACGAGAATAGAAATCGTTTCACCATATTGAGCACCGAATTGTGAATGATGACTGGTGGTGATGGCTCGGCCCCGGTCTGTTCAACTTGCTGGATGTATTTCTCCGCAGTGGCAGCTAACCCGGCATGGACCCAGATTCCTTGAGGCCCTTGTAAGATTTCCCTTCGAAGGAGTGGGATGAACAGCAAAGCCACCCGTGGATCCAAGTTCCCCGCAAAAAGAGCTTCCTCGGTGCTTCGAAGCACTTCATCGTTTAGGTTGTCTGAGTGCATGGAGAGAAGATCTCCGTATAGTAGGAGACTGGCTTTCTGTTTGACATATCCCAGTCCGATGAATTCAGCTTCAGTCCGAGGCTCAATGTCTTGGATTGAAAGTAGCAATTCCATGATAGCGTCGCGTTGCAAAAGTACGGTGTCGTTCTCATTTGTTTGTTGCGCCTTCTGCAAAGTGTCTTCCAGCTGCACAACCAAAGGATTCTTCATGATACGCCATATTCGGGAGCCTGACCATAGAATAAGACTACTCTGGAATTGGCCCATTCGCTGAGCGAACTTGGCCTCCTCAGAATTTCGAATGGCTTCCCAGTCTCGGTCCGGCGTAAGCTCTCCTTTTTGAATCCTCTCGGGGTCAATCAACTCCTGCGACTCAAAGAGCTCCTTCTCTTTCTGAAGCTGCTCAATAGATGCTTGCGTCCTAGGATCCGCTGCAGGTACATGAGGGGACAGCAATGAAGACTTGAGCCGAACCATCTGCAGGAGCTTCCCGATATTATCAAGCTCAAGATGACTAGGACTTGCAGTATGACGTAGGCCAACCCGAGGAGAGAGATTTGCCTGGGGAGAAGGTATATCTACCCACCTCTTGTGCCGCTCGATCTCTGCAGGATCTTCATCCCATCGTTGGATTTCCAGTTGATGTTGCGGCTGCTCATCATCACTTATTTGAATTAGGGCGAGAACATACTCTTCCTTTCCATCTTCACTTGGCTGGAGGGATTGGTCGTCCTCGCCTGCATCAATGACTACCGATTTTGGATATCGGTGGAAATTTATCGTGCCTCGTACAACTTCCCCGTCAATGTCGACGAACATTCCCACGCCTGGTTCTGTGTCTTCAGTCCCCGTTACCAGCAAAAACTCAGAGGCAGTCGGTGATACTACATGGGGCTGGATTTGTTTCAAATTCTGCTTCGGTAGAGGAGGGAGCGGCTTCACGCGGTCGGATTCCGTGGGCTGCTGGTCTCCTTGTGGGAGAGCCGGAGCTTTTGTGGAAGTCTCAGCTTCTTCTTCTCTCTCCTCTGAGCTGGAACGCCGAGGGGTTCCAGTGGACGTGAATGGATCGGGTGTTCCGGAGGGCGATCTAGTATGTTGGGGCGTTTGCGATTGAGGTTGTAACATTCCCACAAAGGCGTTAAGACTAGTACTTCTGCTGTGAACATGAGGCTCGCCTGGAGGCGAGCTTGGGTATGACGAAGAAGGCGATCGTTTCAAAGGTGTATGGGGAGCTGGGTGGATGTCTTCAACCTGTCCAGACTCAAAAACTTCACTAGAAGAAGAGATCGGAAAAAGAGGTATTTTTTGCTGGTGCTCGACTTCAAGTAACGAATACGAGTGCGTGTCGGCTGCACACGCAATGGTACCGCGACGCGCCGCAACCAAGCATCCTGGAAACTCGATCTTCTTGATACACCGCACCTCTTCTCCAATCTGGACTAAGAGAATTCTGCGCTGTACAGCAATCATGACCACCGGGGGATTGCCAGATTCTATGTCCCAGTTAAGGTCCAGACCGCCGATCCAGCGGCAGTTGTTGACCTTGGTGTTCCCAAATGCTGGGCTGAGTTCCGGGAGCATATAGAAAGTGACAGTGCCATTGCAAAGAACGCAAGCTTTATTCACCGATGCAAGAATAATAATCTGCTGAACACCTTGATCGGCATAGTCGGAGGGCGCATTATGAAACGGAATAGGCAATCGCGATGCCAGTATGAAGGTAGGCTCGTTGGAATCGTCAGAAGCAGCGGGAAGGCAGACATAATGGAGGATTTCGGCAGCGGAAGTACCAATGTAGAGATTCTCTCCTATATTGCTCAAGTTAGCCAGTTGGCTTGCTGCAGCCACCAGGGAAGCTTACCCCAGTACTCAACGCAGGTGATGTAAACGTCGGAGCTATCCTCGGTCGCTAACGGGATATCCTCAAAAAGTGACCGCAAGACATATGGTTGCATCCCAGCGAAGCTAGTCCGCCGCCTCTTGCGAGGACCGACTCCATCATCTGAAGCCATTATGGCGGACTTCGGCGGACTTCCTTGAGTCTCCCCGCCAGCATTGGATGGAGTCAAGCTGAAGGCGGTCAAGGCCAAGTCTGGGGCCACAGTTTCAGGGGGGATTCAATCGGGATTGGTTGGTGCCGGCTGTCAAGACCACCTGGTCTGCATAGCCTAGAGCGCGGTCTACGTCCAAAAAGAAGGCGCTTGCCAGCAATCTCATTTTGGAAATCAGCATCCCATTCTTTTATCTATCATCGTTGACGACCCGTTCTATACTGCACGGAAGAACCTCGGCCCGAGCGCCGCGTGTCCTGTTCCAGCTCCGCGCGATTTCCCGGTCGTTGCGATCTAGTGGGGTGTCTGTGAAGACCGGGTCTGAACATTGGTCATGGACTCTTTCGCTATTACAGAGGGCCTTGTTGCTCAAGGCCAGGCGGAGGCTCGGTCAGAACCGGTGAACAGCAAGCTGTCCGAGGAGACCAACAAATTCCAGCGTGCCATTGCAGCCTGGCGAGGTACTGTGTCCAAAACATGCGGCGCACGTCAATCGTCAATGCATTAACATCTTCTCAACAGGTATTGATTTAGCAAGCACTATCGCGAAGCTCGACACCACCGCTACAGACCTTGTGGAACAACAGCGCGATGCCCTCGTCCAAAGAAAGGAACTGGCACAGAAGACGAAGGACTTCAAGAAGTTGGAGGACAATTCGAAGCTTGCAGAGTACAAGGCACTATTGAAATCATACCAGTCCTTTATCGATCTCTTAACCAACCAGGGGAAAACATCTTCGTCCTCGTTCTTGCAACTCTATTCCTCCTTATCCGAAGCGCCCGATCCATACCCCCTTCTTGAGGCTTCTGTTGACTCTCTGGTATTGTCAGAGGACACAGTTCCCAAGCTCACCTCCGAGCGAGACCAACTGCAACAGTCTGTTGAACGCCTCACGAGGCAACAAGAAGAGACCGAGAAACGTCTGCAGGAAGAGCGCGCCGCAAGAAAGAAGTTGGAGGAGAGCCAAGAGGATCGAGCGAAAGAGATTGAGGCTTCCTGGGAAGGTGTATTAAATGAGAAGTCAAACAATTGGGCGGCCAAGGAGAAGAGCTTGGAAGAGAAGGTGGAAAATCAGGACCGATTGATCAAAGAGCTCAAGGCCAGCTATGAGGTTTCTCAACGCCTTGGAGACGACGATGATACCGAGGGCGTTCGCAGCGGTGCCACAGCAGCGGAACTCGAGCTTGTTTCTGCCGACTTAGAAAAGACAAGCTTGAGATTGGCGGACGTTGAAGCACGAAATGAGCAATTAAGGCTGGAACTGGCGCAGGCGGTGTCACACTCGAACCATGATCAACCGAAATCTGTTGAGGATGATCCTGCTTATCTACGTCTTCAATCAGAAAATTCTGGCTTGCTCCGGAAATTGGATGCGGCACGATATGACAAAGATTCCACGCGACATGCCTGGGAGGCTAAAGTCCTTCAGGCAGAGCGAAATGCCACTAAGTCTGCGGCAGAAAGGGATGAGCTGCGCTCGCGCCTGGAAAAAGTGGCTGACTACGACGAGATCCGTCGGGAGCTGGAAATGATCAAGTCCATTGAATTGATAACTGGTGATGATGAGGAGCTCACTGAAGCAGCGGCCAGTGCTGATACTGCTGGTACCAATGGCGCAAATCAGAAATCAAAGGAAAAGAACTCTCTCGAGCAGTTATTGTTAGCTCGAAACAAGAAATTGACCAACGAACTCACGGTCTTGCGGGTGTCTAGTCGGGATATCCAGGCTCAGCTCGAGACGCTCCGGGGCGAGCTTTCGACGACCAAGGAAGAGCTAGAAAAGTCCCAAGGCTTGTCGAGCACATTGGAGAACGACCTGCTTCGTGTGCAAGAAGAAGCTGCTAATACGTTCCCTTCGTCGGGAATGTCTGTCGCAGGCACATACACGTCGAAATATCCGCATTCCTCTCGTCGTGGTGCCTCGTCCCCCACCTCGTCCATCATCTCCGGGTTTGACCAGAGTGCAGCATCTGCCAACACCATGGATGCCATTCGTGCTGGAGAGGCCGTGGGAGGTGGCTCGGGCCTGTTGCCAATGATCCAGGCGCAACGGGATCGGTTCAAGAAGAAAAACACCGAACTCGAAGAGGAACTATCCCGGATGTATAGTAATGTCAAGTCTCTTCGACAAGAGGTTGCTTCGCTCCAGAAGGACAACTTGAGCCTTTACGAAAAGACTCGCTATGTCTCTACGTACAGTCGGGGCGGCCAGGGTGCATCGACCTCTGCATCTGCGTACGCAAATACACCTAGCTCGAGTTCAGTTTATGCATCTTCCGAGACGCCTTCGGGCCTATCTCTCGACCGATACCAGTCGGCCTATGAAGCGCGACTGTCCCCATTCGCGGCTTTCAAGGGCCGTGAGTCGGCCCGGGCATATAAGCGTATGAGTCTGCCTGAGCGAATTGTCTTTTCACTCACTCGCATCATCATGGCCAACCGAACCAGTCGGAACTTGTTCGCGGGGTACTGTTTCGCTCTGCATATCTTGTTGTTCATTATGCTTTACATGATGAGCTCGATGGAAATCGAGAAGCATAGTACTATGAGCGCCGTTGGCAGTGCCGCCGCCGCAGCATATGGCGGGAGCGGGAGCGGAAGTGGATCTGGCACTGGCGGTAGTAGTAGCGGCCAACTTCATGGTGATGACTGGCAGCAGGAAGGCTTCAATAATGCACGCTAGAGGCCAAGGAGTCTTTGAATACCCGCATCTCATAATTGTTCTGCATATTGGGAAGATTCCTTATCTGTTGCTTGAACAGCGAACTTGGAGTCTTGTCCCTCTTCTATCTTATTTTCATGATGGGTCGAGCGTTTTCTTCGTTCCTCATTTCTTTCTTTTCCGGCGTCTTGGGGAATCAGCGGGTCTCTCTGATGAGCCAGGCTTTGCTCTACATATCTTTTCTTTGTCAAGTCTCATTGAGCCACTGTACAGTGAGTTGAGTAGTAGTGAAATGACATAATAGTCAAACCTCCTTCCAAGTTCCACAATCATCTGTTTCGTGTAATCGCCCTTGGTGTTGTTCACGTACGGAGTACAAGTGGAGCAGCCATCATATGTAGACGCTTTTCGAGTTTCTGGTTCTCTCTTGGCTGCAGCTAGCCGTCGGAGCCAAAAATAGAACGATGTTGAGTCGGCAAGCAGAGCCGAATCAAGAACCAGAAAGACAAGATCCGATTAGATCGAACAGAGATTTAGAAACAGATCAATGCAAACACTATCGTTCTCTAACGAATTAGACGACAAAGAGTCGGGCAATGTGACAAATCTCCATAGGGCTTGGGGTAAACAACCACTCGGGTAAATCAGCCCGTTCGGTCCACGTCGGTCCATTGTGGCTGCCTTGACGAGCCATCGTCCAGTACAGATTTAGTACGCGCTCGAGAAAGTGCACCAGCAGCCAAAATAGGGCAAATGGGAAAAGCCACAATGCGGAGAAGAGAGCAAAGGTCATCTACCAGCCCCCAGTCAGCCCCCGCTAAGATGGCCCCATTACATTTCAGGTGGATGAGATGGCTGGGGTATAGAGGCTCTCTTTGTGATCGCCTTGCTCTCAACGCCGGCTATCAAGATCCAGATTGAAATTCCATTCCCAGCTGGATCATCTCCAAACGCTCGGGTTAAGTCATGGCGAGATCCTGGTCGCAACTCTGCACACTAGCCCGCTTAGGAAATGATCAGGGTCATCTAAGCGCTCTGTACACATGGCAACCCAGCAGAGTTATTAATAGCCCGGAGAATTGATCGTGGCGCCCATTCAGAAACCCTCTGTTTTGCTTAGCGCGGTGCTGTCTCGATTGAGTCAAGGTCATTTCACCCCTGGGACGAATGACGATGGACACTCGCTGCGGGCGACAGCATTCGGCGCGTTCCCGCACCAATCAGAGCTGGTTGACCTGTGATCCCTGCAAGCACCTGCAGTGTGCATCGATCGCTTTTATTTTTATTTGACTAGAACCAGATTTCTGAGTGTTTCAAGTTAGCCCGGCGTTACTATCTTTGAGCTCTGCAAGATGTCTTCGGTATTGCAATCATCACCGGGTCGAACTATATGTAGCTGGCTTTCCCAGCCTCATCGATCAACCCTATGTCAATTACTCTGCACGTCGCTCCTTCCTTATATTCTTCTTCCGCATCTTCAGTCCTATAATTGGCCTGGTGATGATCTAGGGTTTCGTCTCAACCCTACAAGATTTACTTCTTTATTGAACCCACTTTCCATTCCTTCCTCAAGCCGATCTTATAATCAATCATGCACCTAAAGACTATCTTCCTTTCTCTGGTAGCAGTCTCTGCTGCTGCTCCGACGAATTTCCTCGACCATGCATACGATTTTTCCGATCACCTAGCGGGCTACTTTGGCGAAATCAGTCGTCATATCCATCATCTGAAACAAAACGGTGGCCCTAGATCATGCGACATCTCCAAGATCAAATTACCCTCGCATGCTTCGGGTCTTACCAGTCCAGATGGATTATCTCCAATTCACGTTGCACTTGGAAGAGGAACACAGGTATGCTGGAGAATTGTCCACCAGTAATAATCAATAGTCGCTGACTGTCTTCCAGAACTATACCTGCGCCGACTCTACATCCAACTCCGAGCCGAAAGCAGTCGGTGCGGTCGCAAGCCTCTACAATGTTACATGCCTTGCTGCCAGCTACCCAAGTTACCTGGAGAAGGTTCCTGGATTTCTCTACAACGTTTCCATTCCCATACTCGAGAAGGCTATATTCCCTCCTGCCAGAATTGACTTGATGGGACATCACTTCTTCTTTGATGCCACGACACCTGAGTTCAACTTCAATCTATCACCTTCAAAGCAACATGGTGTGATGATGACCAAAAAACAAGGCCAGATTGATGCGCCAGAGAATGCAACGCCAGGTGAAAATGGCGCTGTGGCCTGGTTGTACCTCACCAGTACTACTGGTACAGTAGGCAACTACAAGAGTGTCTATCGTGTCCACACAGCGGCTGGAGCGCCACCAGATACCTGCGCGGGGATGCCGAGGTCATTTGAAATTGAATATGCCGCAAATTACTTTTTCTTTGGAAGTTAGGTGGGCAGTGTTGTTATTTTGTATATAGACAAGGATGACTATGTGATGAAAATCGTCCGGCTGGCCTATTGTCATCTTTATGCTTTGAACATCCATGCACTGGCGTTATCAAGGAATGAATGCACTTTTTCTCAATTTTCTTTTTCCAATCTCCTGCAACATCCATCTATACAACCGGCAGGGCTTGTAAACCCACGTGATCTGGGGTCCACATTAGATAATATACCCACATGCAAAAGACGCTAAACCTATAGCAGCTTAGCGCTGTTCTGGTTTTCAGAAAGATCCCAGCGGCGCAAAAAAATCTCGACCGCATCAACGAGCAGCAACGGCTTGGACCTGCACGCGACGAAGCATCTCCGGTCATCCCCAAACCAGCTGCTGGACTCAGTAACCATTGTTACTGTGTCATTTCTTTCTCAATTCGATTTGTCTCTCGTGAGACCATCCACACTCCGATTCGTCCTCCGGTCTGAGCACTCCGTAGCTCAATTCCAGTGAATCAAACGCTCTCTCAACAAACTTCATCCACAATCGTTTGAAGTAATGGCTTTCACTCCCCGAGGCCGTGGTGGTCCCCCCGGACGTGGTGGACGTGGTGGTCCTCCCCGCGGAGGTGGTCGAGGTATGTGCTCCAATTTTCTTGAATGTGTAGGCAATCTGCATGGATGAGTGAAGCTTGCGACAATCTCGTTCACAGCCGCTCAGCAATCTGCTTTCACTCAATGCTTAAGAATCATGTTTGCTGATTGTGATTTTTCTCTTTAAAGGTGGTTTTGGTGGCCGCGGTGGTGGTGCTCCCCGTGGTCGTGGTGGTGGTCGTGGTGGCCCTCCTCGTGGGCGTGGTGGTCGCGGTGGTGCCCGCGGTGGTCGTGGTGGTGCTGCCGGTGGCGCCAGGGGTGGCAACAAGGCCATCATCGTGAGTATCTCCGCATCCTGGCAGTGTTGGGGTCACAGGCGCTGACTAGCATTTCTTCACGTAGGAGCCCCACCGTCACGGTGGTGTCTTCGTCGCCCGTGGTGGCAAGGAGGATCTCCTTGTCACTAAGAACCTGACCCCGGGTGAGGCCGTGTACGGCGAGAAGCGTGTGTCGGTCGAGGCCCCCGCTGGTGATGATGGCGCCGTCACCAAGGTCGAGTACCGTGTGTGGAACCCGTTCCGCAGCAAGCTTGCCGCCGGTATCCTGGGTGGACTCGACAACATCTACATGAAGCCCGGTTCTAAGGTTCTCTACCTGGGTGCCGCCAGCGGTACCTCGGTCAGCCACGTTGCTGACATCGTTGGCCCCACCGGCCATGTCTACGCCGTGGAGTTCTCCCACCGTTCTGGCCGTGACCTGATCGGCATGGCAACTCACCGCACCAACGTCATCCCCATTGTGGATGACGCCCGTCACCCCCTTCGCTACCGCATGCTCCTGCCTATGGTAGATGTCATCTTCGCCGACGTTGCTCAGCCTGACCAGGCCCGTATCGTTGGTCTCAACGCCCACATGTTCCTGAAGGATCAGGGCGGTGTCCTGGTCTCCATCAAGGCCAACTGTATCGACAGCACAGCCGCCCCCGATGTGGTCTTTGCTCGCGAGGTCCAGAAAATGCGCGATGAGCGGATCAAGCCCAAGGAGCAGTTGACCCTCGAGCCATTTGAGCGTGACCACTGTATCGTCGGTGGCATCTACTCGCGTTCTTCATAAGTGGGATGCTTAATCGGTTATGTTTCTTCTTATTTTTTTCCCGGCGTCCCGTGTTCTGCGATGTTCCCACGCTTTTTTCCATTGTGACTGGTTCTTTTTGCCCATGTACTTTTGCTTGCGCCACAAAATCTAGGTTACCTAGGTAACGTCTGGAAATGGACACGATGGAAATGTCACTCTCAGTTCTGGTAGAGTTAAGACGAAAGATGGGCTTTAGATAATGGGCCCAGATTCGAATGAGTCGCGCGATCCTAAAGTACCCAATCATATGGACTGCCATTCCTACTATTGTGCTGTAAGAGAGTCAAACTGCAATACAATGTGGCTTCCATGCGACTTTGCATATATCTTCGGCAGTAACCCATGTGCTTAATGAGAATTGGTTGTCAATAAGTGCTAGAAGCGAACGCCTGGATGTCCACAGATTTATAGATATCCGAAGATGAGATCAACTGTTGAAATGAGAACTCTATTATTCACGAACTATCAGAATAATGGACACATTCCTAGTTCAAATCCAAAATGCATTCGGAGGACCTCGTCGATCAGTCACTCCTTGGCTCAAATTCCATTGACACTTTAAATGAATGCATAGATCGACATGATTTGAGCGAGTCATACCCCGGGGCCATGGATCGACTATGACTACGCCTATGATCGTCTGTGCTTGCATTCTTTCCCTCGGACTTGCCCCGCGTTCTCGACGAGCAAGCCGGCTTACTCGGTAGTCGGATTTCTCGCCGAGATCGAACGTCCATGTACCGACTACAGAGTCACTCGGAGATGGTGCGTGAGAGTAGAATCACAGGCCCAACTGTCACGATATTCGATTGTGTCATTGGTGGGTGAAATGTGAAGTCAGGATGATAGCGGAGATGATGGATCCGCTGTAACCCCGCGCTTGATGGTGACTATATAATAGTTCGGAGGACCAAACAATCACAAACGTGGAACTCTCCAGCTTTGATGGTATTGATTTAACCTGACTGCAGAATGTCGATTCTGATTACTGGCGCCGCTGGATACGTTGGCCAGGAACTGGCGGCTGCTCTTTTGGCTTCTACTCCGGCTTCCACAACCATCACTATTACCGACGTGGTTGAACCTGGTGTCCCTGAAACTGCAGCTCAGCATGTCAACCGCCTTACTTGTGTTCGCGCCGACTTGACTTCTCCAAAGGAGGTGGACGAGCTGATCAGTTCCTCGCGTATCTATGAGACGGTATATCTTCTCCATGGAATTATGTCAAGTGGCTCAGAAGCAAACTTCGAGCTAGGCATGCGAGTCAATCTCGATGCAACGAGATACATCCTGGACCGATTGCGTGTGACAAACCCCGGGGCGAAGGTGGTTTTCACATCTTCGTTGGCAGTGTATGGTCCTGCTCCCCCGGGATTCCTCATCGACGAGAGCAATTTCCCGCCTGTACCGTCATCGTCCTACGGCTCGCAAAAGCTTATCATCGAGACTCTTCTGAATGACTACTCGCGTCGTGGGTTCTTGGACGGAAGATGTGTGCGTCTGCCAACAGTAACAGTTCGAGCCGGCGCTCCCACCCAGGCAGCGAGCAGTTTCGCCAGCGATATTATTCGCGAGCCTTTCCAGGGCAAGAAAGCAATTCTTCCCGTGGCCAAGGAGACCGAGATGTGGATCTGCTCTCCCAGTACCATCATCAAGAACCTGATTCATGCTCGCGATGTCCCGAAGGAGGCATTTGGCGACTCACGATCAGTTAATCTTCCTGGGCTCAAGGTCAGCGTTCAAGAGATGCTGGATGCGTTGGAGGAAATCGGAGGGAAAGAGCGCCGGGCGCTGGTGGAGGAAAAGTACGATGCTGCAACCGACAAGATTGTGCAGTCCTGGACACCTCAATTCTCAACATCACGGGCATTTAAGCTGGGATTCTCAGCGGATATTTCCATGAAGGAGAACATTCAGCAGTTTGCAAGTCGATTTGTATGATAGGAGCGACTTCGGAACCAATCAATAGAGCCGGATTTGGATGACATTTGCGAATCGAGCTATTTTGCGAATTTCCACAAATTTTGATAAATTTTGAGGCCGTAGCATTAGAATTGGGTCAGCGACCATCCACACACAAAGATCATCATTCACCACAAGTAGTTAACAGCGGCAATCAAGGAAGTAATCGGGACGAGAAGAGCGGTTTGGAAAAGCGGGTCATGTGATTGGCTGGCGCGCCGGGCGAACAATTTGACTTCCGAACTTCAACTTCAGGGCCTCCAGCTGTTTTCTCCATCCCCCATCCCCCTCCTACCCACCCGTTCTACCCGCAATGGCTTCTCGGCGCCTAGCTTTCAACCTCAATCAGGCTCTCCGGAGCCGTGCGGCTCTGAAGTCCATCCAGCCCGTGAAGCGAGGCTTTGCGTCGCCGGTTGCGTTGCCGTCCACCACCCAGTCCACCACTCTCTCCAACGGATTCACGGTACGCCCGGCAGTCTCGTTCAATCATTCCGCGGCCTCACTGACGCTTTTCAGATCGCTACCGATCACTCCCCATGGGCGCAGACCTCCACGGTCGGCGTGTGGATCGATTCCGGCAGCCGCTCAGAGACTGACAAGACCAACGGAACCGCCCACTTCCTCGAGCACCTTGCCTTCAAGGTCCGTCCCGAATGATGCTATCTGACACGACAATGTTCTGACATTATTACGCAGGGTACCAACAAGCGCTCGCAGCACCAATTGGAGCTCGAGATCGAGAACATGGGTGCTCACCTGAACGCCTACACCTCGGTACGACCGGAAATATCAACCACTTCACATTTAAGGGTCATGCTAATGGGAGGCACAGCGCGAGAACACCGTCTACTACGCCAAGGCCTTTAACAACGATGTCCCCAAGGCCGTTGACATTCTCTCCGATATCCTTCAAAACTCCAAGCTCGAGGCTGGTGCCATTGAGCGCGAGCGCGACGTGATCCTGCGCGAGCAGGAGGAGGTTGACAAGCAGCTTGAGGAGGTTGTCTTCGATCACCTCCACGCCACCGCTTACCAGGGCCAGCCCCTTGGTCGCACCATCCTCGGCCCTAAGGAGAACATCCAGACCATCTCCCGGGACAACCTGACCGACTACATTAAGACCAACTACACTGCTGACCGCATGGTCCTTGTTGGTGCCGGTGGTATTCCCCACGAGCAGCTTGTGCGCCTGGCTGAGGAGCACTTCGGTGGCCTCCCCAACAAGCCCCCGACCTCCGCTGCCCAGGCCCTTGCTGCTGAGATGAAGCGCACCCCCGAGTTCATTGGCTCGGAGGTCCGTCTTCGTGATGACACCATTCCCTCTGCTCACATCGCCTTGGCCGTCGAGGGTGTCAGCTGGAAGGATGACGACTACTTCACCGGTCTGGTCGCCCAGGCCATCGTCGGTAACTGGGACCGTGCTATGGGTCAATCACCCTTCATCGGCAGCAAGCTCAGTGCTCACGTCAACAAGCACCACCTTGCCAACAGCTTCATGAGCTTTTCCACCAGCTACAGCGACACTGGGTAGGTTTTCGGTCTGCTTCCCAGCGTAGGACAACTTGCTAATTACTTGATAGTCTTTGGGGTATCTACCTGGTTTCTGAGAACCTGACCCAGCTCGACGACTTGATCCACTTCACCCTGCGTGAGTGGACCCGCCTGACCAGCCAGGTCACTCCTGCCGAGGTTGAGCGTGCCAAGGCTCAGCTCAAGGCTTCCATTCTCCTTTCTCTCGACGGTACCACCGCTGTTGCCGAGGATATCGGTCGCCAGATCATCACCACTGGCCGTCGTCTCAGCGCCGAGGATGTTGAGCGTGTCATCAGCAAGATCACCGAGAAGGATGTCATGGACTTTGCCACCCGCAAGATCTGGGACCAGGACGTCGCCATGAGCGCTGTTGGCAGCATTGAGGGTATCCTTGACTACCAGCGCATTCGCAGTGACATGTCCCGCAACTTGTCGTGATCGTGCGAATGAAAGATGATTCATTCGATGCTTGGACACGGGCTCGGGTGGGTGTTGTTTGAATGTACTATCAATCATTGCCTTGGGTTTTGTTAGACCCTGATTTGTGTGAAATAGCAATTAATGGTTTGCCATAGTAGACTATATAGTCTGTCGCCAGGGTGTGGCAGGCCAAACTTATCTCCTGTTTCTTTTGTGATAAAAACTCTCAATAGCTACTTCGTACATATTTTGACCGCACTCTATTTTGTACGCTAGCACAACAGACCACAATTGGTGTATACACCCTGCCAAGGAAACACAGTCAACATGCCCATCTCCGTACCCCGTCCCGACATTCAAGGCAGTCATGAAATGCCTCCGGGTGTTAACATATACAGAACACTTCTTACTACGGCACAGCAGCCACATGACTGACAGATCATCTACTTACTCATTCACTTAGCGACATAACTAGTTAGTTAACTATATTGTTACCAACTTAGGTTTCATGTATGTGCCTTGGCTAGTGGAAATGGCCTTTTACCTTTAGACCGAACTGTTCCTAATTGTGATGAGGTGATTAGATTGATGCGCCGATAGGGGTGTCCTATAGAGATATAACCAAGTTCAAGGAGAGTGGCCATGTAAATAAAATGTCCGATTGCTAGAGATAGTCAAATTGGCTTATATTGGATTGACGCCATGTGATTGTTGTGTCGTTGATAAAGAAGCGTTGTGTGTATATCAACATCCAACGCCCCCCATCCGATTAGATAATCGGATTTTCGATGCGGCGATTTTTTCGAGTCGGTTTCAACCACGTCTCCTAGCAATCCTACATTCACAATGGGTAAACGGGGCGGTAAGAAGGTGCGCATGAGTTTATAGCTCTCGATCATCAAATCTCAAGCTAATTGTTCCCTTGCGCAGTTCAACCGAGGCGGCGGCCGTGGTGGTGGTGGCGGTGATCGCTCCAACAACTGGCAGGATATCGCCAGAGAGAATGAGAAGCTGGAGCGCTACTACACCGAGTCCGAATTCATTCCGGCCGAGGAGAAGGAGATCTTCTGGGAGACTATGCGGAAGAACCTCCCCAACAGCTTCCGCTTCACGGGATCTCGTGGGTGAGTTTGCGCTCAAGCCCGTCGTGCTCGACAGGATTAATGATTCATGTGTTTACAGGCATGCGCTTGCGGTCCAGGAGCGGCTTAAGGACTTTTATATCCCCGAAATCACTTCCATCAAGTATGAGGGCGAATTCGTTGAACCGCCGCGTCCGGTCTCGTGGTACCCCGATCAGCTTGCTTGGTCGATGACCACTCCCAAGCAGGTTATTCGCCGTTTCGCGCCTTTTGCCAATTTTCAAAAGTTCCTCGTCGCAGAGACCGATGTCGGAAATATCAGCCGTCAGGAAATTGTCAGCATGATCCCTCCTCTTCTCATTGATCTTCGGCCTGGCATGACGGTCTTGGACATGTGCGCTGCTCCCGGAAGCAAGTCTTGCCAGTTGATGGAAATGATTCATGCCGGTGAGGAGGATACGATTCTTCAGGCCTCGACCTCGGTCAAGGAGGGGACTGCGAGCGCGGAGCCTATCGGCCCGGAAGGGCTGAACGATGATGGTCGGACTACTGGCTTGTTGATCGCCAACGATAGTGATTACAAGCGTGCGCATATGCTTATTCACCAGATGAAGCGTTTGAGCTCGCCGAATTTGATTGTCACCAACCACGATGCGACCATGTTTCCTTCCATCAAGCTGCCCGCGACGGAAGACAAGCCAGGGAAAAACCGGTACTTGAAGTTTGATCGCATTCTCGCTGATGTTCCCTGCTCCGGTGATGGGACAGCACGGAAGAATTACGGTGTCTGGAAGGATTGGAACCCTGCCAATGCCATCGGGCTCTTCGCTACGCAGTGTCGCATTCTTGTCCGCGCGCTGCAAATGCTGAAGGTTGGTGGGCGTGTCGTCTACTCTACCTGCAGCATGAATCCAGTTGAGAACGAGGCCGTGATTGCAAGCGCGATTGAGCGTTGTGGCGGCTCCTCCAATGTCAAGATCATTGACTGCAGTCAAGAGCTTCCTGGTTTGAAGCGGAGACCTGGACTGCGGAACTGGAAGGTCATGGACCGGGAAGGTCGAATCTGGGGCAGCTGGAAGGAAATTGAGGAGCACAAGGAAAAGAATGGCATTGATGGCTTGGCCCGAATGGCCGAGGGCATGTTTTCCCCCTCGGGCGACATTACTGATTTGCCGCTGGAGCGCTGCATGCGTATCTATCCTCATCTCCAGGACACAGGTGGTTTTTTCATCACTGTCATTGAAAAGACATCTGAGATCAAGGCCAAGCCCGAAAACCAGGCCGGCATAGTCCCCAAGGCCCCCGTCGCAACCCCTGTTGCAGCCGTCAGCGCAGAGCTTGACTCCCGGATGGCTGAGAATGGAGAGCCTTTGCAGAAAATCGAGGCACTGGATGGTGTTGCTGTCGCCGGCCAGCAGGCTGAGGAAGAAGCCGCCAAAAATGCTTCTGTCGCTGAGGCGACTCACCAGCTTCCGTACTCTGCCACCCTCGACGCCAATCAACCCGCAAAGCGCGATGCGGGCGATTTGGAAGACCAATTGCCTGCCAAGCGGACTAAGCTTGAAAATGGCACCGAAGCTCTGGTTGGAGATCGTCCGGTGCATCGTCCGGCCGCCTCGGTGGAGACTACGCGCGTTGATACGCCCGGCGAGACCACTTCCGCTTCGGCGCCCTTGGGTTCATCCATGCCCTTGAAGAAAAAGGCCCCCCAGGAGGATCCATACAAGTACCTGGATCCTAGTCACGAGGAGCTTATCCCCATCTACAATTTCTATGAATTGTCGGAACGGTTCCCACGGGATCGGTTCATGGTTCGCAACGCCGAGGGTGCCCCTACACGGACAGTCTACTATACCAGTCCTTTAGCACGTGACATCTTCATTCAAAATGAGGGCTCTGGTATGAAATTTGTCCATTGCGGTGTGAAAATGTTTGTGAAGCAGGACGCACAGCGCGTCAATGTCTGCCGTTGGCGCATCCAGACGGACGGGTTGAAAATTATCGAGCCCTGGCTGGGTGCGTCCCGTACCGTGGTCCTGACGAACCGGGAGACACTACGTCGACTTCTCGTGGAGATGTTCCCCAAGGTCAATGACGATGGCTGGAAGGAGCTGGGTGAGATTGGCGAACGGGTGAAAGACATCCAAATGGGTTGCAGCATTCTGCGAATTGAACCTAATGGCAAGGAAGATGGACTTACGTATGTCTATTTCTCGAACTCTTGCACCTGACGTGACAGCATTCTAACATCTCTGCAGTGAACGCATGGTTCTACCTCTCTGGCGATCTCTGCATTCGTTGAATCTCATGCTTCCCAAGGAAGAGCGACGTGCCATGTTGTTGCGTATCTTCAACGATCACACGCCTCTTGTCAATGAGACGGCCAAGAAACATGCTGTCCCCGAGACACCGGTCGACTCTACTGCCTCAGTAGAAGATGTGGCCTTGAAGAACGAGAATGCCCAGCTCGCACAGGACGAGCAAGAGTATATGGACACTCGGGAGACATGGACCAAGGCGGGTGACGAGGAGGACCGTTTTAACACAACTGTTTGAAGAATATGTTTGGGTGATATTTGAATTGTACCAAAAGCAAGAGGAACGAATTTACCTAAAGATTGCATTCGCGTATAGATGAAGTTGCTCTCAGTCTTTCCAGTTATTCTCCATCTCACGGCGCTAATTTGGAAACGAAGCGATTCTGTTGTAATTTGTAGAATGAATTCATGCTTAGCTGGATCATGCTAATTCGTTGAGATACTTTGAAGTAGATTCTAGTGGTACATCCTGTTATCTGACGTCTCTAGAGTAAATCGACTTCCGACTCCACCGCCGATCCCCAGCCACTTTATTCCCTGCCACATCTCTAGACTTGGTTTCATCTTATTTTGCTCTCCCTTTTCTTGCTGGGAATTTTGCTTTTCACTTCATTTTCATCTAAAACAGAGCATCTATTTATCTAATTCAACCACTACAGCCAGCATCCTCAGCTGAGCTTCTCAACTCACCGAGTCCAACAACAAACCATGGACTCGCTCCCACTTCCCCAAGACGAGCTGAACGCCACAGGCATCGCACCAACAAGCTCATTCCACAATGACAACATCTTCCTCGCCTCAAACCTCCAAAAACGCTACACAACCGTCTCTATCCCATCCTCCTATGGCCGCCTCAACACCAGCCCTCCACCAGGCACAGTCGCCGGCATCGTCCTCGGCAGCGTCGGCGGCGTCGTTCTAGTCCTCTACCTCACATTCCTCGCCCTCAACCCGGGCGGTCTGGCCCGCGGTAATTCCTCCAGCACGATCGACGAAGAAGTCGTCGTCCGCAGCCATCGGGCCCCATCTCGCCGCAGTGAAGCCATCGAGGTCTTCGAGGAACGCGATCGCCCGCATAGCTATCGTCGGCGCCCATCCCGCGATCGCGTGATAGTCGAGGAATCCACGACCGCGTCATCGGTTACAGACCGCGGGAACGTCATTGAGGTACTTGAGGAGGAATCGTCTGGTGTCTCGTCTGCGTCGCCGCGGCCGCCGCGTAGGGCTCGTTCGGGCGTTCGTACGGTCGATCCGTATGATTATGGTGGTGGGAGTTCGTATGGTGGGAGTCGGTATTAGACTGAACTTGGCTTGTGCAGGATTTGGATATTGGAGTTTGGTTCATGCTTGATACCCTTTTTGATTGGATTTCAATTCTATAGCGACGGTATTCGTCATGTGTCATGCTTATATTTATGATTGTTTACGAGATTTGTTTGGACTTTATTCAATCTATATGATTGTCGAGATTCTTAGTTATGGGACAATTGATAGAGCGTATCACTTTCAGATGCTAACTGTCTTGTAGTACTGGGAAGACATCCAAGTGTCGAGACTAGACTCTAGCCAAGGTATCCCGGAGAGCAGTCCGAACAACATGAGAATCGGCTGCTGTTTGGATAATGTGCCAATATTACGAAGGAAAGAAATATAAGTAGTATGGATGACAACTCGAGAATACAGACAATGCGACACTCTAAGCACTTGAAATGCCTTCTAAAGTACCAATATCTGTAGATGAGGCAAGGCTTACTTGGATATTGATGACAGGATACGAGAACATTCTTGTCATCCTCGAGAGCGCAACAAAATGTAGTCCAATAGCTATTGAGAAGAAAAAACCCACTACCTAATTTTAAAAGCCTTTCATCGTTCATAAATGCAAATCGAATGAATCAGAAATTAGCTAATTCGAGCTCTCACGTCGGTGTCGAATTATATTGTCCCCGAGCACGCGAAAAGAGTGAGCTGTACAATTGAAGAGTCCCAAAACGCCGCCTCCTGTCTTAACGCTGAAAAGAGAGACAGGGGAGAGAAAAAGAGACCCAGCATTCCAACCATCGAGGTAACCAAAAATTCCCAGACGAGCCGCGAAAAGCACCAATCAAATGAAGGGCATCGGTCGATATTCCCTTCTTTCCAGCATATGCAGAAGTACCACTGGCAAAACATCTAACCCGAGTTCAGAGACGGAGAACCCCCTAATCAAGTATTCACATCGGGATTCGCAGAGTTCGCGGTTTCGCAAATCGAGCTTAGAATAGAATATCCAAGCAGCAGCAGCATGCTAAGGCAGCCATGATACCAGCGCAGATGCCCCCGCCCCCGGAGCCACCGCGACCCCGGTCGTCAGCGTGGTATCCCTGTTGCGGCGGATAGCCCTGTTGCGGCGGGTAGTACATTTGGCCTTGGGGCTGTCCGTAATAACCCTGTTGTCCTGGCGGTGGATAGCCTCCTTGTTGCGGATAGTAGCCCTGGCCCTGGGCGGGGCCGTAATAATCCCCTGCGCTACCCTGAGGAGGCGGGGAGTTGGGGTGGTAGGCAGCAGGATCGTTGTAAACGGGCGCCGGATAAGAGGGAGGTGGGCTGGTCTGAAATGAGAGTTAGCAGATCTTCTTGTAGACTGATGCTGGGAATAGGCCGTACGGGTTTGTTGTGGGACATGTTGGGCAGCCTGAGGTGAATCAAAGTCCGATCTAGTTCTAAGAAGAGGGAGAAAAGAATGCAAGCAGAGGCGCAAAAGGCGGGATGTGGCAAGCCAAGGAGCGAGAGCTGAATGACCAAGCCAAAGGCGCAGCAGAGCGAATTTTATGGAGGACGCGGATCGGCGGTTGCAGAAGTGGAGAGTGGCGCAGTGAGTCGAGTGCTGAGTCAGCACCGAGGCCCGTCAATGTTTTCTACTTAAAAGATCGAACAGATCAAGGAAGAGATAATTTCATTTCTGACTTTTAAGAAACCAGAATAGACGCTTTCCATGTATAAGTGCGCGTGTCAATGCACAACCCAAATAATAAGCAAAAAGGAAAATTGAAAAAAATGAAATGCTAGACAATGCCAGGCTGCTGTACGGGGATATCATTCCCAGAATTGACTATGCCTTGTCCTCCAAAGAGGCCTTCTTCAGTTCATCGGATGCATCAGCAACCGCATCCTTCTCCTGCGACAATTCGGCCTCGGCCGAGGGAGCTTCGTTGACTTGGGCCGGCTTCTTGGCAGCATCGGTAGTGCGGCCGTTGGCTTGGGAGATGTTTGCTTCTTCCTCCTCCAGACGAGCAATCTCCTCCTTGGCCTTTTTGATGTTCTACGCAGGTATTAGTATAGAGAAGATGGCAGGGGTGCAAAATAAACTCACCTCGTCAGTCTTGCTGGCTTGATTCTTCTTCCATTCGGTGATCTTGGCCGCCAGCTTCTCCACGGCAGCAGGCACATCCGACTGATTCATAGGCGGGTCGATCTTCACCTTGGCAAAGTCCTCGATGATACCAACGTTCATGTTGAACTTGCCCGCATCCGAACCAGCGGCAGCACCGCTCTTCTTGCCCTTCTTACCCTTCTTGCCAGCACCGCCGACAAAGTAATCCTCTTCACGATCTTCCTTGCGCATCACCTTCATACCCTTGAGGCCAGAGTCGTCCACAGTGCGGCCAACGCCCGCGCGGTAGTTGCTGCCCTCTTCCTTCTTCTCGTCCAATCCGAGCACGGAGAAATTGTAGGCCGGATCAAAGTGACGAATGAGACCTTGGGCGGTGATAATTTCGTCGGTGTAGGCCAGAGCTGAAGCCTCCTCCAGCTTCTTGTCAGCCACCTTCTTACGCTTCTCGCGCTCAAAGGCATCACGCTCAGCCTTCTGACGCTCACGGCGCACGCGCCAGGCCTCGTCCTCGTACTCCTTGTAGGCACGACGAGCCTTGAAGTAATTGTCCTTGATCTCGCGGATCGCAGAGTACTTCTGCTGCTGGTCGTTGCGCAACTTGGTGCGCTCGTCGCGCAGGGAATTGAGGTTCTTGAAGACGCCATCCTGCTCGGCCTTGATGGCATCGAGCTGCTTCTGGATCTCCGTGTACTTGTCACTGAGTGCCTTGGCCTCGGGAATGTCCATGGTCTTCTTGAGTTCG
Source organism: Penicillium sp. PG113-03A (assembly GCA_037042135.1). NCBI lineage: Eukaryota > Fungi > Ascomycota > Eurotiomycetes > Eurotiales > Aspergillaceae > Penicillium > Penicillium sp. PG113-03A. Next base: position 283,140 of record JAXQJW010000154.1, read on the forward strand.
GCGATCTGCGCCTTCAGCTCATTGATGCCCTTCTGGGACTCTTCCAAGCCAGCGAAGCCCTTGCGCTGTTTGCGCAGGTTCGAGATGTCCGAGAGGGCCTTGCGCTCATCAACCAATCGCAGAGTGCCAGAGTCCACCTGCTTCTCGAGACGAGCGATCTCCCGGTCGATCTCATCGACATTCTTGAAAGACATTTTACCGCGCGAGTTGTTCTGCTCCGCAATGCGGGCCTTCACAGTCGACTCGAGAGCATTGATCTTCTCCTGAGTGCTAGATCGCGAGGACTTGAAGCCCTGCTGCTTCTGACGGATCGACGAGAGTTCGGCGCGGAGTTCCTGCTGCTTCTTCACGGTGGGCGAGTCCTGGTTATTGGGCTTGGCATTGTCCAATTTGGCCTTGATTTGATTCTGTTGTGCTTGTTAGTCTATGGATTGAGAGTGAATGTGTGGGCACGAGGACACCGTCGCCTCGAGTGTGCGATCAACGATCAGAGCGTCAATGCGTCCCAACTGAAGTAAATGCAATTGTAGATTCGACGAAAAAAATGAAATCATATCACATACTAGTTTCTCTTGGGCCGCAGCGTGCTCCTTCTCAGCCTGGGCAAGATTGGTCTTGTAGGCCTCTTCATCGGGCTTGGTGGGCTTCACCCGAGGCTCAGCAGGGGCGGGAGCAGCCATTGTAAAGGACGAACGAGAGAAGAGAAGGAAGAATTGGGTCACCAAAGAACAAGCGACAAAAAAGAAAAAAAGGCGCCCACGAGGGGAAAGGGGAAGGGAAGAGTTGGAAATAATTCCAACGGTTCGGTCAGTTTCTCCGCTTTACCTGGCAGAAAGTTCCCGCCGATTTTTCGACTTTCTCTTATCTTTCTTCACTTTGCACTCTGCGCTCTCTTGATCCGCTCAGCGGTGCTTCACTTCTGTTTCAAATCCTTTTTCCTTTCCTGTCTTGCAGTCAATCATGGATGGGGAAATCTCCACCCACAGCCGTGAGGCTGATAAGGATATGACCCGTCTTTGGCGCACCTGGCGGACGGTCTACGAGATGCTCTGGGACCGGGTAAGTACCTGAGGATGAGCTTTTCGCAAGCTTTCAAACCATGAGAAGTTGACTCTAATCAAAATTGGGAACAGGGCTATGAAGTGTCGGAGGACGAGCTGCAAGTTTCGTTGCAAGATTTCCGTGCCAAATACTCCGACCCGATGGGCTACCCTGAGTATGCAATTACACCCTCTTTCCTCGAGCATTTGGTATTTGGTTCATGCCAGATATAAGAATTGAACATGGGATTTCAACGGATTAGATTGCCTGACTAACGCGCATCCAAAACAGTCGCAACAAAATGAAAATTCAAGCCCGCCCCACCGAGGAGATGAAGGTGAAATACACGGCGCTGCCGACCAAATCAAATCCGACACCACAGCCCGACTGCGGCACCATCTACGTCGATTTCTGCCCGGACGCGTCGTCTATTGGCGCCAAGCAGGTGCGCGCATTCAACCACCTGGTTGACGAGAACAACTTTCACACCGGCATCTTCATCACTCAGACTCCGATCTCTTCCGCCGCCATTCGCATGCTTAATAGCATGCCCGGTCGGATTTGTGAGAATTTCCAGGAGCAGGATCTGCTGGTCAACATCACTCGTCACGAACTGGTGCCCAAGCATGTTCTCCTCAGCCCTGAGGAGAAGCTTCGCTTGCTACAGCGGTATCGTCTGAAGGAGTCTCAACTCCCACGAATTCAAGTGGCCGATCCAGTTGCTCGGTACTTGGGTCTTCGTCGAGGCCAGGTGGTGAAGATCATCCGGAAGAGTGAGACAGCGGGTCGATACGCCAGCTACCGATGGGTTATTTAAGCGGCAGATGGAGCAGGAGATAGTTCTGCTTTCCTTGCCTTTCCTCTTTCTTACTCCCGTTCTCAACCTTTCTACCAGACTGGGAAGAAAGACCTCGAGCGATCGAGAAGCGGTTAAGATCCATGCACGCGCATTTAGTTTCCTCCGAGATCTTCCCATCATCACTCCCACCTGGACTCTGGGAGAAAAAACTCGGCGGTTGCATCTAATCGAGGCTGGGTCTTAGAGGACCTCAACGGAGTTTGCAGCACACAAACGCACAAAAAAAGTCGGTCCTCTTACTGTATTATGGGCAGCATGGCGTACAGGCGCAGTGTCTCCATCTGCGGAGAGGCAGGAGTTCTGATTTTATTTTACATAGTAATGCCCGCTGTACTTGCTGATATGCTAGATGAAAACCAATGAATGTCTACATAGTTTTGATGCGGAGATGAGTTATTTTCCAAGTAGACAGCTTCTCCGTAAGATCAACATGTCATCCAGATGGCTCGTCGCTCATATCATCTAAATGTCAATGATATACACTGTAAGAAAGGCATTGCCAGCAAAGACACTCATTGGACTGTTGTCGTAGACGAGCTATCAGATCGTTGGAAGTAACCGCCGACTCCCGACCTATTCAAAAGACCAATTTGGTCCGAATATCATTCCTTCTAGGGAAATCCATCTATCTCTGATTAATTAATATTATTCTATATCGACATTGCAAAAAGAATCACGGGTCTATATGTCTAGTATTAAGTCATGGTGGTAGCCTACTAGGCTCGTCATTCTTGGGTTCTACCGTCTTTGAATCTTCACTTCAACGCCTTTCGTGTAGGTGAAGAACCCATTTTTCAACGACCATTCTTGCTCCGGGTGTGTGAGTTCGAACTGAAGATGAATGCATTAGTATGTGGATAGATCCGTAGTCAGTTCGACATACCTTGTATCTCATCAGCAGCTCGGGGATGACTTTATACATCTCAAGGTATGAGATGTTTTTCCCTAGGCAGACACGAGAGCCGCCTCCGAACTAATCAATCCAATATCAGCATTGCTCAATCTGTGATAAGAAAATAATAAACTCGAGTCGCTGAAGTACTAACCGCAAAGAGTGTCCGTTCCATCATCTTCTTTTGATCTGGATCTGCTTCCATCCACCGTCCCGGTCTCCAGGACGCGGCGTCCGCCCCGTAAACCGTTTGGTCCCGCTGCACCACCCACGCATTCACGCCGAGCACAGTTCCGGATTTGAAGTTTGTCCCAAGTAGCTCCACGCCTTGCTTTGGGGCCACGCGCTCCAATGGAATCCCGATTGCCGGCGTCATCCTCAAGGCTTCCTTGATGCAGGAGTCCAAGTAAGGAAGCGTACGTGCAACATCCCAGGAAACCGGCGACGAGACCTTGGCATCATTCAACTCCGCCAGCAGAGTCTCCATAGTATCTGGGGTTTTCAAAAGATAATAGATTACCGACGTAAGAGTGATTGCAGTAGAGTCAGAGCCGGCTTGGACATTTTGTTGACACCAAGTTATGATCCAACTGTTGAAAGTGACGTTAGTTACCGGGACAGCATAATCACGAAAAAGAATTTCTCTCACGAATCAGGAATCTCCGACTGGCTAGCTTGAATGTCCAAGAATCGACCCAAGAAGTCCCGCTCGTTACCCGTCTTTTCGGGGTGATTGCGCCGTTCTTCTTTTCTCTGGTAGATTCTCTCCAGAGCAAAGCCCACACTCGGAGACGCTCGCTTTTTGAAAAGCAAATCGGAGAAAAAGCCAATGATAGGATTCTTGTGAAATACCTTATCGAGCCAGGGCATTTGGCCGGTCTATCAATGTCAAGGGTGTCATTAGAAAATCTTTCGAATAGACCACAATCCAGGGAGCTGACGGGCCATTGCTCCTCCGGTATACCCAGACAGGGCTGTACTTACCACAGCAACGTACCAAAACCGCCGTTCAATGGTATCCAGAATGGACTGAACATCCTCTTCCCTTTCGAGAAATCCAATACTCTTGCCAAAAGTGAGTTCCAAAATCACATCAGCCGCAAACCAATGCAGCCACGTGCCCAAGTCAAAGGGGGCTCCGCTGTCCGCTAACTTGTCGAGCTTGCTGCAGAAGAGTGTATCTACCCGATCCACAAGTGGTTCGTACGTCTTGAGACTGGTCATGGCATACACTTGCGCAATAGGCCGTTTCAAGATCTCGTGGACAGACTCGTCACATGTAGTGAAGACACCGGGCAAAACCTTCCCATGCGCCATGTTTCCCATGACCGGGTAAAAGGCCGATTTCGGATAGCGGGTGCGTGTGTTGTAGAGGACTCCAATGGCAGCAGGAGAGCCGACCGAGACCGTGTTGGGTCCAAGGCGAACGAGGGGTCCGTAGCGTTCATGAAGTCGGATATTATGCTCGTGAAAGGACCCAGTACGAACTAGGAGCAGACGGTACAAGTCGGTGAGTTTCGCAAAGGCGGGACCTGGGATGGCGCGAAGATCGGAGCGAAACAGCGGAAACAGGAGGAAATAGTAAACGAGGAAACCGATGAGTGGTACACTCAGGGCGAAAAGAAATGGGAACGATGTGAAGCCATTGTGGAAATGCACTTCACTCATTTTCGTTGTGGGAGTGACTTTTAGAGAACGTGAAGTTCGGTGAATCTCGAGGAATAGGGGACGATGTCTTTATACATAGTAGAAGAGATTTCATGAACTGCTTATCAAGTAGGGAGTACTCCGTATAGCAACTAGAATCATACTCAGAGTGAGTCTTTATCTCATTACGGAGTAGAAGAGGAACGGGTCAAGTGGGACTGTTGTAAACTATGTATTCAGCCTCGTATCCACCGTTGATCATCGTCTTGTTCCACTCGTCAGGAATACGTGGGAACTCGTGGTGCTTGGAACTCGCTTCGTACCGGTACTTAACACTGTCGATCCTCAGCCTTGTTACACTTGAATACCACTGGCTTGTGGTAAGGTGGTTTCCCATGATGACCGAGGCAAAATGTATTCTCGACGTTGATATTCTCATATTTCTCCTTGGTGTTGAATATCATTCTAGTTTGGAGTACTCGATTGAAAGCCACAGAAGACAAATTTGAGAAAGAGATCAAAAAAGACGTGGTATGGATAAAAGTAGCAGGAAATGCCCCTCATTAGCCTATACAATATATGCCAAATATGCCAGACACGTTTCAAAGGTAGACACCAGTGAGAGAAATATCGAGGTGGCAATGAATTGGCCATGGGATTGGAAGTGATCCTTGCCCATACTTAGCCCATGCAATGATATTCCTAACTTGGGCCCATTCTACATACGGAGTAGTCCAAACAGGATTGAAAAGGCTTTTGCTTGGTAAAGATTGTCAGGGGAAGCCATGCGCAGAGGCGAAGGGTTTGTCATCGGTAAAGTGAAGCTTCAGGTACGAAGTACAGCGTGCATAACCGGTACTCCGTATTAGGAATCAAGTGCTGCAGAAATGAAGTTCTTGGCACTGGAGAAAGAGGAGCCATGTTGCCGCGCCGTCTTGGAACTTCGGATGCACTTTTGGACTGGGAGAGAAACGCGGCGTCATATTCGCTGTTGATGACACGGGCATATAACGTGTTGGTGGTGCCGGTGAGAATACGGAAGTCTTCTGTAGTTCCCCGGTGCCCAGTGCATCTCAATGGTTCCAGTTATTCTACTCGGCTGCCGGGCCAAACTTCCGTCCAGGCCATAAAACGTTCGCTCCGTACGAAGTACTCCGTAGATTGGAAGAAAACTATAGACTTTCCGCCCGTCCCAATATAACCCCGACCCGGAGCCCTGGGTTATGGGTCCAAAACTCCGACTCAGCGTTGGGTCCGGGTTATGATTGGGTAATTTAGTCTGGGTCGCGTGGTGGCTCCCCTCTGGTACAGATCCTAGCTTGTAAAAAACTTTGGTGGGGTGCTTGAGCGTTATCAGAGTAAATGTTTTGCTAAATATAAACCGTTGTGGAAATATACATTGCAATTGATCGCCTTGACTATGATGTTTGGGGTGATCGGCTCGCCTACCACTTACGTCGGGATAGGATGCCAAGACAAGGACCTATAAATGGGAAAAAGTCTGGGCAGAAAGATCGTTCAAAACCTGCATACGAAAAAGAAGGGGCTCGGTCCACTCGAGATTATCTGTATCCTAAGGAGTATAATCCCATGGAATATCAGGTCTCCTGGCGAGGTCTAAATTCATCTGTTAATTTCAAGTTAAACTAAAGGGTGCTTAGTTTCTTGTCACAGCCCAGGCGGAATTGCAGAATCTTGAATTTCGCTTCAGTATTGAGGTAGGAAGAAGAAAAAATAAAGTATAGAAAGACAAAGACAGAAGTCAGAAGTGGGAAGAATTGAAGTAATCTCGATAAAGTCCACATCCCGCGGATTCATTGGCAAGAGACCAATACGTCCCATAGTGATGACAATGGACATGCCCATCAGATCTGCGCACCCAGGCCACTCGAGGCTGCAAAGAATTATTGCATTTCGATATTGTCGCGGAGGAACTCGTGCGCAGCCGCAAAGGTATCTTGAGCGGTATACTGGGTGTTCAAACAGTGGCCGGTGTTCGGGATGATCTTATAGGTGAACTTTTTGGCATTCGGGAAGAGACCGGCCGTATTGCCAGGTGTAGAATGAGGGCCTGGAGTACACTTTCCAGCAGGAGAGCAAAAGATCTCATCATGTTCACCGTTGATGATCTGGACAGGACCGGCATAAGTCGTTTCAGTTGTTCCGCCCAGCATAGTGACCAAGTCACCAGCTGCCACGACGTCTCGGTGATCCCAGTCGTACTGTCCAATCGCCGGATCAAAACCTCCCTCTGGGCTATAGAAGAACTTTTGCATAAGCTTTTGGATAGTCAGGGTGATATAGAGAGGGTTCAGATGAGCAAATCGCCTGGCAAGTGCAATCGAAGCTGGAAGAGGCACTGCCACCAAAATCTTATGGAAGTTCTCCAAGAAATTGGCACTCCAGCCTGTCAAGATCACAGCGTCATAATCCTGCGGGTGAAGCTGTGTTGACCGCATCCCGATGAGAGAACCCACTGAGTGACCAACATACACAACCTTGGAGAACTGCTTATCACCAACTTGTCCACCCCGGAGTTGTCCCACAATTTCATGGAAAATTTCAGCATGAAGGTTGGCCTGAACTTCTAGTAGGGGATCAGGATGACTGGAATTTCCGGACCCAATGCGATCAATTGCAAGGGCTGCATAACCCTTTTCGGTAGCAACGCGAGTCCAGTCGTATGGCTCGGCTTGGTCCTCTGGTAGGCCGAGCCCAGACCAGTAGAGCTTGTTATATGTTGCTCCGTGGACCATGAGCTGAACAGCGTTGGCTTCGTTGTAGACCTCTGGCTCACAAAAGGTCGCACTTATGTCATAGGTGCCTCCAACCGGAATAAGGGGCCAAATGTGACCGACATTGCCAACGACATTGTCGACGAGCATATTGACAAAGTTCGGGTCCAAGAGGTCAAGATCGGGGAGAGTGACATCGCTGGCTTGGGAGGAGGCGGTAACACTCAAGGTGATCTCAGAGCAGTTGGGAGCAGCATGGGTAAGCAGAGGGAGTATCAATCCCGGAACGAGCCAAAGGAGTTTGGGCCCGTTCATCATGGTTCTATTAGGGAACGATGACCACGAAGATCAGGCGAAAAGAGAAAAAAGAAAAAAGAAAATAATTTGGCTGTAAATCCAAGTGCGTAAAAGGAGCGACAGTGCCAGGGGCAACGCAGTACAATCAGTAAACGAATGACATGGATGTGGCAAAGAAGCGGACAAGAGCAAAAAAGTGCAACAAAGCTTAATATATGACAATCATAATAATGTCAAGGGCTCCGTTGAGTTGGCAGATGGCCAGTTGTAAGGATCAGGAAGAGCCTCTCAAAAGTTGGGTTCGGTACGGAGCGGAGCATTCCTTCAAAATTTGGCAGTTCCACTTGAGTCTAGAATTTGTTGCGAAACGGTTTCCTATAGAAGATGGGGAATATCTAGCTTTGAGTTACATAAAAGAGTTATCATTATTATTCTCATGGCCCCAGTCACTACTCCGGATGTTGGATCGAGAACCGCTAGTGCACCTATGAATATGAAACCTACTTCCCCTGATTACAATGCAGGATACTGACTGTACCCCGCATATATGGAGTACAGTACATGTAGGTAGGTAGGTACATTGTATCTAGGCCGTTCTTTGTGGGTCAATGTCTGTATGTAATTCAATATGGCCGATCATAGCCTTAAATCCACCCACCACATGGGATAATCTACCTGTGATAATCGACCAGAAGATATCTTATAGTGTATATCCCAACCTCACTATGAAGATGATAAACAAGTTTGAAATTTAACGTTTGTACGGCGGGGATAAGATCCATCTGTTTATTCTTTATTTCAATAATACATAGTACAAATTTAGAAACCGAGCTCGGCCTCTGCACTTGCGAGCCTCGCTTATGGAATGCTTCTTGCTACAGACCCCGCGATGATCCTGATATGAGGATAAGCCAATAGAGTCTACTCTGCAGGTACGGAATACTCCATACGGAGAATTGGGACGGCTCGGGCGCAGACGCTCCACACTTTCCTCGTAAACTCCTCGTAAATAATGGAACGCGTGTTAGAAGATCTTCCCCCACCTAGCTTCTTAGGTTGAACATGGCGTCTGCTGCGGATTCTACCCCGTGAATCGCAAAAATTGGCTCTCTAATCTGCATATTGTATGACCCACTTGGGGCTCCTTCAAAAATATATGTAGGTATGGTATTAGCGACCCATAAACTTGTATTTTGGTGATGTACTGACCAATCAGTGTCATATGATTAGATCGTTGGTACTGATATTGCGGTATTTTTGAAAGGAACACCAAGTGGGTCATACAATATGCAGATTAGCGAAAGTTCCTATGCAGGTAGGTACGGAGTACAATGTATGTACCTTAAATCCCGAGTTGGGGCGATTCCATTCCTGTGGTAAAACAAAGGATTGTCACCCCTATTGTATGTACCCCGTACGGAGTACTTCTATAAGTATCATGCTCTGATCTCTGCGTTGAATCTCAACTTGACAGCCTTGACATGATCCACAGAGCAGCCCATTATGCGTGTCCAAATCTTTGTCCTGCTCTGCGCCATGATCCTGGGGGCATGCGCAAATTTGGCCGATTTGCCCTCTTGCAGTGTAAGAGGTCCTTGCTTTTCTTCCCCTCTCTATGCCGGTGTGCTTGGATGAAAATGATACTAACAAGATCATAGCAAGAATGCATGGCTACTGAAGTCCCTAATTCTAGCTGCAGCCCGGAGGATACGACTTGTATTTGTGCGAATCAGGCTTTACAGAAGCAGCTAAAAGCATGCGTTGGCGACGCTTGCACCGTCAAGGAAGCCCTTAGTGAGTCCCTAATGTCGTACTTTACAAGAGGGTACGGCGTTAATAAATATGGCAGCAACACAAAATATCACGAGCACCATGTGCGGTATTGAAAGTCGTGATATTACGAACTCTAACCGAGTTGTTTCGACTATCTTCATCATTCTTGCGGTCATTGCAACGTCTATTCGTGCCATTCAGTGGCTTGAAGTTCGTGGAGTAGAGGACATCTTCGTGATCATTGCATTCGTGAGAATTTCCACCCTACTACTCCGAGTCAAGACTAACGCAGCTTCAGGGATCTGGCGTTGCACTAGCCTCCTTAATGTATCCTAGTAAGTTCGCTCTACCATCCTCTGGGAATGATGCTTACATCTCTGGCTGTATAGGTGCCGATCTGGGTTTCGGCCTAGACATCTGGGTTGTCCCATTTGATAATATCACCGAGATATTAAGACTCAGCTACTTCATTCAGATAAGCTGGATCATCTGCACCGCGTCAGTCAAGATGGCATTCCTCTTGTTTTACTTGCGGATCTTCCCTGTCAACCGAGTGCGACTTGTCGTCTATGTTATGATGGGATTCGTAGCTATTTTCTTCATCGTGTTCCTCTTTGTGATCATCTTCAACTGCATCCCTGTCGCCTACAAGTGGACACAGTGGATGGGCGAAGGAGGAGGAAAGTGCCTCAACCTGAACCTTGCCGGTGTTACTTCGGCGGCATATAACATGATACTTGACTTTGCAATCGTTCTCATCCCTCTTCCTTCGATCATGAAGCTCAACATGAAAACGACGAAGAGACTTTCCATCGTATTCATGTTCTGCACTGGACTCTTGTGAGTGATCAAATCCAACTTGATTTCGTCTGCCTTGCTAACCGAGCTCCTTAGCATCACAATCGTGAGCATTTTCCGACTCAAAGCAATGATGGGGTTTAGCAACAGCACAAATTCTACCTGTGAGGAATCCTCTGCTTTTCACTCTGATGCCCTGACCGCTGACCTGTTTGATAGATGATAATGTCCCCGGTGGATATTGGTCTACTATTGAATGTCTGACCTCAGTCATCTGTGTGAGCATGCCAGCCATGCGTGCATTCGTCAGAAAGATACAGGCCCGATATGGTCTGACCAAAGGATCGAGCCAGGCCTACCATTCCTACGAAGAGACCGGTTCCAGCCAGAGACAGTGGCCCCGGTCGAACAGCTCCAAGGCTTTTGACAGAAATGTGACCGAAATCACACACTCCCGACGAGATTCGGATACGGTAGAATTAGTTGATGTGGAGCCTGAAAGTCAGCGGCATCGAACGTGAAGCTATTGACGGTGGAAGTCTGTTGTTAATTATATTCATTTCTAGCTTGCAGGGACTCTGCAACAAAATTCTATCACTGTATTATATTTTACCATTACTTGACTCCGTTGTTATCTGTCCCTGATCTACAGGCTTTCGACTTTTTGGACCGCTTAGGAGAGTGATAATACCAAAAAGTCATCTCAGCTGGCCTTCTCGCCCCGATCTCACAGCCGTATCTGAGTCGTTAAACAATAGGTAAGAAAATCTTTTGATCCTTAAAACTCCACTAATGTACCTAAAGTAGGACAGACGGGTATCACACCACCGGTACGCCGTCAAAACAATTAGAATCACCTTGAAATCCAGGAACATGAATCAAGAAACAAACGTAAAAGGTCATGTCAGTCATTCAGTCATGCACTCGATGGGTGCTGGGTTGAGAGCAACCCGCCCACATCTTGGAGGTCGACATTCACATCGAGCGAGAGTTCATGGGAAGCATGGTAGGGCGGGGGAGTATGGGAAAGCGGCTGTGTATTCTCGTTTCCTGTCGATGACAACGGGAAATGCGCTGGCGCGGGCGCAGAGACTGGAGAATGAGGCATGGTGATGCCCAGGTCGCGGAGAATTTCCCGGCTACCATGTAGCCTTCGGGTCTTTCGTGGCGGGCCACTATTCACAGGCGAGGAGGAGATGGTATCAGAGGCAGGAGTAGATGAAGGGTCCTGGCTGAGCAAGCCACCGACATCGAAGAAAGATGCTTGGCGTGACGGGATGAATGTATCCTGACGCGGGGACTGACTGGTTGGGAGGTACTCGCGCGGGCTGACCTTGATATCGAGACTGCCGGTCGTTGAAGCATGTTCGTCTTCCGAGGTACGGCTCCGATCAAATGTCCATGTTGGATCGAGGCTGCCGGTGTGGGCAACAGCCACAGGCAATGGGGGCGCAGGCATGGACACAGAAGATAGTAGGCCAGGATTCATCTTCGGAAAGACAGGGTCGCAGAGCTTGGGATCGAGGCGAATGCCCAGATCAGCGGCAAGGTCGCAATCACTGCCCCATTGGTGCTGCATGATAGTGTTTCGGCGCATGACGCTGGACTCCACGCTATCGCTGACGGAATCCGTGCCCTGGTCAGGCTTATACTTGAGTTTTTTCACCCCGCGATCGCGGATGAAAGAACTGATGACCAAGACATTGGAGACGGCCGTTGCTGCAAGAATTTCCAATGAGGCAACTAGAGAGCGATAGGGCTGGGAGCCGCGGCGCTCAATCACCGACGGAACTCGGAAGCAGGTGATAGCTACCAGGACCAGGGAAAGGCAGAACAGGGCCACGAGGAAGACCTTGCGTTTCACAGGCATGTGGGACATCATGATAATCGGCACGGGAAATGCGACCAGGAGCAAGTCGGTGATGACGTCGCATGTTCCCATTGTGATGAGCTGAGCATAGCCCGCGCGACAGGTAGGACCGGGATCCGGGATGACTTGCCAATAATGGTTAAAGGGTTGGCATTCAGCCAGGGTTGCAATCACGACCGCGACCAGCGTCGAGGCCAAGAAGAAGTGGACCAAGCGCAGGAAGATGACGACCGAGCGACGCCAGGCCATACCGGTGACGCGCTTGAGAAATTCGCAGACGGTGAGTTTGGCTGTCCAGATGCTGTTATGGGAGTATAGATGGTTAGACCCATGTTGGTTCGACACTCCACGTCCAGGGAACAAGCATGTCTTACAATAGTGCATAAAAGATGCGTGCCGCCAACACCAGCTTACTTCCCATTTGTCTCTGATTGATCTCTTGCACGGTCAGCCCGGCGGGTTGGACATTGTTGGTTCCCCAGATCAGAACGAAATGGACGAGGACCATGCGGACCGTCAAGGGAATCATGCTCAACATCATCACTTTGTCTTCGGGGAACAGGCGCTCGATGCGAATGTAACGGCCACATAGACGCACAATAATAATAGCCAGCGAAAACCCGGTGGCCCACCAGCTCATCATCAAGGTTGGGTTCGCTTGGGTGCGGGATTCATAGTCGGCGGGGAGTTGAGGGTAAAGGCCTCGCGTCGTCAACGATGACTCCATCTTGTCCTTGAGAGCACAGAGCAAGTGGCGGACAAGTTTGGCGACGAAGGTATCTTTACATATCGCGCGTTCAGGTGGAGAGGGAAGCGATCAGAGTTGAGAAAGAGGAATGAGAGGGGGATCGGAATATGGGAGAAGAGAAAAGTGAATGTGAATGTGAATGTGAATGTGAATGTGAATGTGAACTCGGTCTCAGTTCTAGTTTAGATAACACGAACAACTAATTGTCATTCTGAATCCTCGCCAATAATCGGATCTGCGGTGTAGACGTGGTGCGGGGAAGTACTATTCTTCACCCATAACCATCAAGATCGAATTCAAAAGCATCATCTATATGATTGATCAACAATATGATGGTGGACCCGATCTCCGGAAAACGTTATTTCTTTGATGATGGCGCATCTGCCGACGCCCGGTTTCATGTTTCTGTGCCACGGAGTATTTCTTCACGTTTGATCCTCGGGCCATGACACGGAGATCTCCGAACAATAAGATCCGTGAAAGGCTATGTCAGATCCATGATTCCACGTGGTCGAGGGTACTTGAGGAATCTAGTCTTTCAAGTCGAGATAAGACAAGTTTATGACTATTTTGAGTCAGACATCGATTATCATCGTCATCCTGGTTGAGTCCTCAATGTCAATACACAGAAAGAAGAGCCACCATATATAGGTCAGCTAAGATAAACCAGTATTGATCTGACCATCAAGTACAGTGCCATACCCCATCGGAGGTTAAAAAGCCAGAGAGAATGTTATCATTGTCGTACAAGACAGAGTGAATAACCTTTTCAGAAGCGAGAGGCTCCAATGTCAACACAGCTTGCCTGATATTCCGGATGCAAATGTTGTAAAAGTGTTGAGCATCTTGCCTCAATCAATAGGTGGAAGATTGTCATGCCAAAAACAGGGTAGTCCCGAACTAGCAGGCATTCAGGGGAATTCCCAGGAGCTCGTAGAGCAACTATTCTAATCGGTTCAAGCCGACATGCGATCATCTAGGAACCATTCAACTGATGACTTTCCATCGTAAAATCCCTCATGTCGACAGTGGGCCGGGACAAAACCTACTGCCAATCTACATCCCATGTCCAACACAACTGCAACATAACCATGTAGTTGAATCCACACGCACCGAATCTGGAGCGATATGCCGCTATGGATTGAATTTGGCCCGTTCACGAAATTGTGGGGTAAACCAGTTTGACCCAGATTTCCTTATTTTCGGCAAGTGATAGCGCTCCATATAGCTGAATACGGCTGGGATCGACGTCGCGCTGCAGGAACCTCGACAATGGGAAGCCTGACGATGGATCTTTTGGCCCCATGAACCATCAGGCTGAATGTTCTAATTTTGCAATGTCCACTTTGATCCCTGTGATCGCGATGTTCACATGCTATTGACATCCATCTCGGTTGATACAATGTGGACTGAAAATCGGTTGTTGCGCCGGATATATCCTGAGCATTTATGGGAAGATTCAGTGGTGCTCTAATAGCCTAATTTATGATTCTATTGGCGATTGCTTCACATCTAACTGTCGCGCGGCACCGAAAGTTGAGCTCTTCAGCTTATTTCTGACAGCCGCGCGAAGGACCAATAGAAAGCCGAAAAACCCGCAAAGTGGGTCCTAAAGTGGCATTGCTTCACGCCAAGATCTAAATATATCCTCCACCATATGATACCTCAACTGTGAATGGCGGATATGATTGCATGATTATTTGATCGCTTGTTTCCTTAAACGAAAGTCTAAAGCCTTATGTAGAAATTGACGTCATGGACCTCGAGCGAACTCTCGCAACACTGGGGCGAAAAAGGTTGCCTACACAGTAATTGGATGGTCTCTCTCAGTGGATAACCTTGGAATTTAGAGAAATACTACAAGGGACGCCGGGAGGCCTGAAGAACGTATCCACCAAGGCCTCTAGGTTGACGGAGAGAGATGAAGGTGACTGGCTGTTTCTGTAATTAACCTCAAATTATAGCATGGCATGGTCCCTATGTAGGAACATAGCAATTGGATATGCTGTGCATACGAACTCGAATTGATTCAATCTGATTCAACTTGATGAAGTAAAATGTAAAACCCATTGAGATGACTACTGAGAATATGACGGCGTGCAGAAACAATGCATGAACTTGACGAACGTGGCTGAGCCAAGAAGGCTCGCAACCCTTGGCAGTAATATTCATGAAGCAACAGAAATTCGATATCCGATGAATCCTCGAAGCCTATCTTGCCATTTGCGCTAACGATATTTTTAGCTTATTGCCAAGATGTATCTCCACCAGAACTACTCCGTATACTTCGAAGAAATCGAGCAACAACAACATCGTCTTGAGAGGACCGAGCACTGTAAAGACTATAAGTAGGGTCTGCTCACCCGGTAAGAAATATCCAATCCATCACCATCAACACTCCTCAATTACTTCCCTCCATTTCCAAGACTTCATTCCCTCCACCCAGAGTCATGATTTTCAAGACATCGCTGCTCCTGGCACTGAGTGCCTCGCCACTCCTCACTCACGCTCTTCCCGCCGCGGTTCTCGCTGAGCTTGAGAACAACAATGTCAACGTCACCCAGTTTGAAAATGCTCTAGCAAAGAGAGGAGACGACGCCTGTCCCGATGGAACTGGCAAAACGTCCAAGTGGGCCGACGAAGACAACGACGGCACTGGTCACTATTCCGGATCTTGCGGCAACAACGGCAGCTCTGGCAAAGGCGAATGCTGGTCTGATATCTATGTCACCCGAGCCCAGGTGCAGTGGTCCCCCTGGCGCACCGTGGGATCCGATCTGGACTGCAAGGACACCTCGGAATGCGAGATCGAGCACCTCAAGTCGATCGAAGAGTGCGAAAGCTGGTCTACCTCTACTGGTTTCAGCGCCGGTATCACCTCGGAAGTGGTGAGCATCGGTGCCGAAGTCACCAGTGAGAAGGGAGGCTCGAAGTGTACCACCAGTGCAAACACTTATCATTGCAAGTGGTAAGCTCGATGAAACCCACTACAAAAACCATTCTTTGATACTAATCTTTGCTGCTAGGGATGATGAGGGTTGCCACAAGGTCGTGGCTTCCTATCAGTATGTCCGTGTTTGGGGCTACGTTCGCCGTACCTGCAAGAAACCCATCGATAACGGTGGCTCTCAGAAGGAGCGCGAGGATGGCTTCTACACCCGCGGCTGGACTGACTGGGATGCCAAGTTCCCCGTCGATAAGTGGCAGTACAGCTGCAAGTATGAGTGCGACCAGGATGCAGGCTCGGACTCCAAGGGTCTCCCCGACTTCGGCCCGATCAAGAAGATCTAAATCAGGGATTTGCTGCGCAATGTGCAGTCTATGTTGTCGATGACTCATGGATAGAGATTTGGATGCATACGGACGTTTGTTTGGGACTTTGAACAAGGTTGAGATTCTTCAATTACTAGAAGCTCTATCTTGGTTGTTTGCATTAGTCTTCTTGATTATTCCAGTTTTATATGCTATTTTTGATAATTCATCTTACATTCACTTTGCTTCTATTCTGCTCTTGAGAACAAGATCGGTGATCTAAAGTTTAGAGACGTAAATAATGTCATTGACAAACGAGAAGAATGCGTACCCTCAAGACTGATCATATATCCAACGGTGTGATGATTGAAGGAGTCGATATACACTGGTCTTGACGTAGACCACCACGCGCCATCTTGACCTGAGGCTCCAAGATTTTGAGTCGCGATCCGGCAAGGGCAATTATGGGAGGCTTCTTGTAGGATAATTGGTGAACTACTTGCAGCAAGAACAATACAAGCATAGATGGATGTCATATTTATTTTTGTCGCAAATGCTTGGTGTTTGATACATGATGAAGTACATGTGCCACTCAACGCCCGTCTATGCCAGTCCTTCAAGGACTCATACATTTCAAGGAGTATGATTTCAATTCGGCATTACCTTTGTTTTGACTCAGGCTTTTCACCAGATGAGGCAGCAGCCAGTTTAGCCTTCTTGTGCTTTTGCCGCTTCTCTTTGAGATAGTTCCAGCTTTTACCAATACCAGCGGTCAAAGGTCCCTTGATGGTCTGCACGGTACTGGGCCACCGAATGGTCTTGGTGATCGAGGCTGCCAGTTCCTCTTGCAGATGATCATCGTTGGCGATCCGGCGTTCAAATGGACCTCCCTGGGGTTTCCGAACAATTTCTTGGTTAGAGTCATACGCCTCTTCCATCATTTTATTGAAATCAACACGCGGGATTGAATAGCGAGACTGGTACTGAAAATACAGCTTCTCGCGGAATGATTCCGGAAGACGCCGAACCATGTTCCCACGCTTCACAGGGTCCATGTCTTGCGCCATGGCCAGGATAGCGTCCGGGTCATCAATCCAGTCACTTTGGTTGCAGCGCGGATCTTTGAACGTGACATTAGGCAGGTTGTGGATCAGCGGCGCATATAACCGTCGGAAGTGTGCCATTTGTCCAGAGACAATGTTCCGCACCTTGCCAGGATCTTCTGCGGGTAGAACCATCCTCAAATCACCCATGTAGCTCATACCCGCAATGGTGCTGTAAAGCTCGAACTCGCTAAACCGTTCAGGAAGGAGTAAAAGGGCCACCCGAAGTGCTGAAAGGAGATTCATTTGGTTTGCCAATCGGACCTTGGGATGATCCCGAAGGATCTTCACCGGCTTGTGCAACCGACCCGCGAGATACAAAGTATTCCACCGGGTGAGATCTTGGCACAGGGTATCAAGGTTGACCACGCCGTACTTGATCAAAGTTCCATTCACTGTGTTGTGGGTGTTAAAGTAGACGCCCGCTCCAAATCGATCTTGGACTTGAGAGACGGCATACGAGCCAAGGGAACCCAACCCGGAATAATGATCCCGATGTTGACTGAGATTCAATGAATGCCAATGCTGTGAATATGAAACACCAAAGATAAAGTCAATCATTTTTCCCGAACCTTGCTGCATGTTTGTGATGGCTGCCGGTGCGGCCGGGTGCGTCGACGAGGGGGCGGCGCTGCCAGACTGCGTAAATACACCGGATCCATAGGCAAATGCATATCGGATTGGTGCCCGGAATTGCCAAAGAATCTGTCGCAAAGCTTCTTTGAATTCTTGATTGATTACCATGTGTTGGTTGACGCCAAAATCCTTGGACGGAAGTTCCGAGAAGTTTGAGATCGCGAGGTTTGGGTTGTGGTCCCAATCGGACTCGGACAACAGTGGTGAAGTCGAGAAGGATGAAGAAGGGGATTGACGAGATGCGACATTGTATAAGGAAGGCGATATAGAAGGTCCAGATCGGAGGGAATGAGTGTCCGGGGTCGAGCGAGTATCAAATGATAAACAGCGGACCGGGGCGGGCAGCCTTGCAAAAGGCAAACGACGGGTAGAAACTGGAAGTAGAAAGGTCCGTCGAGCGCCTTGAGAAGCGATTATCTATAGAAGCAACGCAGAGTCAGCGAGAATACCCCGTCGACCAATGCCAAGTTTCGGAATAATCATACCGGCGATCGCATATTTGGGGGTTGAGAGGAGAAGGAGCGGAGCGCGCGGCTCAAATATATTAATCAAGTAGGATCCAGATCAGGCAGCATGGATAATAGACAGCGGAGACCAATTGATGAGAGAAGAAGAGTTGAGCATGTCCCACGCTCGATCAACACTTCCACAGCTCCAAAGTTCCGGGTCTGACGTCGTCCGGGGATGACTAACACGGGTCACGTGATAGCGCGTTGCCGGCATAACAATGTAAACAGACCGCATCAACACCGACAAACTCAGTACGCCACGCCCGACAGAGTCGTCCTTTGTCCCTCGACACTGGACCTAATTGTTGCACTTGTTTTCATGCATGATGACCTCCGAAATGGACACATTTACGGCGCGGCTGGCCAGTTTCGATATAGTCCTCAAGCCAGAGAAGCGGAGATCTTCTACAACAAAAGGCGCCAAAATCGTGAGATGGCCACACCAGCGCCCTTCGCCAGCTGAGGTATGCTCCAAGTCCAGAGAAGCATAAAGGCACTGCCAATTCTGATGCGAGGTCTCTAGTTGGCGCGCGCCGGTTTCTACTACAAACCCTACGAGTCCAACCCCGACAACACAACCTGCTTTCAGTGTAATCGAGCGTTAGATGGGTGGGAGGAAGATGACAACCCGATCACCGAACATCTCAAGCACTCGCCGGACTGCGCGTGGGCGATCATCATGGATATTCAACAACACAGCTCCAATCCCTCCACAATCGAGGACCCAACCAGCACTCGAATTGCCCAAGCACGGCTCGATACGTTTGGATCGGCCTGGCCGCACGATGGAAAACGCGGTTGGCTGTGTCAATCCGAAAAGGTAATCCGCTTGCATCTCAAATGTCGATTTTTTGCTCATCAACGCGACAGATGGTGGAGAGCGGGTGGTACTATTGCCCGACGCATGACAGCAATGACTTGGCCAGCTGCGCCTACTGTAATTTATCGCTTGATGGATGGGAACCCAAGGACGATCCTTTGTAAGTCTGATTCGTTCACTCCTTCCTGTTTCGACAAAACTAACGCGCGCAGCGATGAACACTATCGCCGTTCTTCCAGTTGCTCCTTCTTCGTGTTTGCACAGGTACCGGGGAAGAAGGGCAAGGGGGCTAAATCAAAGAAATCTCGTGTCTCCAAAGGATCTTCTCGTCTTTCGACCCAGTCTGTTGCCACCACTACTTCTGAGGGCCCCGAGGTAGATGCAGACGAGTCAATGGACCAGAGCATCCTGTCTCAGGCGACTGCGAAGCCCAAGGCGAAAAGGGGTCCCAAAGGGAAAGGGAAAGGCACTAAGAGCCGGAAAGAAGACACAGGGGTGGAGAGCGAGATGGATGTTGACACTACCGAACTTGAGCAAGACTCGGAGCCTGTTAAGCCCAAGCGAGCAGGAAGGGGGAAGAAGCGTGTCAGCGAAGAGATCACAACGGATGCACCAGCACAATCTCTGGAGGAACCAGAGTCGGAGCACTTTGCCCAACCGCCAGCGAAGCGCCAAGCTACTGGAGCGCGAAGCAGTACTGTTTCCCAAGCTCATGAGCCCGTGGACCACGTGATGGCGGATGGTGAAGCGCTTGAGGAGGCACCTCCACAACCCAAAAAGAGAGGTCGCAAGCCCAAGAATCGAAAGGCTTCAGAAGTTTCCCTTGCACCTCAGTCTACTGCCAAGGCGCAGGCGCCTCCGGACTCGGAATTAGAAGCAGGACTCGAGGCAGGACTCGATGCGGAGCCACCTCAACCGGCGGAGCCTGAACGGGAACCCGAGGAATTGCGTGCTTCAAGAAAGACCAAGACGAGCAAAAAATCCAAGACCGTTGATCCGTCCGAGCCTGGGCCGCCAAGACATGACCCGGTGGAGGATACCAACGACCGTGCTGAACCACCAGAGGCTCCTGTCGAGTCGAATGACGTCGAAATGGAGGACAGGGAAGCCTCAGCCCCCAAGGCCAAGACAGCCAAAGGTTCGAAGAAGAAAGGGCCCAAAAAATCCAAGAAAGAAGACAATGCAACAGCGAAAGCACCTGGAGGACAAGAATATTCTGATGCGAATGCGGCTGCCGATGATGAAGTTGAGCATGAGAGTCATGATTCTTTCGTTTCAGTGGAAGTCGTCCATGGTGAGCCTGAGCCACGGGCGGAGCTTCAACCAGATTCAGATAACAAGTCTGCGGAAAAGAAATCCACTAGCAAGGAAGACAAGGCAAAAAAGACCAAGAACGCGAAAAAGAAGGATCCTTCTCCTCCCAAGGAGCCTTCCCCGCCGCCCGAGCCCGTTGTGGAGGATCATGATAATCAGCTTCGATCAGGGGACGAGGAAGAGTTTGGAACCCCGAATGATCTACCTGATCAAGTCGATATGGTTGAGCCTCACGTGGAATCGCCAACACCGCAACGATCCGAAGACAGAACGCCTGTTCCACCGAAAACTACGAAACGATACAGTGATATTCCCCAGGAGGAGCATTTTGCCCAGTCTTTCTCCGAATCCCAACGTTCCAGTACACGGAAGGAACATGAAAGGACTTCTCGATCATCAAACAGAGCAGTTTCACCATTGCCTGTTGCCCACCAAAGTACCCCATCACTGTCCCCTCAATCGTCCGATGCAGAGAACCGTCCTCCGTCTCGTCCATCGGCCTCTCGTCCCATGGCCCGGTCTCCACCTCAAAAGCAACAGGTTCGAACCCCATTGGCGGCTAGAACTCCCTCCCCTTCCAAGCGCAACTTCAATGGCGGGTTTGCCGCATCCACTCATCCTTGGACTCCAGTGGATATTGACGCAGCACTCCTCGGAGACGCCAATGACAAGGAGAATGCCGATCTTTCGGGGCTTTTCGATGGAGTCAAAGGAGGACTTTCTAGCCCGGAAAAGAAAATGTCAGTGGAAGAATGGATTACGTGGAATGCGAAGAATGGCGAAGAGCGGTTGAAGCGAGAATGTGAGCGACTGGTGGGCCAGTTCGAGAAAGAAGGAGGCCGAGCGATGCAGCGCATCGAGGCCATTGAGTGTATTGACTAGACGAGCATTCTACGGCGTCCAATTTCGGGGTCGGTGTTTCTAGGCGTTGGATCGAATTTCAATATTATCTGAACCTTTTAAGGCTCTCAATGCTGATTATCTTTCTTCAAAAACGCCTTTGATAGTTATGATACAGAATAAAGACCTCAACGCCCGGGTATCATGAGTCGACAATATCATCGCTGGTGAAAAGTCACTATGCGATAATTCCCAACCGCCCCTCCCAGCTATCCTCTTCCTGCTTAACCCCATCGCCACCCTTCCGTCGCTTCTCATTCCGCTTGCGCCGTCTTTCCTCTCTTTCCTTTGCATCTTGTTCTTCTCGTTCCCGCAATCGCTCCCCGAGATCCAACTGCCATGCCTTCCTCTCCTCCTCCGCCTTGACTCGTTTCTGATGCGACAGCATGCGCAACCGCAGCCGCACATCCTCCACACCCGCTCGCACGACATCACCACTCTGACCCGTCGCAATCAAATGCTGCTTGCTATTCAAATGCTCAACCAGCTGGATATTATCCTTGAATGTAAGATCGCAGTCGGCACAGTAGAAGCCCGCCCCACGCCCACGCTTGCCGAGCGCCGAACCCGCCGGCACAATCGTGGTCTTACCAACCATCGACGCGACATCGAGCCGCTGATTTCGGGCAGTCGTCGCTTCGAGGGTACTGTAGTCGACGGGGGCATGATATTTCTTGCCGAGAAGCTTGGCTTCGTAGCGGGCTTTGCCTTCGGCTTTGCGCTTGGCTTCTTCGTCGGCGGCCTTTTTGGCGTATTCTTCGCGGTCCCATGTTTTGCGGAACTCGGTGTCGGAGGCTGGGCCTCCTGTGGCAGTTGGTTGAGGCATGTTTGTGGATTTGTGGAAGGTTGGTGAATTGAGTTGGATTCGGGTTGAAGTTGATGGCGCGCTTCGGTTAGTCAGCCACAGGCGCCCCGATTGGTTAGATTGACACAAGTTCGCTTGTCTGAGATATCACTTCAAAGAGGATAGAAATGTATGTAGACTCATCTATTGGTCATAGGCTACTTGCAGAAATGGTTCCATATTACTTTGGATACTTTATGTCCACTTGTTGATGAGCTGCCACGATCATCCGCATGGGTTTTGGTCGAGTAGTATGGCTTCATGTCAAAATATATCTCTGGTTAATTCATAGACACGATGAAAGAGTAAGCATGCAATGGTAGAATTCAAAAATTCATGTAGCTCCTGGATTTGCCTGTGCTTCTTGGTGATACGGTCGTACGACCGACGGGTATCACCTGCTAAAGCAAGTTGCCCCGGGACCTTTGCACTCAGCCTCGTATGTTCCTTGTCTTTTTTCAGATAACAAAAAAACTAACATGTATCTACCGGTACATTGACAGACAACTAAGTCACATGTTCATGAAGCCCGCTCATCTTGTGTAGTCTTCTCATTTAGCTACCAACAATCAACACAGCACATCTTGGTCCTCCAAACCAAACTTGGAACCCAGTGTTGGGACCCAACTTGAGAGGACATCACTTGCAATTGAACATATCAGGGCGCATATCAGGGCGCTGCGCTCAGGCATCTTCTTGGTATTTCCTCCATTTCCTCTGGCCCCGACCCCAAAAACATCGATTAAAAATAGAACGAAAAGCTTTTCGGCTCTCACTGAACCCCACAGCTTGTGATTCAGAATCTCTGCCGAGCACTATATAACTTAACCTGCCCCGAGATGTTACTTTATAACCCCGGGTCCCAGCCTTGCATACCGACACTATGCGATTTCCCCTTTCGGTATTGATCATCGGGCTCTATAGCGGGCTCTTCGGTCTAGCATTGGCTTCCCCCTCCATCAAGCCCATCATGGAGCCCAACACACACGTTCCCAGAAAACACTCCCAGCTCGCAGAAGATGATTTAACTCATCTGGTTGTTCCACGCGATGGGAAGAACCCATCTGCAATGGAGCGCCTTGAGAGCACGATCTCGTCGACGACTGGAAATTCAAAGGTTCTATCTTGGGTGACTGATGGGGAAACCAAATGGTTTTACGCAGGTTTGGATGGCTCTCAAGTTAAGAAGCTCGAAGACAATCCCGACGTTGCCTACGTCGCCGACAATCTACCTACCAAACCTTCCCGAGCTGTCCCTACAAACGCATCACGCAACGAAACACGGAGCAACGATGTGGATCTGAATTTTGACACACCACGCCATTCATTTAAACCGAGTCTGTACAAACGGGAGCAGAAGTACAGCGTCCAGACCGACACAGAAGTGTCCAGAGAAGATCCTGACGAAGACATGCCAGCGGAGCTATGCATTCTCAGTTTACCCAAGGGCGAAGATTGGACGTGTCGCCCTAGATATTACTATGCTTCGGAAGCTGGAGAGGACACTTATACTTATCACGTCGAACATGTGAGATTGCCAACTAGCCCCAAGTCTTTCTCGCTAGGTTGTCGAGCTGAGGAGATGAATCCTCTCGAGGGTCGCTCCGTAACTCGCTCCTCGTGTCTAGCTGTTCCTGCTGCTAATCACTCTAATTGTGTAGGGGATTCTTCCTGGCTTTGAAGAGGTAAGTGCCATCCCCTATGTTCTGGAGAGTAGTCGAAATAGTCACTCACCGGGCTGGTATATCAATCTAGGAATTCGAGGATCGAGTGGAGCCGCCATTACTGACAAATGCCTATAAATCTCTTCCTCCGGACCAAAAGACTCCCGCAAATGAACATTCCACTTGCGTCGCCGATAAATTAATGGGCAAGGATTATGGTGCCGCCAAAAAAGGGAGACTGGTGCCTGTTCTGATGGGTGGATACCACGCTGGTCATATCGCAGAAGGAATCAAGGCCGTGGTCGATGATGTCAAAAAGTTACAAGCCAAACGTTCGACGCAGTTAAACAGACTTTTCCTTTTAACTACTGGGGTTACTGCTACCCCAGAGCAGGTGGCAAAGGAGCCCACCAAGAGCATCAGAGCATATCTGTTGGAGTTGATGCAGCTGGGCGTGCCCGCGGTGATCGACAGCGGGAATGATCCTAAGGATGAACATTACTATCCAGCAAAGTGGCTAGGTGATGATTTCCCGGCTATCCCTGTGGGAAATGCCTATCGCAATGGTGAAATCAGCCCCATTTCCCCCAGGGGTGATAAAGTCATCACCTACGCCGTGGGGGATGAAACTAGCTGTGTCGGCGGTGCAGATGGCGAGAGTGGAACATCATTTTGTAAGTCGAGGAATCTGCAAGCAACGAAGTAGACGGAGTTGACCCTGTACCTCTACAGCTACACCACTCGTTGCCGGTTCGATTGCCGGGTTCATGTCCCAGAAAGAGGGACCTTTCTACGACGCCACACACCAAAAGACTGGAATTGAATTTGTCAAGGCAGTTCAAAAGTTTGTGAAAGATGAAGCTTCCTATCAGCACTCACGGGGTGCTCGGATGTTCTGGAATATGGTACCCAAGAAAGCTCAAGATGAGCTTGATGCATAGGGTCCAGTATTGACCCGGGTATGTTTTGGCATCTGTGTACAGCTACCTAGGTATCTCATGGTATGTACTGCTCAAATCCTTAGGTTGCCAAGCTGGACCTTATAGACATCTAGAGGTTTCCTGGAGCGTATACTAAATTTTAAATGCACGAACCCCTGTCGACGATTGAGAATTATAGTTGCAGTTATAGACTTTCGATCAGAAGTATACATGAACTCTGCGGAGGGAAAGATCCGCCAGGTTCTCACAACCTTTCTTAGCCTCAGTCACGAATATTCATAAAAAAGGGATTGATGGCATACCTTCAATCATAGTGTCAAATTCAGCCAGTGAGTCGAGAACTACTCCTAGTTTTCCATCTAGTATTAGGCAGCTTCATACAGCTGCAACGTGTCCGCAGAATTAAATTCCATAGGGAGAATAGGCAACTATACAACACGAGCATCAAACCAATCTCACTCCGAGCAACGATGCAGCCTAAGACACCAGGCCTCCACTCAAAGATTCTTAAGCTGAGATTATTCCTCAAGCCACAAACACAAAAGGATCAATTACCATGACTCAATCTAATACCTCTCAAGTATCTCCGACGCGGTATCATCTTAAACTGATGGATCTCCCGTCCGAACTTCACATGCACATCGCTTCTTACCTGATATACCCCGACGCGCTCGCCCTCAAACACAGCTGTCGCTCCTTTTACTACCTCGTCCACACTGGCGTGCACCTCAAAGTCGACTGGCTGCTCGAGCGCTTCGAGCGTAAACTCGAATGTCCGATGGAGAAATGCTCTTTCCAGACCGATGAATCCTTTTGTAATAGGCGCATCCGTCGCATTATGGAGCGTCGACGTTGGCATCGCGAGTGTCGACGCGATGTCGGGGGTTGCTCGGTTATGGATGGACGAACATGTCAAACTGATCTGGTGCCGTTCTGGTTCAAAGGACGGGGAAGACGAATAGTGGTCCAATCGTTGAGTTTCTGGGGGCGAGAAGGTTTGTCGTGAACTCATTCTGGATTAGCAACTAATGGTTTAGCTAACGTTGGACTTCTGAGGAACTGTGTAGCAATTGTCATTGCCTTCATTGCGATTCTGATGAAGATTTCCTGGAATTGTTTCACGTCGCAAGGCATGATATGTGACAATTCAATAGCGCAGTATCGAGCTATGCAAGCCCCGTAAATCGATCCAATGATGGATGCTGCTTTCTGTATAGTTCAACATTACAGAGGAGGGCATTCACTTCTGGCAGTTGGAACAGCAAAGCAAGCAGAAATAAGCTCCGCTGTTGATGCCAAATCGGAGCTCAAAAATGATGACCTGCGCATCCACGGAACGTTGACAGGATCCAACCGATGAACCAATCCAGAGAAACGATCGACTGCCGGCAAACAGCAAAGAGTGGAGTTTAAGCAGTGATTGCGCGATGGAATCCATGGCAAAGACTTGATCGATCGAGCTTCAACCGGATTATCTTATCGCTGACGTCACAACGACGTCTCCGACATACTTTATACTTCACTGCTTCGAAGCAGCTATTTAACTCCCTACGTTTACACTGCAGGTCAAAATCGATAATACTCCGTGTCATCAACCACATTCATCATGTCTGCCAACCCAACCATCAACACCGCTACGGGCAACCAGGCCTTGGACCCATACAAGACCCAGAACCTGGAAGACCCTCCGCTTCCCCAGAAGATCGAAGAGCTGGCCGACTTCATCTCCGAGATCAAGTTCGGCATGTTAACAACTCACCAGTCCGAGGGTGACTTCCTGACCTCGCGATGCATGGCTCTCGCTGCGAAGGTAAGCAAGTAATGCACCACTGAAATCGAAGCAGACGCTCATCAATACAGGAAAACGGCGGGATCGACCTGATCTTCCACACGAATCTCTTCTCCGGCAAGACCATGGATCTGACCGTGCACCCCAAAGAAACCAACATGTCCTTCCTGGACCCGGTCAGCGGCGCCTGGGCTTCCGTTTCCGGAACCGCATCCATCATCTCTGACGCAGCCGTCGTCGAGAAATACTACACACCGACCCTGAAGGCGTGGCTCGGCGATATGGGTGACGGTGTGCACGACGGTGGTCCTTCTGACCCGCGGATCGGCGTGATCAAGCTGGAAGCGAAGCTTGCTACGCATGTTGCCGCACGAAAGGGCATGCTGGGCCGTGCGGTCGACACGGTCAAGGGAGCTGTGCAGGGCAATGTTCCTGCCATCAATAGTATCAGAGAGATAAATGCTAAGGAACTGGCTGAGTGTAAGTCTTATCTTTTCGTGTCTTAATCTTGTTTGCATTGCTGATGACTTGATAGGGCGCCGGACGCACCAGAACTAAGCTGTTATCATCTGTTCGGGTTTAATACTATGGATGCTTAATGAATGCATGATGTACACATGCCAATCTCAATTGGCGTGCCATGTAATGCCTGAAGACTGAATAAGATCATGTACTTATTGAATGGAATATCGACGTTCCTGTAAAGTTCACCGCGAGGTCTTAATGATCCATGAAACATAGAAGACTTCCATTTTATTGGACCTTTTTATCAATTTGCTGTTGAACGCTGCTGATACAGCGACATTCTGCACCCGCCTGATTTACTATGCAAATCCAGCTAGCAGTAAGCGCGGCGTAAACCGTGTCATGCTTGGGGGGTTTCTTGATGTTGACATGATGGAACGGGGCCAGAGAGGCAACGAATTACTGGATTTTCATTTACGAGAGAAAATTGACGAGAGATTTTAGGAAGAAAATCGCCTTGATGAGGCAACTCAAAACGCGGCTGTCAATTGTGGTGGATTCAGTCCATCGAAGTAAGAGATACAGAATGAGAATGAAAAATGCAGAGAAAATGGAAAATCAAAGCAAGCCGCCAGGTCCGAGGGTATCATCCATATGCTTGTCACCAAACGCCCAGTATCAAATCGCGAATTAAAGCCCATCGCATGTGAATGTCAATTTAGATCTGAGCCAAATGTTAGCAAAAAGTAAAGTCTCAATCAAATGTTAGTAAACACTGACCAGGCGAATGGGCAGGCGAGAGGGCACCCGGCCGTTGTGCAGGAGCATTGCCACTGCCTTCTGCGGAGTCGCCTGAAGCTTGCGGTATGCCTCGAGGATGTGTCGAGGCTCGATCGGAGTGCGACCCTCTTCCGGAGGGTCAAACAGACCGGTCTCCCGCTTCCGCTTCTTAGCGTTCTCCCCAGTGGCGTCCGCTCCGCCACGGTTCTTCTCGTGGTCCTCGCGCTCCTTGACCTTGAGTGCCTCCTCGGTGAGGGTCTGGACAATCTCAAAGGTCAAGAAGCCGAGGATGTCGACGATGTCGTCGTTGGGCTTCGACTCGGTCACAATGCCGAAGCCAGCCCACTCGCGGAACCGCTTGCTCTTGCGGTAGGTGAAGGAGGCTTGGCGACACTCAGACCAGAACACGTATTCTTCTTTGGTCATGTTCTTGGTGCGTTCGTCCGCGGCTGCCAGACGTTGAAGAGTAGCATAGTTCTGCTCCTCTTCCTCTTCGTCTTCCTCGTCTTCGCGCTCGGGAATTGGCACGGAGAAAAAGCTGCTGACATCCCACGCGAGGCCCACCTTGGCCCGCTTGTTCTTGGGCTTAGAGGCGACATCTTGAGGGCCTGCAACGACCCCAGCCGCATCATCGGCGGCAGCGAATTCGGCAGCATCAGCACCCCCCTTGTCGTCGGAGTCCTTGACGTTCTTGCGGACATCCTTCCAGGAGAGGAAAGTTCGAAGACGCGAGACCTTGGCTTTATCGTGGCGGATCAAGAAGATCAAGTCGTCGGTGGAGATCGAGCGCGAGCCACGGCGAGTGGCCAGGTGAGTACTGCGAGTTAGCTAGGGATTGATTAGCTAGAGCAATCATGAAAATCTGTGGGTGTCTCACAATTTCAACCACCTGCTGGCGCGTGATCTCTTCAATTGCAGACGTGGTCTCAATAGAGGGTTCAGCTGTCTCCCCGGAGACGAACATCATCTGCTCGAGCGTGTTAAAAAGCTTGGTCCTAAACTGAGAAGCGGTCTCAGTCTCCTCGTTGGCTGTGGTATCTTCCGAGCCTTTTTCCACGGAAGCATCTGAGATCCACTCAGAGACGTCCAGAACTGATTCAGAACTGGACATCTCCAAATCATCATGCCCGTCGTTCGAGCCTTCCATCGAAACTCCTGGGGTTTGAGGTGACGGGCTTGGAGTACCCAGGCGAAGCCAACCAAGAGAGAGATCAGAATGGGTGTTGGATGAGGCCCGCGGTCCTTTATTTGTAACGTTGACCTCAACCAGTGAATCTGAGTCGGAGTCCTCCGACTCAGATTCACTGAACCCAGATTTTTTCAGGAAGTCAAGAGGCCTATCAACGTAACGTTGCAAATTGATCAGACGCCTATGCACAACACCATGCCGCGATCCACTCAGATCAGCACACAAGTTGCTGGATGTCTCAGGCACAGGATTCTTTGTGCCATCCTGAAAGGCATCCGTATCGCTTCCAGAAAGGTCTGCATCGTCGGCAGAGGCTGCATCCTCATCAGGAGTATTGGTTGTCTCATCGGAAGACGAACTCTCGACAAGATCGTCGTCATCAGGCGTCACCCGGACAAGATGAGGTCTTCCATCCATTTCCGACATTGGATTGAATAGTTCAAAAGGATCGATGGGGTTGGGATGTGACCGTAAAGAAAGATAAAAGCTCAGGATAGGATAATAAAGCGAGACACTCCCAGGGATATCACTCGAAGAAAAAGCTGAGACCAAGCCAAGGATAGGCGAGGTCTGCTCAAATCCTAAGGATAGAGACGAGATCGAGAAATCAAGTCAAGCGTGAAGGAATAATGTAGGAATTGGCATAAACAAATGCGGGGTATGAGATGAAAGGATGATCAATGGAGGTGAGCGAGACAAGCGCGAGCAAATGCAGCTTCACACAGAAGAACCGAGCCAGAAGCACAGCCAGGGATCACGATAGTAAAGGTGTGAGCAGGAAGTTCTGTGAAGAGCTGGATGCCTGCAGGAGGATAAAGATGCGAACAGCCCAAACGCGATGGACTCGAATGAGTGTTGGAAAGATGCAAGGATGGAAAGTGAAGTAAGAGTTGCAGACTTCAAGAGTAGAAAACAGTCCCGCATTGACATGGTCCGCTTATCGATAAGCGATGATGAGGCTATAAAGCGAGACAATGGTCGCACTTGTAGATGTTCTTCCATCGCAGATGCCCGTCACTCTTTGCAACTTCTTCGCGTCCAAGCAAATGCTTGGGTTTACACAGCATCAAGGACTCGTCGGGTGTCCCAGGCAGGCCTCTCATGGCCCCTGAAGCTGAATTGAGACTACAGGGGTCAAGTCGAGCCATGTTTATGTCGTTATATGGCGATTGGCGCAACATTTGACCTGAATATCCAGCTCAAGCACCACGGACTTGAAGAGAAGGTATTGAACCATGTGGTCCAAGACCCAGAAGATAACCACAAAGACGACCAAGACCGATACCTCAAGGATTCCCGACTGGAATCAACAATTATGAAGGGGGAACACTAACCTGCTGGATCTCCTGCCGATACTTCGGCTGACGATCGGAAGACATATTGAAAGCTCCGGGCCGTGGCTCCGCAACAGAGCCGGTTTTAGTGAGCAATCAGACGAAAAGGGCAGCCGGAGAGATTATGCCACGAGACCAGGGCGAGCGAGCCGGTTGCCAGCAACAAAAGCGCTGGAGACGAACGGAAGGAGAAGAAGTCCGGGGTTTGATAGCGATTGGATTGCGATAGCGGGCGATCCTTCTTCCGACAACGCCGGCGGTAGCGGGTTCTGCCGCGGGGCAGCACGATTATTTCGATGATTTTTGGGTCTCCCCTCAACTATTAACTCGCCAATTGAATCGTCACCATGTTGCATCTTGTTGGTCTAGGTCTTGCGGACGAGACCGATATTACTGTCCGCGGACTGGAGATTGTCAAGAAGGCTGAGCGCGTCTATTTGGAGGCATATACAAGCATTCTTCTGGTGGACAAGGCAAAGCTGGTAATTGGACTTTCTTTTCTTTTCGCAATTTTAATAGCAATCGATCAGCTCGTGTCTACTCAGAGTACTAATAATACGATATGTCCCGTAGGAAGCATTCTATGGCCGCCCCGTCATCGAAGCAGATCGCGAACTAGTAGAAAGCGGCAGTGATGACATTCTCGCCGGTGCAGACAAAGCAGATATCGTATTCCTCGTGGTAGGAGATCCATTCGGGTACGTCTGAAGCTCAAGAAGTTTTCCTCAGTATGCTAAGATATTACAGCGCAACAACACACACAGATCTCGTCCTCCGCGCCCGCGAACTAGGCATCGAGACTAAAGTCGTCCCCAATGCCTCCATCATGTCCGGCATCGGATGTACAGGTCTCCAGCTATACAACTTCGGCCAAACAGTGAGCATGGTCTTCTTCCTGGACAACTGGCGACCTTCGTCCTTTTACGACCGCGTGCGTGAGAATGTCCAAATGGGCCTACACACGCTCGTACTGTTGGATATCAAGGTGAAGGAGCAATCAATGGAGAACCTCGCGCGTGGACGTCGTATTTTCGAGCCACCGCGGTACATGACTGTTGCGCAATGTGCGGCCCAGATGCTGGAGACGGAGGAAACTCGCAAAGAGGGCGTGTACAAGCCTGATAGTCTTGCGGTTGGAGCTGCACGGGTCGGGGCGCCGGATCAGAAGCTTGTGACGGGTACTTTGCAGGAGCTGGCCACTGCTGATCTGGGCGCGCCGTTGCATAGTCTGGTCTTGCTGGGACGGCGGACGCATGATCTCGAACGGGACTTTATCCGGCAGTTTGCGATCGACCAGGCGACGTTTGATGCGAGCTACCAGAAGAGCTATGGCGCTTCGTCATGAGATGAGTGCGTTAATCACAAAATTATAGTTTCCAACGACCGGTTTCACGCAACTACGAATGCAATCATCAAGGAGAAGAGGAAAATGGAACATAGTCTATTGTGATCGAGATATAGCACAAAAACTCGTGGCTTCGTCAATGAAAGCCAAGACTATAGACGTCTCGTTCGGCCAAGCCTGACATGTCTAAACGCTTGAGATGAGCCTGGTCTCTATCTCTACTGACCAGGCTGCTGCTTCACCATCGTACTGCTGACTATAAGTTACAAGCGATGTGCCCGAAATCGCAGGAAAACATGACAAATAAACGCCGCAGAGTAGGGAAAAGATGAAACATAAATGCCGCGAGATGACAATGCAGAAAGGAAAATGGTATCCAAACAGACACAAGAAACAAGTAAGGCATGTAGGCGGACAGAAAAGGCGCCCTGGAAAGAGCCTTCCTTCTCAGTCGATCTTTTCGAAGGTGTAAGAGGTAGGAAAAGTAGTAAAAGAATCCCAACCCAACCGACACCAGAAGTCATGCAAAATGAGGTGAAGCAATATACAGTTCAAATCTCGAGGGAAAAGACACGTCACGTCTCACATCAGGAATGGCCGTGGCCAAACTCGTCCTCCTCGCCTGGAAGTAGGATTTCATGGCCGGAGCCTTCGTATACGAAGATGGCAGCAACACATCCAAAGACAGATACCAAGGCGATCAGCCACCAGGCAAAGCCAACCATGCCGACGTCCAGACCATAGCCGTACCATGCACCGGAGAAAATGGGACCGATGGTACGGAAGGCGGAGGACACGGACTGGCCGATACCATGGATGGTGCCGAGGACTGAAGGGTGTGGCGAACAGTTGTTCAGAAGAATAATGGAAGTCGGGAGGGTGAAAGTTCGTGCGGTGACCTGGCAGAAGAGGACAATGATAATCCAAAACCATACCCATGGGCCATTGGCTTGCCCAGGTGGTGGAGTAGTGGATGGGGCGAGAGAGATGTAGGGTGCCAGGAAGTAGGCAAGCGGAAACAGAGAAAGAAAGTACTGGTAACTCTTTGCCGTGCCCAGGCGACCGTTGATGGACGGGTAGATGGTAAACTGGAGAGCCATACCAATCACGCCCAGAATAGCAGTTGCAAAGCCGACACTCTGCGGAAGCATTCCTAGTCCACCAGTGAAGATGAAAGGCAGGCTTTGGCCCGGTGCGGCGGGGTCATTCGCGTCATATCGAGGGGTTGACAGGAAAAGCAGCCACAGGTTATTGAAGGCACTAGACGAGATTAGCTTCATGCAAGTATACGGCTATTATACTGGACGCACCCCATTTGAAAATCGAAGAACGCCTGTGCCAGAAGTGTACACAAGACGTTCTTGGTCCATATCCTTCCAAACGGCAGCACTCGTTTCGTACGAACAGGCTTGGCCGCCTTCTCTTCCATCTCATAGCTCTCTGAGCGATCTAAGCTGTGAGCAAGGAGAGGACCGTCCTCGTCGTAATCCCGGAAGGGAAGCCTCGTGTAGATGGGAGAGGAGGTGCCAAACACGCCCCGCACAGTGCGGGCGAAGTACTTCATGGCGAACGATCCCAAGCCAGGTTTACCCTTGCAAGCTTGCAGGGTCTGTTCAACATTGGCGATTTTGTCAGCGCAATTTCATGATAAGCTTGGGAAAATCCCATACCTCTTCCAAACCATAACCCACCAAGCCAGCGCAAGCGGTCAAGAACACAAAATTGGCCAACATAGGCAAGGAATATGGGTAGCGTTCCAGCCATTGTACACCAGTTTCGCCCCCAAACGATGAATTCGGCCCGAACAGAAGCGGGTAGCTCTTCACCGGATCGGCGAGCATACCTCCCATGACTAGCGTCAAGTCAGTCAATTGATCAACCAAGACCTCTCCCGTCTCAACTCACCAGGTCCGAATAGCGAGGCGACATTGAACCCAATGGGCAGGATCAAAAATGCACGCGAATGATACTTTCTCTCCTTGACGTTCTCCGCGATCATGGTCCGGATAATCCCCACGGTACCGTTAATCGCACCGCCGAACGACCGCCAGAAGACGGCCTGTGCGAATGAAGTCGCAAACGCAACTCCGAGGCACGAGACCGCAGTACCGATCAGACCCACCAAAAGCACGAATCGACGTCCACCCCATTCGGCATCCGCGACACGTCCCCAAGGAATGGCAGTCGCAAATTGCGCCGCGGTGAATGCGCCTTGAAGAATTCCGGCTTGCGTGGCCACATCGGAATCGGACAAGTTCTCGTCGAAGGATTTAAGCTGGTAAAACATATATGCCTGCAATGAGGCAACCTGCAAAAAGTCAAAGACCCGGCATAGGCCTAGCAACATCAATTGACCCTTTTGCGGTAGTGACATCCAGGTCACGGGCGCGGGCTTCGCGGGGATGGCCGGTGCGGCGGGCAGCTCAGACTCTTGCAAGGCCAGCATCTGCGACTGGCTCTGCGAGCGGCTGCGCATATGGGTTTTCCGGTCATTCATATCCAAGGAAGTATTCCGGATCATGTCGGGGGCATCGGGCCCGGGGGAACCGGGAGGAGAGGCACCCTCACTGACGCTGGCAAGGGAGAGGGTAGATTCGCGACGGCGACGTGGGGGTTGAGAGGTGGAGGGTTCGCCGGGGCCCTGGGTTAGATGCTGATAGCCACTCGACCAAGAAGTCGTCCGCGCGTGGCGGGCATTATTCGATTTATGGGGTTGGGACCTGGCAGGCATGAAGGTGGTATGTGTATGTAAGCGCCCGAAGAGTAGACGCCAATGAAGACAGGAAGGTGGACTTCAATGTAGCGCGCCTTGGTTCCAGGTAATTTTTGTTTTTTTCTTGGTGCTTGGGCTTTGGCCTCGTATGCAGGACGCACCATTTAATTGGTGGGGAAGGAAAGTATCGAATAATGAATGAAACTGGTCGGAGTCTGGAAGGAACAGCAACCGCCTTGTAGGTGGACAGATCGGCTGTATTCTTGTCGAATTAGGGGGACCCTTTCCTTTTCTTTTTTTACCTTTTTCGAGCTCCACCATTGACAGGAATTGATTGATTATTCTGTGCTCCACAGGGCAAGGAGCAAAAAAGGAATGCTACCTGAAATAGAGAAGGATTGTAGTTGGATACTGGATTGGATATATGAAGTATACTCTTCGTAAACCGCATTCAATTAGGTATATAGTATTCTCCTTGCCTTTGATTGATCTTGGAGATAACTATTGACTGTAGATCGTCTCCCCTGATTTCTCCTGATCCGTCTATGAGATCATCATCTTGTACTCCGTACTTTACCTGATCCACACCACAGGGCTTGCGACGACCGCTCCACCCGCTCATCCTGCCAAGGCCAATACTCACTTGCCCGTCTAACCCGCGCGCCTCTGAATAATGACCTTGGCAGGGACTGAACTCTGGTTCCAGCCAAGCGGGCGCTACAGTTCCATTGCATGTGTTTGGAAGATTCATGACAACTTTCGTTCCTCAAGTCCTTGAATAGATCTGGAGATAGATTCGTTTAGCAGGAAACTCCGCCCGGAAAGGACGCGTACACTTTACACAGAGTACGAAGCATGCGGAGTGTGCAAACGAGGACTTGCCGTAAAATTGCAGTTTGCTCCTTCCGGTTGCAAAGGTCGGGTACCTCGGGTGGAGGATGAAACTTTCGTTACGTCGGTATTGTATTGCGGTAATGTCCAGCCGTTTTGGGAATCGCCCGTAGATGTTTCAAGTGCTCCATACGGAGTTTACTAGTATATGATCTAGCAATTAAAAAGTTATCTAACTCAAATCTACTACCTTGTCAAATGACATCAAATCGATAATTGTACAAGTCCTCAATATTCACTCCTCCCTCGCCCGTGTCAAATTCCGATCTGCGAGCGGGAAGTAGTGTCCACTCGGTTCTGCAGTCCACCGATGCCAATTCCACCATGGAAGACTGTTCGGCTCTTGAGGTGGGGAAGGACGCCCCGACACCCGGGGCTGTGGCTCGAGAAATGCTTCATCGTTCAACATGTCCCGTCGTTGACGGATTCTATAGTAGTACCGATAGATGCACGACAGTCCGGCGAGAACGGGCAATACTGCAAGAACACCGAGCCACGCAAGAATATCTGAGACGTGAGATTAGCATGGAATTCATATCAACGGAGAGCGATGACATACTTCCTGCGCTGGAGTTCCAGAAGTAATTTAAAGTTCCCTTGCTCGGGTTGTGGGGTGAGCCCGAGGGTGCAGTCCAGGTGGCTGTGTCACGGTCCGGACCAACCCACGGGACAGTGTTGACACCAGCCGGTGGGATAAACGGCTGAGAAGCATCTTGACCAGCATATCCATATCCCGGTGCATCTGCGCAGCTGTCTTCTTGGCAAAACTCACGGAGTTCAACAGACGGAACAAACGTATACTTTTTCTCCGAACGACCTATGACACTCCCTTGACGATCAATGGCCTCAGCGCGGGCCCAACGGTAGAAACTGGTATTGGTATACTGGGTCTCAAACCCAGTCTTGATCACTTCGTCCAAGAAGATCCAAGGGCCCGTGATATGCTCAGCGCCAAAGAATCGCCAGCTCTTCACACGTGTGGCTCCATTCCAGCTAACATAGAAGGTCGTAGGTGAGGACAGTTCCCCATAGCGGGAGTAACTCCAGAGTGCAGGCGAGTCAGTCGGGTTACCTTCCCACTGGAATTTCATGGCGCGGTAGTTCATAACTGGTTCTCCTGCAAAGGAAGCCCAGAGCACCAGGTTCCCCTCCTCGTCATGTTCCGATATGAAACAATTGTTGCCCCATCCCATAAACACATTCTTATTCGGAAGACGCTGCATATTGCCCTGGCTAGAACTGATTAAGTCTCTGATCTGAGGCCGATAATTGTGAACCATGACAGCAGTATTGTCTGTATGATCGATCATGACCACCATCCCGGACGAATAGATATGCGTCTGGTTGAATCCATTATAGCCATTGTTGTAGAGCGAGAGCATCGTATGCGTTGCGTTCTCAAACAGCCATCGCGCATCGTGTTGCTGCGAGAAGCTAAAGTTGATATTGCGAAAGGTTGGATTCCCCCCATGAAGCTGCCACAGCACGGATCCATCCTTGCCGGAAATCTTGTAAATGGCACAAGTATGCCGCGACGAGATCAAGTAGTCACCATTCGCATTCTTGTCGATGGAATTAATATGGAAGTAATCCCAGGGTTCGTGGACATTTAACCCGGTTCCTGACGTATCCGTGTGGGCAGGAAAGGTGTAGCTCATGGAGGGATCGACATGATCGAGGGAACGCCATTCGAACAAAACTTTACTAGTCTCGACGTCAACCTCTTGGAAAACACTCTCCATCAACCAACCCACACCCATTCTGATGTTCCACGAAGTCATGTCAAACTGTCGTTGTTGATAGACCGTCATCAGAGCGGTCTTGCCGTTGTTGATGGGTAGGAATTCGTGCATGTCGCTGGACGCCATTCCGCCGCCTGGTAGAACCGATCGTACCGTGCGATACGAGTTGTCCAAGATCACACCATGACCGCGACAATAACCTTTCTGTTGGTTGCCCTGGAAGAAGCACAGATGGTCGGATCCTTTGTACTTGCAGACATGCATACCGTGAGCATTCCCTGGACCTGAGATGCCCCAACCGCTCCATACTAGCTCCTAACCTTCGTCAGCTGTTTTTGTATACCTCTTCTGCGATCGAAATCCCACCCCATCGTTGTCGAAGATGTACGGGCCTGGATTTTGTGCCTCATACGGTGTGATGAAAATGTACCCCGGCGCAAGTTTCTCCGGATCGCTGAATTCGATATTAAACGTTGGAGGATAAATATCAGGGCGCTAGAAAGTATATCATCAGCTCATCTCTTCAGTGAAATGCCAGACTAGGATGTGTCACGAACCGACTTGAAGAAATCGACAGACTCTGCAGCCACGCGAATGGTCAGCAGCAGGACCAGCACAGCAATAGAGAACCAAGTCCTCGAAACAAAGCTGATTGCGCCCATGGAATTCTCCCTTGGTCATCCCTACAATAGCAGATTCAGAGCAATTGCAAAGAACAACGAAAAGAGAATCACGACATGCTGAGAGCAAACCATCAGCAGTAAGTCTTCTACAAGAAATTAACCACCAGAGCAAGACTACTAATTCGGTCCACAGCTACTACAGTGGATAGAAGTGGAACACATCGATATGGACGACTGGGCCAATCCGAGATTCTACATGGCACAAGTACTAGCCAGCGTTATCCATGGCGCTCGCCAAGAGGCCAAGGTGGTGGATGCGACAAGACAAACTATGGAACTTCCAAGCCTTACAAGGTACGTTCGTCGTGGGATGTTATCAACCAGTATAAACCAAGTGGCCCCGGAAAAGCTATTACTCGTTCAATAGGTTGCACAGTTCAGACTAGTCTGGGGATTAGGCCGCGTCATAGCACTTAGACCGGTCCATGTCGGCATTGTAACGGCTGGTGAGATCCGAAGAATGATTCTGCCTGGAGTAGTCCCACTCGACTATATCGTACTTCGTATCATGATCAATCCCCTGAGTTCGATTCCCATGACTCCCAGCAGTCGAAGTATACAAAGTATACAAACAAACGTTGAAATCAGCCCACTGTATGGCTTTTGCTCCTTTTACTGGGATGTGTGTAACACACGGTTAATAATAGTAGACTTGGTACCACATATTGATTGAGTTCACCTAGCGCCCGTAAGCTTTAAGCTTCAATCGCATGCTTTACTGAAATCCGGCCAGCTACATACTAAATACACTCAGACGTCTTCCGACATCAACACGACCGGTAAGCGCCCCCACGATAACCTGCCCAATACGGTAATCTTGGCCCATTTCAAACCTTTTACTCCGGTCCGTACTCCATACTGATCATGGTAAATCCGATATCTATGATTAACACCGAGGTCCGGAGTATGTCCATTATTCATCAACCTGGTAAGTCAGCAGTGACAAGTCAGTACATACATACTCCGCAGTCGTCCACCATCTATATTATACGAACACCACGCGAGCATGTTAATCCAACCGAAGGAGTCAGCCCTGTCTGCCAAGCCCCTAAAAAGCCAAGGCGTCACTGTGCATGCACGCCCGACAGCCCTGTGTATACGAGTACGAGGTGTTCCCTTGAGTAGTATCGTATCATACGCAGGTGGAACAGGCTGAAGGAATATGCATAATGCAATTGACCTGTCTGCAACAGTACTCCGTACTTTGTACATACACACCCTGCTATCGAAATAGAAGAACAATTCTGAATTGGGGGCAATTCACTCCGTATGCGCACGGCATTTCAAGATCTGAAAGACTACGCTCATCCCTTGCTTGGATGGAATGTAGTCGATGTGAAACGTTTTAATTGATTATCTTTTGTTCTTTGTACAGAGCCCCAATAGCCCATTGACCTTTCCAGATAGCTCCGAGTCCGGTACCGAGTATGCCAGAAAAGAATAAAAAATCAGAAATAAATGTCAGAGTAAATCTTCCCAAATCACAAATGTATGTACCAAGAAATGAAATGTAAGCATGTGATAGCCCAATGCGATCACGCAGAATAAAACCAAAGGGATATTATTGAACGATCGGAACGAAGAATGCAACCGTTGGCAAGGGAGGTAAAGTTTGCGAAAAACGGTAACCACAACTTCCACGTCTGTGATGCCAGCACCACGGTGGAGTAACTCGAGAGAATGTTCATGCAAGGGTCATTTTATCGAGTGAATCGCTTGAAGATCATGGTGGCGGCGAAGCCAGTGGCCAGCAACGCACCGCCCATGGTGATGGCCTGAAGGGCGGCATTCATCATTTGGTGGCGGTTACGGGTGCTGCAACGCTTGTAGAAATCGGCCATATCGTTGCCCCGTGGGAAGGGGGTGTCCGGCACCTCTTCATCCAAGAATTCACACAATGGGCCCCAGCCATCGTTGATGTTGTATTCGAGCAGACGCTCCGGTGGAACCAAGCTGCGCACCTCGGCGACATGGTCGTTGTAGACTTGCTTGCCCTGACCGGGGAAGTCACCACGGAAGAAAGTCTCGAAGAACTTGTTCAACATGGGGTAGTACATGCCGGCAGCCCAGCTAAAGTTTGATACAAATTTGTGTTCGGGGTCACTGACGCGCCAGTGAACGGTCTTCATGACGGAGGCATGCCACGGGTCCACGTCGCGGGTGGTCAGGATGACCTTTGCGTTGGGATAGGCTTCAATCAATTCCTTTGCGAAGGCACAGGCGGGCCAGTCGCACACGGCCTGGCAATCACCCAAAAGTTGATCCCATTCCTTACGGCCGAACTCGCCGATACCCTTGTACTTGGCGTTCAGGGCGTCGTGCCACATGAGGCAATCCGGTGGGTTCTCAACGCTGGCGCACATCATATGGTAGCACTTGCCATAACCAACGCGTTCCAATGCTTTGCGAAGAGCTAAATCACAAGGTCAATGGAAGATCACATGCTTGGAGTAAACATTCAACTTACAGGCAGTTCCAGTACGGCCGACACCCAGAGCCAGCACCTTCATAGGCACTGTCCGTTGGCACTTCCGGCGATCAATGTTGGTGTCATCGGTGAAGATATCAGTGACGGGCTTCGGGGCCAAGTTATCAGAGAGCATCAAAGACATGGTAGGCGTGGGGTTGAATTCAGTTGCAGTGGCAAAGCTTTGGTCAAAGTATCGAAAGGGATGAATGTGGAGGAAAAGAAGGTGATGTGCCAACACAAGGGATGCACGGGAATCAAGTGGATATAAAAGAAGGGACAAGACAATAGAAAAGTCTCCAAGGGGGGTCAATGAGAGTTGATATGGTGATAGGGGTGGAAATAAAAAAAGATGGAAAAATACAAAGTTCTGGACTGATTCTCCAAAAAAGATCGATTCGAAGGATAAAAGTGGATAACTGTCAGAGATGTTGCGCCAATCAAACACTGTCCCGGAGCGCAACGCGAATTTCCACTCGTTCCTCTTCTTGGCTCCGAATGTCAATCCTTTCCATATGCAAATTCTCCCGCCATGGGTCTTGGGAGTTTATCTTTCCATCTTCCCCGACAAGCGCGCAGACCGGCGACATCGCCTTCACACCGCAATTGTGGAAGTTCTCAAGGTGAACGATCATCCATATCAACCTATCAAACTCAATCGTCAAATGCAAAACCAAATCGAGGCGCAGGAGTCAAGACGTCACCGGTTGACGCAGAAATGTCAGGGATGATCAGGGGCGAATTGTGGAGAGAGCATCGCCTCCGAACCAAGTGAATCCGGACTGGTAATTACCGGTACAGCGCCAATAACCACCAGAACCGCGTATCTTCTGCTTTGCACTCGCGGTGATCAATTGGATTTCTCGGCTCCTGGGGACGATCCGTGCCCCTGAATACGGTGATTGGCCAGTTGTGGGACAGGGCAACGCGTACTGTGGGGAAACACATCTGAAAGTCCATCATGGAACAGACTGCGTGGATTGGAGTATCACATTGTAAAGCGTCGGAATGATGATCGTGACACATCAATCGGGATGGAAACGCAATCCTGGTGCGCTGTGAGAGGGAACAAGCATGTTTCTCGCAGGACCTTTTGCCTCCGTGGACTCCGGACTGGGCGACACTTCGGTAAGAGTCGATCAGCCCAGAGGGTTTGGATCCAGGGGAAGACACCTTCCGATCCGAGTAGACAAATGTAGTATCCCGCTCCACCAGCTTGTTGCGTGGTCCAGACCACGGGAGGAAAGAGTTCCACCTGCCAAGAATCCAATCTATTCTCGACCGGGACGCCGTAATCAATCAAGATCCAGCTTTGCACTGATCAACAGGAGGCGCAAATTTGGTCAACGTGGCGTTGAACCCTGAGGGAAGAACCGGCGAACAGTGCAACGTTGGAGGAAATGAAGGACCCTTGGAAATTGTGTCCGTATCTCATGAGGCATTTCCTGATCATACTCGACTTGGAAATCGGGCGACGATCAGGTGAGAATAATCGATGTCGCTCTGTTCTCTCTGGAGGACATAGACACTCCGTAGTAGTAGGTACCTAGTACTCCGTACCTGGGAAACTCCTGCGGTGGTCATCAAACTCCACAATAAGAAGAATCATCGTATTCTGGGTCATAGTAGACAACACCATAGTCAGTAAGTCAGTCTCGATAAAGAGCATCGAGATTGTTGAAAGAAAAAGTAGCAAGAACTCAACAGATTCAGCCTGCAGAGAGATGAACTACACAGCGAGCAGGGCTGAATATATGGTCGATGCCAAGCTTTCGTGGATGGGCTCGCAATGGCCCAGCACGATCACCTCACAGGGGCCAAATCGATTCAGGGAACCGAATGGACCCTGGACGTTGGATTTAAATGATCTTATCTGAGCTTAAACGCTGAAGCTGGTCGATTGGGGCGATTGATCAATACGTCCCCGCAAGGAATGCGACGCGGCAGTGAAATCGGCAGTTGAGGCTGCATGTATACGAGCTGTTGACAACCTGGCGTTGACAGAGAATACGAACGGTCCGGTCTTGGCATAGACCGGATTGGTTGTTGATTTCGATATCGAATCCATCGTGTACTTCGTGCTTCCCAGTGTCATGACTCGAATAGAATATATTATTGGATAATGAACCGCAGTTCCTGCGAATAATGAACTGATATGAATCTGACACTGCAGATCTGATTCCCTGAACGCCATGCAATGTTATGTGCTCTGTCTCGAGTCCGTAGTCGAGATCAATAGCCTGACCAGACCAATGTGCCATGCCCTCACTCCAGCTTATCCAGGTGCTCCAACCGGGTGAGCACAACTTGCCTGCTCGTCTCTTCAATCTCGCCTGCGAGAAAGACCTCGTCCAGGATTGCATACACCTGATATCGACATTAGCACGGCTAGTTGGATCGTTGTCGGGAGATGGCTGAGGTTCAAACCCATCATCCATGTAAAGGGACACACCTTGTAGAAGTTGAAAACCAGATCCAGCTCACACACATTCCCAAAGAACTGGTCCAGCACCTCCACGAAGAAATGAATGGCCTCGAGATACGCCAACTCATTATCATTGGCATCCACGCAAACACAGAAGAATAACCCCGCATACCGTCGATACACAACCTTTGTACTGCGTCGGAACTCCACAAAATTGGACTGATATTTCTGATCTCGAGGGGCGACAAGGCGATGGACCTGGACGGTCATTAGCTGGCACGGGTCGGAGCAGTGACGGGTATTGCGGGACGAACCTCGCCCTTGAGCTTCACTTTTTCTTCATCCTGTTTCCACACTTAGCACGTCAATTCATGATGGAAATCGGTTGGACTTACGCTGTATGGTGCGTACCATTTCGCCAGGCGCGTTTTGCCCCTATACCTGCATCAGCCACGGAATCGAATCACCGCAGGAAATCACTCACTGGCGATTCTGGACGAGAATGAAG
Source organism: Penicillium sp. PG113-03A (assembly GCA_037042135.1). Lineage (NCBI taxonomy): Eukaryota > Fungi > Ascomycota > Eurotiomycetes > Eurotiales > Aspergillaceae > Penicillium > Penicillium sp. PG113-03A. Next base: position 326,114 of record JAXQJW010000154.1, read on the forward strand.
GATAGAACCATCGTGGATACTGGGGATCTACCTAGCCAGCATCTGCGAAATCCCTTGATTGGAGTAGTGCACGGTTTGGAGATTCTCCGCTGCTTCCGTTATCACGAAGCTCCCCTCCGCATATACTGCCATGATACACCGCCCAGTGGATTCGAGATAGATTGAACCAGCTTTTATAGGATCAAGTACGCATTGGATGGTAAGATATAGCTCATGATTGTATCCAGAAGCACTACTGGTACAGGATTGGTGACTAGACAAGTATGGAGAATGATCAACGGGCATAAGGCGTAGAATCGTCAGTTCCGGTCGCAATCTCGAGGAACACACAGGTCTTCCTCGAGATTTGGATGCGCGACCGAAGTCATTATAGATGGATGCAAGTGTTGCTTTTCAGCATGACTGTATAAAGACTATGAGCTCAGTCGGTGGAAGAGCCGTGTGAGACGAGCCTGTCAAATCCATTCAATCAGTCACCCATAACCAGAACCAGCCACAACAGGAATGGCAACATACCGTATAGCTCTGTGGAGATCCAGGATCCGTCGCAGCCTCAGACTTTTCATCGGTCAAGCTCTCCTCGTCAAATTCGTCTTCCTCGTCAGACGGAGGGTACCATCGCTCCGGGTCTCCATTGTACACCATGAACCAACCGATCTTCTCGCCGGGTGCCAATCGATTACGGAGTTCCTCCAGCGCCTCCGTCTCATCCGTCGACAAGCCAGACCCTTGCTCGACGACATCCTCCACATTGTATCCCGGGCCTGCGCCCGCGGGCGCTTTCTCCCCGTCCGGAATCGTCAGGACCTTGACACCGACGTAGGCATAGTCTTGACTGACAGTATTGCTCGTCTCATCGGCAGGATCGTACTGCTCGATAAAGTGCAGTTCTGGCAGACGCGATATCAGATCTGGGTTTGTGCGCTGAAGCGATTCATGCAGCAGTTCGGTGGTGAGCGGTTGCTGGATGTACTCGGCGGCGGCTTCTTCGAGGTTGTGAAGGACGATGTAGACCCGAATCCCTGTGAAGCCTCCACGGGGCCAACGGAATCCATGAAGCATGTAGACCGGCATGCTTGGTTGAATTGGGGAGACGGGGATTAGGAGGGACGATGTGTGGGGAACACGGAAGAATGAAGCATGTTGCAGATGAAATGAAATCGGTGTGGCTTCATTTTCCGCATTTCCCCACTTTTACTTAGTTTAACGGTCGTGCCAGTCGATTACCTCGCATGGTTGACACTAGTCTCGACGGGAATCGCCCGGGGTTTGAAATGTATCCATGGTTTATTTTGTTCCATCGCCAATCTGTACCAAGAATGCGCCTCGGTCCAGTGTTGCGCTACAAGATAGACCTCGGCTAGAGTTCAGCCTGACTTAGATTCAGGGCGCCGTGTAGTTTCCAAGATCAGGGGATCAACGAGGATGTACGGTTGATGATCATTTCCGGGAGTTAAGGGTAGTTTCCAATTCATCGAGGTTTTACGAGAATCAGCTGGGACGGCAACTGCGCGAAAACCTGACTATTATCTGGCCGGAAGATCATGAACGGTGATTGTTCTGAGATTGAGAGTCCACTGCAATTGCAACTCCTGGGCTGCATGCTCAAGGCTTGCGCTTAAGGTCAGCGAATCTCCGTGTCAATTCATCCAGCTCTGGTATCCCGTTGTTGCTGCTCTTCTTTTGCGACCCCCCTGCATTGTCATTCCCACCGAACTTCCCAGAATCATTATCTTCCGATCCAGGTAGTTTCACTCGTGGATTTGGGTTATCGGTTCGAGGTGCCGGCGGAGCAACACTGACAGGGCTCCGACCTGTAGCGAGACCCCGCGGAGGAGTTGCTTTATTCAGTTCACTGGCATCAGAAGCGCGTCTGGACTCAGAAAGCTCTGGTTGAGAGGCGGTCGTAGCCTGCTTCTGTGGAGTTTCAGGTAAGTCGCCCCCTTCATGACTGTCATCACCACTTCCCGGGATATCATTCACAAACTCCGGAGGCGCATCGCCGAGCTCTTCCTGCGGCTCTCCGGCTGGCCAGGTGACGCCGTAAGCTCTGGCAATCTCCCGTAAATAGCTATCGACGAGATCCGGCCCCGGCGGTCGTACACGTAGGCCTTTCAAGAGTCGATCCGGTACTTTGGCCGAGTCCACCTTATTGTCCTGCGCCAAAGCCATGAACTCCTTGCCATATCGCTCTCCCAGCATCGTCCGAAGCATGGTCAGTTCCCGAAGCTCGTGGGGAAAGCGATGCCAAGCGTAAAACACCGCGACAGCCGCCTCATCCAAAGCAGTGTCCAAATAAGCGTCTTCCTCCTCGGCGGAGGCATCTCCGGAGTCATCGGCAGCTTTCGCTGCCGCTTCCCTTTTTGGGGCCCCTCCCAGCCATGAGAAACCAAAACGAGGTCCTGTACTCTCCCCAGCATTTTGTGATCTGGTCCCCGAACCTGCCGCATGTGGTTGTGTCTGTTTCTTGTGTAATTCCTTGGCGCGCAATCTGGCCCGCGTTCCTTTCTCCCCAAATGCCAGCTGGTCCAAAACGTTTGCGCGCGCCAGAAGCAGCTCACAGTAAAGTTCCACCATCTCCATCACTTCCACGCCAGTATCGGTCGCGATTACATTCTCGACTCGGATGCGCGCCGACGCGTCTCGGCCTTCACTCAGAAGCTGGGAAAGCTCACGACGCTGAACGACCGAGGAGGCGGTGTCTTTTTTCTGCAGCAGACGGAGGCGAGGAATCAGAAGGCGTAAATTAGAAACGAGTCTAGTCTTGAGATTGATCGAGTCAGCTCAGAGACGATCTCTTTTCTCCCCTTGCGCGGAGAAGAGTGCGGGGTACAAGCACGCAGCGACTTGAAATGACTCTCCGGACCGACGGGAAGACTTCAAGTATGCCATGTGCATTGACGATCCAGATCGCTTACAGTTTGCGCTGAAGGGGGCATGTTGCCTGCGTTGCGAAGGGAGGATGAGATGGATGGTTGGAGGTCGAGGCGGGGGCGGCAACTTCACTTTTCCGTCTATCTAAGAACTGGCACGGATGTTGGATATTCATCCTGCCATCGGTCTACATGAAACATTATCCATTCAGTCGCAATCTACTCCGTACTCTATGCCTATACCAGTCATGTCTCCTAGACCATTGGTGGAGTTGACACAATGACAAGCCTTGTACGTCCGTAATCTATCAGGATTCATAACAGGGCACTCAATCCTGCAGGAATTGCATTCAGATAGCCTCGAGTCAGGCTGGATAGTTATAAATGTGAGAGGTTTTCATCTGCAGTCCTTGAAGTATCTTCAACAACACCTCATCCTTTGCAAAAGAACGGGATTCCAAAATGTGGCTTCATTCATTCATTCTTCTCTTCCTCGCCATCCAATCGCATGTGCTTGGTAATCCGGTAGGATCGAGAAATATCAACAAAGAAATCTTTAAGAAAGTCAGCGAGTTGCCGAATCGAATTCCATACGACCCCCTCGCAATCAATGGCTATTTCCATCCTCGACACTTGCAAAAGCGTACAGAAATCGGAATGGTGGCGACTGATTACCCATCTAAAGACAAAAATCGTGAAGGAGAAGATGCAGAAGATATACAGAGAATTGTGGTCTACGTTCTCAGCAAGACGAACTTTTTCACCTTCGGACTACCCACCGACCTTGTTCATAAGTGGAACCCCAACCTGTCCGAGTTATCCGACGAAAAAGTGGAGGAAGGCATCCAAGAGGCTCTCCTTAATGAGAAGGTCCGACTGCCGAGCGCAATCAATGTACCACAGGATTTTACCTATGACCCTGTGAGAGACGCCATGGTTCCTGGTTGCGGCGAGATCTCGACTGCTCAACCCAATGTTAAGCAAGTGTTACAGAAAATGGCATCGGATGAAGAAATCTACGCAGGGGCCGTTACCTTAAACAAACATGCCAATTCAGTCATCTATGCACGAACGTGGTCTGTGATTGGAAAAGTGTTGAGGGAAACACTCGAAGTCGACCCTCAACCGTTCAAAGTATCGGCCACCGGCAAAGTAAGCCGGGGCTTCCTGCTTGAACTTGGAGAACCCGGACCCGAGCAATCCGTGATACTTCGGTATGGCCCGCTGGTGATCCTCAGATCTCAATGGGGATCGGGATCTATAATTGTGAATCCTGAGAATTCCGAGATACATAAAGCAAAGTGGGTTTATGGGAAGGAAAGTGAAAAAGAAAACCCACCTTCTGCCATTGATTGATCATTCAATGGTCTTTCTCAGACAAGCGCTACAAAAGATGTTGACCAGGGAATCGCGGAAGAATTGAAGAAACAAGACAAGAGATGCTTGTGGCGGTCATAAAGAGCATGTTCATTATAGTCCGTTCCGCTTCGGGGTCCATGAAAGCCTCACTATGTAATGGAATATCATTCGTCGAGTCCAGATTGAATTTAGAATGTCTAGATGATACAGGTGCATATCATACAGTTTCATTCGAAGACATAGATGCTCTTCGGCAATGACTCCTAGACATATAGCTCCGAGACTTGGTATTCTGCCGCAGCAGTCTTGACTAAGTTACATATTTTCCGACAATCCAGCTTTTGGCGACGATCTATAAAGGTGAATGCTATGCGACTGGGTCCCTTGCAATGTGCAATCAAGTCTGGTGGCAACCATATTATACCACCTGTAATATGCCCAGGTGCTCAGTGGAAGTCGGCTCCGACGTGTCATGTACTCGATGACTGTACCTGGCAATAAGGGGAATCGTTTCCCTGGAGACACTTTTTTAGATACATATCACTGTTCCCCGTGGCACGGGAAACCACCCGGAAATTAGACTAGCCCCAGCCTTGAAAACTGAAGAATTTGAGTCTGATTCTGGATCTTTTAGTAAATCGATAGGTGCACTGAACGGCAGTTTATGATTGATTTCCACTGCGCATCCTTGATTTTCTGTTCTCATCCTTTCCATGTGTTGCTCGTGCAAGCTGATTTCGATTTGATGTGGAGAATATAGAGACTCGGAGGCGTTTCATCGTCAACAGGTCTAATAGAAATAATCAAATTCAATTTGACTACATGACTGCTTGGGCTGGCACTTGGACTTACTGCCAAGAGCATTCAAAGGAACAGCATTGCAAAGACCGACCAATGTGACGAAACAATTCGCAATATTTATAGTAACACCTTTCTAACTGCAAAGAGCAAATTAGCTTAGTACATAATTATGAGAAGCATCAACTCGTACGGAGTACGGGTCCTAGACCACCAAACTCACAAGGCTTTGGATCTCAAAGCTGACACTACTACTAAACAGCCGAGTCGACGACCTACTATTTATGCCACGCCGATTGGTGCTCATTTCCATGAATGCTATCATTGGTCATCTTTAAACACTCGGCCCATAACTGAGTAAGCAAAGATATTAACAAAACAGGCTATGATTGGTCGGCTCGGGTTCTGATGTCATTGCGAACAACGCGATTCCCATTCCGGCAAGTCCAAACCGTTTAGTTCGTGAGAAGATGAGTTGAGACGTGTTTCGAGTTCGACATCGCTATCTTTGGATCACTAAAGGCTGCATGAAAGAAATTGGCGGGACGATGCATCCTATATCTAGTCGGCTCGCCCGCGGCTTTGTCTGCAACAATCGCTACATTCGTTTCAACTCTTTATACGATTAAACACTCGTTGTATGCTATACATTCTACCTTTTATTACTGCAGACTCGGCTAACTTGATGGTAAAAGATTATATCTATTGACTACCTGCCATCTACCATCTACCATGGCCCCGACACTGATCATCGATACCACCACCACCCTCCTGAAACGTGAGAGTAACTCCTCCAAGTTCTCGCTCTACGTCTTTTGCATTATTGTCGGCTGCGTCGCTTTTGTTCTTATTGGTTTTGGAATATGGACGATGTACCACGGGTTGGACGACGATGATTACCTCGATTACTCCCTTCGCCAGCGGAAGTATATGCGCGAGGTTCGTCAGCGGAATCTTAATGCTTTGGCTGTGACGGCGAAGAGGCCGGATATGATTATCCCTGTGGAGGAACTGAATCACTGAATATATGAACATATGGCTAAGGATACATACTATACTTCATGTTGATGGCATTGAAGGCGTTTGGAATAATGTACTTATCTATACATCTGGCATGGCACTTGGGTCACGGGTATACAATGAGAATGAGGGTTCCTTGTGTTAAACATCGATGTCCATGGGAAAGACTAAAATGAATTATGCTCGTAATGGCGATAAGAGCTTAAGTTTGATCCAGTCAGGATCTCGAGTCGCACTGACAATTACAATACATGCATCCAAGACCAAGTAAATATATCGATGAATTGAAACCACTTTTCGCATGTCCAACCGAACACTCATTCCAGCTCGCACGGTAGAAAGAAACATAACCAGCTGTCGAGTGTACACCCAAAAGAACCCATGTATACCAGAAACAAAAATGGACATCCAAACCCCAAAGAAACAAATGCTGTGGAGCCACGGGATATAAAAGTCGTAAAAATAAATGGCTGAAAAGATTGCAACGTAGAGTCGTCATGAGCAAGAAGCCTCCGGTGCGGACAAGAAGTAAAAAATATGTAGACAAATAATTAGATGCAGAAGTCAGAGAGATGCATATTTTTCGTCAGGGAGTTGCGGCCTCGAGTCTGCTGGCAAGTCTCTAGATGCTTGCATTGCGTGTTTGCAAGTCAAGACTTGTTTAGAAGTGAATCATCACCGCGGCCACAGCGCCCAGGGCGAGACTGGCCAGTGAGACAGTCGCACTGGCAGCACCGTTGACACCGTAGGAGGGTGAAGTCGACGCACTGCTGGTGGGCGAGCTAGACGAGCCTGAGCCCGTGCCGGAAATCTCAGCGGGGCCGGACGGGGCAAATACTTGCGGACGGTAGGTGTAGCTGGCCGAGGGGGTCGACTTGGGCAGACGGGTCGAGCTGCGGACAATGGAGCTGGAGCTAGGAGTGTGGGTAGAAGAGGGAGTGTGGGTGGAGGAAGGAGTGCGAGTCGAGCTGGGGGTACGAGTGGGAGTCGAGGTCGAGGAAGGAGTAGGCGTAGGAGTTGAAGTGCTAGACGGGGTCACGGAGGAAGTGCTGGAACTCGTGGGGGTTGGCGTGCTAGTGCTAGTGCTGGAGCTGGAGCTGGAGCTAGAGGTCGAGCTCGAGGCAACAGAGCTGGTGGAGACAGACACAGTCTGGCTAGCACTGGGGCCGCTTCCATCAAGGTCGAAGACAACGATATGGGCGGTAACACCCTGGGGAGCAGTGACCACACAGCCGAGAGCACCACCGGCTCCAGTGAAGGAGTTCGGAGCGTTCATCTCATTCACACCCATCACGGATGGGTCAATTCTGCAGGGCAGGCCCTGGCACTCGCCACCCTCACACTCAATCTCGATACCGAACTCGGGCTTCAGGTCGCGGAAGGGAGTCGTGGGCTCCAAGTAGATCGGGTTCCAGCCAATCTTCAAGAAGGTGACACCATCAACATTGCCGTTGGCACCGGCGGTGTAAGGAGACCAGTTGCCGACAGCCTTAGCACTAGTACCCCAGACACAGCCCTCCTCGGCGGAGACACCAGGGGCGTTGATATAGTACTGAGCCGAGGTCTCACACCAGTAGGACAGACCGGGGACAGCCAGAGTAGCCAGCTCTTCGACCAGAGTCGGAATGATCATAGCCTCATTGCCAGGCAGAACCGTCTGGCAGAAGGAGACTGGCTTGCCAGCCTTGTTCTTGGCTTTCAGACCGGGGAGTCCATCCTCACAGTACGGCTTTTCTGGGAATGGCTTTTGGATCTGACCGCTCTCGTCACAGTACAGACCACCGTTCTATAAGCTGTCAGTGTCGATCCCCCTTGCATGCCATGCATATGACAGGTCGAGTAAGGCGATCACTTACCATAGACATCGGGTAGCTGTAGGAGATGGCCTTGGGATCCCACTGCATCGAGACTTGACCGGGTGGGCAAGCATAGGGACAGTAATTGCCAGGCTTGCACGGTTGGTTGGGGCTCATGGCCCAACCGGCATTCTCCAGGTTAGGAGTGATAGCCACGAGACCGGCATCGCTGGGGAACTGGCATTGGCCGCTCTTCTTCACAAGGACAGTGTCGTTGGTCTCGACCGAACGAATTTCATGACGGTGTTGGTGACCGTGACGAGCCTCTACACTCGCAATGAGAGCGAGGAGAGCAGTCTGCGAGGAGAACTTCATTGTGAATTTTCAAAGAGTGAATATCAGGGGATTGAAAGAAAGTAAATTGGCCCGAGGCCAGTAACAGAGCTCGCAGAGAATGAAGTCGAAAAGTGAGGGAGAAGGCAGAGAAAAAGGGACAAATGGGCCAGACGTTCCAACTTTGCACCAACGCATTGGACCCTGGACGATCACGCCCAATCAGGCATTTTCAGCGATAGGATTTTGCTGGATTGTCGCCCCTAAACTCCACTTCACTAGTTCCAGGGGTACAATCCCCTATCACCCACCAATCATGACTCTAGGATCCTCAATGGTTCTTCCTCCGCAACCAATCCCATGGTCTGCAGTGGAGCCACGAACGCATCCGCGCCTCGTGTCTGGCCATGTTGTGTGAGAGACGAGAAGATTGTTTATTTTTGTCTGGATACAAAATCTGCTCGAAGTCGCCTCCTGTTCACATCTATGGTTTTACCTTCACATTCATCTTTGCTTGAGACAGAACCGAAATCCTCAATCCTGCTCGAGTCATCACTAGGCTGGGATTCCCGTCAATCCCAATTAAACCGGCTAGAGACCGTGTCCGCCCGGGTCTAGACTTGCTGATCACGATACTGATCCTGATCCTGTGGTCCAAGCATTGTCCCTCGGGACCATAACAGGACTACGAGTGAAGGAACGGCATAATTCACATGCGGCACTTGTGATATTATTCCGATGTTAATGCCTTTCTCTGGCCGAGACGATCCCGCACGAGAATACTCCTTAAAAGTTCAATGTCTCGACACAGTTAAGCAAAGCTTATCTCAAGAGCCGAGAGATAGTGGAGGTTCTCCCGTTCTCCCGAATTCAATCTAAAATTGGTCGTCTCCTTATAAGGATACGGAGTACGGCTTGAGATTTATTAGCAAAGCAAGACAAAGATTCAGCACAAGTCAAATCGCAATGCCTTTGGGGCGGATCTAAGTTGCTGCGTGACTATTACTATTCTTGTCAAGATTATTATTAGACTTCTTTGCTAATGCAAATTTCGATCCTAACGGATCCGAGGCTTCAATGAAATGTAGCCTTATATAGTTGCCCGTTTATCTACTCCGAACGGAGTACTCCGTAGTTGTTTCAGTTTCCATCCTTCCATAGCCTTACGGTATGTTTGAGTGGTTCAGTTAGTCGATACTTCTGGTCGACTTTTTCCCGCAGTACTCCGTACTCCGGAAATGTCAGATTCTATTCTCTCTTCCTAGTGGGGCGCAATAGCGAGGCTGCTATAAATCCCGACGCCGATGTAGATGGCAAAATAAGGATACTCACACCGTTCTAGTTTCAGGAGCAATCGTTGCGGAGATCTGAGATGCGAGTACTCGATACGGAGTAGTGGTAGCGTGAATAGGTGTCATGGCAATGTACATGTTCGATACCTAGTTTACTATCACCGAATGGACACCGTCATGCGTTTATCTAGCCTGAAGTGTTGTCCACCCGTCGAATGCAGATGCATCCCTCCCATCTTGCCATCCCCAGGCAATGCAGTAATGACGGGCAAGAAGCTGCCATTCTTCCATCTCATCCAGCATTTCCAGACTGGCAACCCGCTCCTTTTCATCCTCCGTCACCCAATTTTCCCAGATGGAATCAATATCAGCGGCGCATTGACCGGTCTCGAAGCCGTGTTCATGTAATCGTGATCGCTGAGCATCCAGCGAATCATATTGGTGAAGGGTCTGGAGATGAATGCCCCGCGCCGCAAGATTAGACACCATGGTCCGACCAAACGCGTCGTGGGGGCGAATCGGTTCATACAGAATCAGTCCGAGCGGTGTACTAGATTCGGAGCTCCTTTCATCCTTGGAGTCCCCCATCGTAGAAGATCCACTGAAGTACTTGGTGAAATATGCAACCACCTGCGATGCCTCTGTCGGCGACAAATAGACGAGACAGCATTCCGAGATCAGCAGCGTGGGTAGTTCCCGGTCTACTCCCGGTAGAACCTCAAGGGAGCGATCTGCACATAATGACCGTAGGTCGAGGGGATGGATATGGTATGATGGCGAATGAAGCGCATCGCCAGCTTGTGAAATTGTCACATTATGATCGGACGAGTCGAGACCTAATGCCTGCTGCAGACTCTGTGTTGACCGAATTGCGCGAATCTTCGCGGCGGTGTTGATCGCAAAGTCGAGCTCATGGTAGACGAGGTCGGAAGGTCGGCGAGACGAAAGCAGTCGAAACACGCGCGTGTCGGACCCGGCGCCGAGTGAGATGATTTGTTTCTTCTGTTGAGGGTGGGGAGAGAATGCACCAAGGAAGCGGGCGACAAGCTGGTCGATTGCGGTGGTGCGGACATAAGTTCCTGCAGGAGACTCACGTCAACCATTTGCTTTGCGGAATCTTTCAAGGTCCTTACCTCGATTGATTATGGGCAGTCTTCGCGCCGCATTCCCGATTGAGGTCAAGGCCGTTGCGAAGGGATCGTTCAAGTATCCCAGCTCCACCGCGCTCAATCGGGAGACACTGGCATCATTGTCGGTGCCCTGCACGACGCGGTCTTTGCCACTGAGGCGTGGTCCATCATCCTCGAGATGGCCTCCATAACCTCGTCCTCGTCCTCGTCCTCGTCCTCGGCCCATTCGCCCCTGGCGCAAGGTATTGAGGTCGGGGATCTGAGGTGCAGCCATGTTGAAGTAGAGAAAGTTCGGAGCTTAAGACTCGGTGGGGAACGAACCCCGCGGGAAAAACGTCACTTGGGAGATCAGATCAACGAGGGAGATTTTCGACTATAAATGATTCTTTCGTGTTGTTCATAATCTATCGTCGATTTATTTCACACATTTAAACATATACAAAGTTGTTGCGGCACAACGGACAAGTGCTCTGGTTGCTGCTCTTGAACCACCGGAACAGACAAACTGAATGGAAAGTGTTTTTGCAAGTGGCACATCGCTTGTTCGGCGTCTGCATATCGGTGGAAATCACCGAATAGCAAATGGCACATTCGCTTTGGCCCTTGAGAGCACCCTGCACGTTCCGTCGGAAGGCCATCAACCCGTCGACCAGACTGCCGTTGGAGAACATGATGACTCCTTGGATTGTGAGCAGCCAACTCTTCCATTTTTTCTCATCAACAAGCACTCGACTGCGACCGACCACAATCGCAGAGTGGAGGGGGTATGCGGGTGGGAGAGAGATGGAAATCGAGACTGGAGGGGATTCCTCGTCCACCGGGATACTAGCGATGACCTCGGCGCTCTTGGGAGACATCTTCACCGATAGGGCTCGCTCTTCGTCCGAATCCTGAGTGGCGATCCAATCCTCAACACCCTTTAACGCGGCTTGGACCACAAGGGGCGAAATCTATGGAATGTGTCAGTCAATGTGGATGATCTCAAGCTGAACACCATGGCCCAACTTACGAATTTCTCCGTCCAGGATTCCACAGGTCCTTTGATGCGTTTCTTGCTGTCGATCCACCAATTCTTGGTCACATTCGCCAAGTACCTCAGGCAAAGGTAGTATAGGTGCACCAGAAGCCACTGGGTCTCTCTTTCAGCGGACTCAGATTGATCGGGCTCGAATGATTGCACATCAAAGCGAGATGCATCAACAAGCTTCCCTTGTGACTTTTGGAGGAATTCAAAAGTAAACTCCAAGAACGGGATCAATACATTGTTCTCTTTGACGCTGGCGGCATAGTATTCTTGAACCGGAAGCGACTAGGGGATATCAATAACACAGTCAAGAAATCTTGCCGGGTTTGAAGACGTACCGCGTTGGAAAAATGATCAAATACGACCTTCCAGCTCAGGAGATATGACCTCATCCCTGTCCACATCTTCTCATCTCCGGACATTTCCCGGACCATTTGCATCGAGGGAACCTCGAGAAGTAAAGACATTAGTTCGTCGGGGAGACTGACTGCTGTCTTTGACAAAGCCACATCGAACGACACTTGTTCCTGGGCATATGGAAGGTATCGGTGCAGAAGGGTGTATGCAGTTCGCTGCACTGCGCGACTGTGCGCTGTAAGGAGAGAGAAGGCCCCACTGACATCCTCGAGTTTCTCGATTGGGATGACATTAACCAGGCGCCTGAGTATCTCAACGGTGGCGTCTCGAGGTTGGTGGAATGCAGTCGATGCATCTGTCTTTGGTTAGCCTAACTGCGAGAGAAAACACGTTGAATTTGATCATACCAAATCTTCCCACTGTAGAAACCAGGCCATTGAAAAGTTTAGTCTTCCGTTCAGTCCAGACATCTTGAAGATCATCATTGCTGTCACCCTCAGCCATAGTCTTCAGACTGATGAACAGCCTGAAGGAAGACGCCAACACTGGAAGACCTTCTTCACCTCCGCTGCTTTCTGTAAAAATTGCATTTAAAATCTCCATGACATCCTCCCAATGCGAGCCGTAGATTTCCGCAAGACCAAACATCACGAATGTCAAAGACTTCAGAATTTCAGCTTGGAATCCGAGGGGCTTGGTGCCTGATTGAAGACATTCAATCAAATTCTTGACGAGAAAGACTAATCGCTGCGTTGGAATCGTCGAGACAACATTCTCTTCGCCAGAGAGCAGGATGTTCAGAAGAACAATTTTTTGCATCCCTGGACACGGTCAGTATACATGTACCAGCACATCTCCTTCCGTGCACATACCCTCTGAAGAGGATTCCTGGGGCGGGATCCCAGTCGAATCCGCAACTAGCTCATTGCAGATTCGGTTACCCACAGGGTTGGAGAGAATTGAGCTCCGCAAGGCAGCGAACCAAGCTGCCGAGCGTACTACATTAGCAGACCGCGCTTCTCTGCAAATTTTGGCAACCTCGTCAGCTGACTTGAGCGATGCATTCTCATCCGCAGAGGCCATAATTCTGACAAAAGTCTCGCCAACGCGATAGTCAATGGGCGATGTTCCATCAAGTCCCTCTAACTGGCTCTCCCAAAATGATACTAGCAATGAAACAGGCGTCACCCCTGGTGTGGAGCCCAGAGGATTCTTTGCATTGATCCACTCACGAATCATTTTTCGTCCGGTGAAGACAAATTCCGAGTACTCTTCGCGCTGGTCGGCCAGCTCAAGGCCCGAGATTCCGTTGCAATTCTCAATGCTCAGATCATCGTCGATCACTTGTATGGCCAACGGTAGGAAATAGAACAGAGCCTCAATGTCCTCCTTGGATAGCTGATCAAGAATGTCAAATGTGGATAAAATCCTAATTGTGAAGATCGCTAGGCGGAATGCAGCGGTGCAGCGATCCGAGTCGCGGGAAATAGTAAGCCAGAGTGCCTTGAAAGACTCTGATAGTTCACGTTGGATCAAATGAACTGTCCCGCCAATTGGGCTTGTTATGGCTGTCGAAGGTCGCGGTGGGAGTTGTAGAAAAGGTTTCAGCGCATCTTCCCATGATTGTCGAGAAGGAAGAAGGTCCTTCACTGTATAGTCAGCCTCATTTGCCTCTATACCTTGCATCAGTTCGTCCGCGATATCAAAAAGGGATGCAATGCTGGTTGATTGTCAGAAGAAAATTCTTGATAAAAACTTGATGTGATCTCTTACGATAAAGACTCCTCCGTTGCATGATCAAAGCCATTGTGGAGGATTTCAATTTTTGACTTGGCGTTCGTATCGCCAACAACAGTTTCCTTGAAGTGCCTGATCAACGAAGCGGAGAGTGTAGCAACCTCATCCGATGGTGACTCGGTGAGATAGAGGAGTTTTCCCGTCAGCTTTGAGCCCTGAAGTCCACTCTGGAATTCCCGGACTGCAGATGGTACAGTCTTTCCAAGATGAGAAAGACCGTGCAATGAGTCCAACACTTTGTCTTCTTGGGACAATGTATTGATGATTGACAAGAAAATCCCATCCATCATTTCACCACGAGAGCTTTCGTTTTGGAGAACAGCAGTTATGATCTGCCAATGAGTATGGCTCCCTTGGCAAGCTTTGCCCAAGGCCCGCATGATGAGGGTGTTCAGCTTGGCTTTATCCCCAACTTCCTTGAAATTCAGGGTTGAAAGTAAAGTCTGGAGAACATGTGCATTTGAGTGCTCTGGCTCCAGATCCATTGCTCGTTCAACGATTTCCTCAAAAGTGGAAGTGAAGCCATTCCACTCCCGACAGACCAAAATAATAGCAATGATTCGATGTGCCGATGGTGAAAGCAGAAGCTCCGGTGCGTCCGTCTGCACAAAGTTGAGCAGCTCACGAGAATTTCGCGCAACAGAAGGCATTCTACGGACGCATTCCTCGACTACGCCAGCAGCTCCGTAGGGCTTGCCATTTCGGGCACGCAGGACTTGCAAGCAATTTTCGAGTAGGAACAATCCAGACCTCTCGAACACACTCTGTATTTGGTCCTCACTCTCATTATCCGTGATTTGAGAAAGAACTGCAGGCCCCAAAGCGAATAATCGTCGCGATTCATCGCAAATCGAGTCCTGGGATTCCAGGAAGTCCTTCGCCTGTTCTGGTGATGACAGCTTCACAGCTTCCAATAGATTTTCAGAGAGCTTTGTCCATAGTGACTCGATCTCGTGAATTTGTTCATGTGAAATTAAGGTGGTGAGACTGTCAGAGGTGATATCCTGGGCTGATTGAGAGGGAAGTGACCACTGAGCCATTTGATGATCAGGTCGTACATGCTGCACCGCCAAGGGGAAAAGTCTCGTTCGAATAAATTCAGATCTCTGTTCCTTTGGCACAAGAATCACAAGCCAAGCCGCAACCCTAATATAAGATTTCCAGCCGGCGGTGAGATTGTGACGAGGCTCTTCTCTCGAATTGAGACCTTCCTGAAAGGCTTCCGTGAGAGCTGTTGCGCTGGCATTGTCAATCGTGTTGCTCGAAGATGTCTTATCAGCGCCAGCAAGAACTTCCCGTGGGATGAGGCGGAGAAGTTTATCAAGATTTGACCAGAAGTTTCCCGAGCCTCCCTGCGAGCCTTTCTGAATATATTGACGTAGTCTCTTCGAGGCAGATGTCTTCCCATTATAGTCCTCTGTCCAGATCTGAGGTCTTGAGGAGGTTAAAAGTAGCAGAGACTCGGATAGCTCAGACGCAGAGCCGAGCTGAGGGATAGACAAGGACTTCCCGATGATGGCTGCACTAACAATTTCCCAGTCGATCCATCCGGGCTCTCGAGACACAGCCGATCGCAACAGTATGTAGATTGATCGACGGACAAAGGGATCTTCATGGTTACAGAATCCCCAAAGAGATTTACTGCCCAGGACGTTCTCTATCTCCGGGAGGCTTTTCTCAAGATCTTCTGGGGCGGAATTGCCTGTTTATGTCTTGTCAGATACTAATAACTCTCGCATGCAAGAGCAAGCAAAGCATACCTAAGATGCGGTTGAAAAGCAAGATGGCTGCCCCTGCAACTCGAGCATATTTCGCTTCTGCATCATCGCGTTTCACAGTTCGTTCGTCACTCAAGGTCAAAACGGTTTGATGAAGAAGAACGTCATCTACAAATTCCAGAATTGAGCTTTGGTAAATCTTCCAGACATTCTTTCTTTTCTCATCTGTGGAGAAAACCTTGGTGAATGAGTCTAATGCAGAACGATGAACCGGTCGATCATTGTCGTACAACCCAGCAAGCCACGCTCCCACGACTTTAGGTAGATGGGGTACAACTCGCTTGCCAGCAAGTGTGGCAATTGACCCTTGAATGGTGTGTGCAAGTTGCCTTACTCTCCGAGATAAGTCAATTGAAGCTCGGGGGTAAATTTTCACCTAAATCTCGCGGGTAAGCTTTGGGTGGGATATAGTTAGGATTAAATACACACCCATGCTTCGAGGAAGCCATCATTCAGAGTTTCATTTTTGCCTTCAACAGACGTAATGTGATCTTTCAACTCTTCCAATGCCTTGGTACGTGTGGTGTCATCTTTCTTTTGCAAATTCTTGAAGGCAATCACTAGTTGCGGGTCTGAAATTCGAGACAAGTCCGGCAGTTCCGCAACATATGTGAGAGCAGATGGCTCACGACCGTCATTTCCAAATGAGCTCGAAAAGCCCCCAAATGAGCCAAAAGCACCAGCCGCAGCACGACTGCTGGAGGCTTGTGACTTGAACTTTTTGCTCATGTGGGGTATGAGGTCAGCGGAAATAGTGGGGGAAAGTCGATACTGGGTAGAATTGAGCCGGGGCAGCTCCAAGAAGGGATTGGATGCGTTCAATTGACGAGACCCTTATTTCAATATCCCGAAGATCATCAGATTCCTCGCGTTGTAATGGGCACTAAAAGGAAAATGATATCAAGCGCGGGCGGCCACCCGATTAGGAAGTCACGTGGGTCGGTGTCATTGCTGTCCCAAAGGGGAAACGATCCAAGATCCAAGCGCGCATCTTTCGGTGTTTCTTTCCAAACTCCGCTCCTTCCTTCGGTCACCCACGATGAAGTTCTTCATCGAGTACGCCTTCTGCATTGGTAGCATGTTTGATAGATCTTGCTTGACTGACTCTAAATTTCCTTGGTAGTGACCTCCCGGTGCTGTTCCCGTATCCTCGCATCTATCCAGAGCAATATGCCTACATGTGCGACCTCAAGAAGACCCTCGATGCGGGGGGTCACTGTGTCCTTGAAATGCCCTCGGGGACGGGAAAGACGGTTTCGCTGCTCTCGTTGATCGTCGCCTATCAAATGCACCGTCCAGAACATCGAAAGCTGATCTACTGCTCCCGCACCATGTCCGAGATCGAAAAAGCACTGGCAGAACTGAAGGCGTTGATGAAGTATCGCTCGCAAGAGCTTGGGTTTGAGGAAGAGTTCCGTGCTCTGGGCTTGACCAGTCGCAAAAATCTTTGTCTCCATCCCTCGGTAAAACGAGAGAAAAGCGGTACGGTAGTCGACGCAAGGTGCAGGAGCTTGACGGCGGGGTTTGTGAAAGAGAAGAAAGAGCGGGGAGAGGACGTTGATCTTTGTGTCTACCACGAGGTTTGTGCAGCTTGAGTGCGAAAGAGTTGAACCGCTCTGACCGATTCCAGAACCTCGATCTTCTCGAACCCCATAATCTTGTTCCACCTGGTGTATTCACCCTTGATGGTTTAACCAAGTATGGAGAAGAACACAAACAATGTCCCTACTTCTCTGCCCGACGCATGGTATGTTCTATCCCGTGGTCAAACACCACGCCTCATTAATAATTGAATGAACTAGATGCCTTGGTGCAATGTCATCATCTACTCGTATCACTACCTTCTCGATCCGAAAATTGCTGAGCGTGTCTCTCGGGAACTGTCAAAGGACAGTATCGTTGTGTTTGATGAGGCGCATAATATCGACAATGTCTGCATCGAATCGCTGAGCATTGACTTGAGCGAAGATGCTCTCCGGAAAGCCACGAGAGGGGCAAATAACCTGGAACGCAAGATCGACGAGATGAAGAGCTCAGATGCAGACAAGCTTCAAAGCGAATATTCAAAACTCGTCGAAGGGTTACAACAGGCCGAACAAGCACGGGAGGAGGATCAATTCATCTCGAATCCGATCTTGCCGGACGACTTGCTGAAAGAAGCAGTCCCGGGCAATATTCGCCGTGCTGAACATTTTGTATCGTTTTTGAAACGATTTATCGAATATCTCAAGACTCGGATGAAAGTGACACATACAATCTCGGAAACACCGCCCTCTTTTCTCACCCATTTAAAAGACCTCACTTATATTGAGCGGAAACCTCTTAGGTTTTGCGCGGAACGCTTGACCTCACTGGTCCGAACGCTGGAGCTTGTGAATATTGAAGACTATCAGCCGCTCCAAGAGGTTGCCACTTTTGCAACTCTGGTTGCTACGTATGACAAAGGCTTCGTCCTTATCCTCGAGCCATTTGAATCGGAAGCGGCCACTGTACCTAATCCCATCCTTCACTTCACATGCTTGGATGCTGCGATAGCAATCAAGCCCGTCTTTGATCACTACAGCTCTGTGATCATCACTTCCGGAACCTTGTCACCGTTGGAGATGTATCCGAGAATGCTAGGTTTCACTGCTGTGATGCAGGAATCCTACAGCATGACCTTGGCTCGACGCTCCTTTTTGCCGATGATTGTTACCCGAGGCTCTGACCAGGCACAGGTCTCCTCATCCTTTGGCATTCGCAATGATCCCGGTGTGGTACGGAACTATGGCACGCTCGTCACCGAATTTGCACGCATCACGCCAGATGGTGTGGTTGTTTTCTTTCCATCTTATCTCTACATGGAATCCATCATCAGCATGTGGCAAGGCATGGGTATTTTGGATCAAATCTGGAATTACAAATTGATTCTCGTCGAAACTCCCGATGCACAAGAATCTTCGCTGGCGCTAGAGACATACAGAACAGCATGCTGCAATGGGCGTGGCGCACTTCTGCTATGTGTCGCCCGTGGAAAGGTGTCCGAGGGTATCGATTTTGATCACCACTATGGTCGCGCTGTGTTGTGCATTGGAGTTCCCTTTCAGTATACAGAATCCCGCATTCTGAAGGCCCGCCTCGAATTTTTGCGAGAAAATTACCGCATTCGAGAGAATGATTTTCTGTCGTTCGACGCGATGCGACATGCTGCTCAGTGTCTAGGGCGTGTGCTTCGTGGTAAAGATGACTATGGAGTCATGGTGTTGGCAGATCGTCGTTTCGAGCGCAAACGGCCGCAGCTACCGAAATGGATTAACCAGGCGATGCTGGACAGTGAGACAAACCTGAGTACTGATATGGCTGTTTCAAATGCGAAACACTTCTTGCGCACCATGGCACAGCCTTTCAAGTCCAAGGACCAAGAAGGCATTTCGACCTGGAGCTTGGCTGATATTAAGCAACATGAAGCGAAACGCAAAGCGGAAGAAGCACGGCTGATGAGGGAAGAGGTTAACAACGCATACAAAATGGACGGCGTCGTTACATCCACCGTCGAGGTTGTCGACGATGAGTATGATGATGGCATCGAGCAAGACATGATGATGCTTGATGCACAGTGAATTTGCTTCTCATGATACGTTCTTTTGTTTATGTTTATTGTTCCGAGGGTACATAATGGCGCTGTCATGGGTTCGGCATGGAAATGGGGCGTGCTTGGATATTGGGCATCAAATCGCATGGAAGGTGTTTTGGACAGGTTTCGATATCAAGAAACATTTCATTCGAACTACTTGGTAAATGGATTATTTCGATAACACTGCGCTCAATGAAAGCAAGATCTCTGTAAGTAAATAAAGGATTAGCATTAAATCCAGTAGATAGAAAGATAGGTTAAAGGACTCTATTGAAATAATAACATATGCTATATGGACAGGGACAGGCACTTTTGTGTTTCCGCTGAACGAACTCCTAATCATCGACACGTAAAAATGGCAGACGCAGAAACCAGATAGCGCAAGATACAAAATTTGTAATAGGAAATATACAGGTGATGCTGAAGAATCTGATGGCAAAGCCACTCTATGCCACAGGAGCAAGAACGTCAAAGGCACCTGTCCCAATGGTACCGGCACGACCGACGACAATTCTGCTGCTAGGGTTCTTCAGGTTCTCGGAGTCTCTCTCGAGCACAGCATCCTTCAAGGCGCCAACGGTGGTCTCGAAAGACATCCGGGCAAAGGCTGATGTGGAATCCTTGACTAGACCGTTACGGCTGAAAGCCTTGAAGCCACCGGACTGCGTCATCACATCGCCAATCAGATTCAAGTGACGGTTATCGACGGAGATACTGTGACCCTTGAAAACGGCATCCATTTCCCGGATAATGGTCGCACGCGCAGCTTCGACACCGTAGAGGTTGAGCATGTCGTGGATGGAGTTGGTGTAGATGGAATGGGGCTTGATGACATCCTGGTAATCACGCATGGCGAGCAAGTTGACACCCTCGGTGATGATGTTTGCGGGCTCTTCCTTGATTTCGTCCGCTTCGACGAAGACACAGTTGCCGAGGCCGGGGATGGACTGAATGACGGCGGCATGAGCAGCTTGCTCAACCAGAGGCAGAAGCAATAGCTTGGGGGTCTCAATGTCATATTGCAGTTGAACAGTACAAGACGTGCCTTTCTTGACATCAAACTTGAACTTGGTGATATCTTCGTATTTGCTTTTGACATCGTCCTCGCGCTGCTTGCTGTCCTCAGCTTCTGAATCATCCGAGTCGTCTCCGGAGTCATCTTCCATTTCGACATCGCGGGTAGTCTTGGCCCGATTTTCCTCATCTTCGTCCTCCTCGTCGGGCGTATCTTGACGTCTGATGATCTCTTGTTCATCATCATCGGGTCCTTCATAAGAAACCTGGTTGCTCCGGTTTTGGCCTCCTTGAGCCCGCTTGGCATCATCCTCGTCATCCTCATTATCGTCATCTGCTGGTTCTTGCTCGTGGTTGGGACCGCTCGGGCCTTCTGCGACTCTGCCAACTGAGACTCCAATCTCAGGCTGAGAGGTTGAAGACTTCTTGCCAGTCTTATCCTCATTGCGCCTCTTCAGCTCCGCCTTGGTAAGCTTCACCAGGCGAGGAATAAACTTGTTCTGCAAAGCCTCCCGCACATCCTTAATTTGGATGGCGTACTCCTTCATGTACTCCTCGGCAGGGAAGAGGGTGACCTCGATGTCGTAAATCTTTGCCTTGGCATAACCAACGCCAGAACCAATTCGCTCTCTCACTTGTACCTTGTCGACAACCTCAGCGACACTGAGCTTGCTGATACCCTTCGCGAATTTCTCAGAGTCTTCCTTTGAAATCTCTTCGTTCAAAAGCAGGGTCATCGTAGGCGTCATAATCGAAGCACTGGCAGTCATAACAATTTCACGAAGTCGAGGAATACCAAGAGTGACGTTCTTTGCAGAGTGACCAGCCAAGTGGAAGGTGTTCAAGGTCATCTGTGTTGAAGGCTCTCCAACAGACTGGCCAGCCATGATACCAACTGCCTCCCCAGGATCGATAATAGACTTCAGATACTTCATGTTCATCAAAGCATCAAAGGTCTTCTTCGTGACAATACCCTTGATGTCCTTCTTCTTGTCTTTGATGTGCTTGTCGGGATTTTCGTCCGAATACTGTACATCAAGCTTGTTAGCATGCATGGAGGGAGCAAGATTGTCGACAAGTTTGTACTTACTTGCTTGAGAGCCTGAGCAAATGCCTCGGAAGTACTACCCAAATTACCTCCAGGGTGGTAACGAGTCAAAACAGGGTCCATGGCGTCGGTTCTCCCAGTTTTGCGAACCATCTTCATTGCATCCTTGTGCCAGGTCGTGACATCCTCCTTGGCCAGACTGTTGAAATCCTCTGCTCGGACTTGCTTCGAAATTGACAGGTAGTTCTCAGCAAGGAATCCAAAGTCATTGAGATGAACTTGCTTGGTGATGTCGAGGCCATCCTCTCCATACAAGAATTGAACAATAGACCCATCGGATGCTTCACGAACGGATGAGTCGTATTCGGCTCTCAGGCCCTCCATACCCTTGATCAAACAACGTTGCAGGTAACCGGAACGAGAAGTCTTGACAGCAGTGTCAATCAAACCTTCACGGCCGGCCATGGCGTGGAAGTAGTACTCCTGGGGCTTGATTCCTGTCAAGAAACGTCCACACACATAACCACCGGCAATGGGATGTGTTTCAAAGGCTCGGAAAGACGGCAGCGTTTTACCGCTGATCATTACTGGTACACGACGACCTTCCAGAACTTGCTGGCCCAGGTTGCAAGAAATCAGGTTAGCATTAACACCCGAACCTTTAGCGCCGGAAATAGTCATCGACTGCATTTGATTCCAAGGGAATGGCTTGGCAAGACCTGCGGGAAGACAGGCACTCGTAATTTCTGAAGATAACTTGGCGGATCGGGCGTTGGAAACGCTATCCAATCCACTTTGCTTATCATCATCACGAAGCACATCTTCCAACCGGCGGTTCAACTCGGCATCCTGGTCGGGAACGCTAGTCTGATCGAGAGTAACGTATTTCAAGGCGACCTCTCGACCCATGGCAGGGGCTGTGGTGAGTTTCTCCTTGCGTATACGATCGCCTTCCTTGGTCAATCGAAGATCATCAATACCACAAGTGAATGCGCGCATGTTCAGGAATCTTGTGAGAAGTCGTCCAAGAATACTGATCAACTTTCCGGCGGTGGTGTGGCCGTAGATCTCGTGAACGGCATCAATTAGACCTCCAGCAGTAGGACCAAGCTGTTTCTTGTCGAGAATGCCACACAAAAACTCTCCATCCCGGAAGATAACATCGCCTTCTTCATTGCCCTTGCCCCACCGATCACCAGGGGTTGAGGACTTGCCTTTGAGAGTGATACCAGCACGCTCTGGAGGTTTGATATTCTTAAGAATAGTGGTAATCACTTGCTTGCCGGTCCACATGGCCTTGGGCTTAATGATCGCAGGGTCGACCAGCTCAATGCGATCGCTGACAATATGCGAGTTCTCGGGTCTCAAACAACTGTATAGAAGTTGTTGATAGTCTTCCTGGTCGAAGAAGCTGTCACGGCAGGTGAACCAAACTCCCATGGAGATATGATCTTGAATCAAACCACGAAGTGGTTTACCTGATGTGGCGACAAGGTATTGGTGATCAGCATCTGCCAGCATTCTTGCTTCCGCTTGTGCAAGCTCATTCTGGGGGAAATGCATATTCATCTCGTCACCATCGAAATCCGCATTGTAAGTGTTGCAGTTAGCGTAGTGCATTCGAATGGTCCTCTCGTTGGGAAGCACGCGAGCCTTATGGCCCATGATGGATGGTTTGTGAAGAGTCGGTTGACGGTTCATCAGAACATAGTCGCCAGTTGTGAGATGCCGGTACACCTTCTTATTCCGCGATCCCTTCATACGCCAATTTGACGGGGCGAGCAATTGATTCGCAAGGGCCGTGCGTTCGTCCAAGCTCTTGAACTTCAGATTGATGACCTGTCCATTTTCATTCTCAATCGCAGCAGCACCAGGATACTTTTCTGGGCCATTAATGACAGCCTCTTTCAGCTCCCAGAAGTTGTGGTTTGTGACAGGCTCCGGGAAGGTCAACTTCTTTGCGAAGACAAGCGGTACGCCAATCTCGTTGGTCTCAATGTTTGGGTCCGGCGAAATGACACTTCGAGCTGCAAAGTTGACACGCTTACCCATCATATTCTTTCGGAACAAACCTTCCTTCTTCTCCAAGAGCTGCTTAATACCGTTCGGCAATGATGCCACGGCGGAACCGGTAACAGCGGTTCTCTCCTTGTCGATCAAGCCGTTGACATGATCCTGAAGCTGGACAATTGCCTGGAGAAGGTCACTGTAATTCCGAGCACGAGACATTGTCTTTTCTTCCTCATTTTGGATTTCTTTGCTGATCTGATTGATAGCGTCGCATTGTTTCAGGACATTGTTGAATGGGGTATTCTGCTGAGCTTCCATGATCTCACCGGGTCCTTGTGCGGCAGCAGGACGGTACTTGTTGGGAGGCACAAGGATACTTTTGATGAAGAACATATCCGCGCTTACAACTGTGGAGCTCTTGGGGACTGGTCGAGAGTTGTACACAAGCTGCAATACCTCGCCATCTTTCTCAAAAAGAAGCCGCATAGCACCATACACCTCCGAGGATGTCATGAATTCTTGGGCAGATCCACTAATGGAGCTCGTTTGCTTTGTCACAGCCGCTCCACGAAGGATTTCCTCCTCGGCACCGTGAGCCTCAGTCACAGCGGTGTCCGCAGTAGCGACGCCATTTTGCTTCGAGTTGTTTTTCTGTTCTTGATCAAGGAGAACCAGGGTGTTCGGGGCCTGGAACCCAGCCTGCAACATTGCCAATTTCGACTTCTCGGGAAGGGCCTTTCGGAAAATCTTGTTGTAACGATCTTTTCGATATGAGGGTGAGATTCTGTATAACAGGGTCAATGTATGAGCGAGAAGCGGACACAAGCGACGATAGTAACATACCCGCTGCAGTTGGCGCATTTTCGATTCGCGTTGATGTCTTTCAAGAAAGTCTTAACCAGAGCTCGTCTGTGCTCAGCAGCAATGGGATTTTTGGCACCAGCCATGATACCCTCTAGCTTGCCTTCCTTTTTGGCTTGCTTGATACTCTCCCTCACGTATGTGTCCCTCTTGTCCATGACAGATTCGTCGTCGTCCTCCTCATCATCGCCAGAATCATCGCCATCATTCTTGCCACGTTTTGATTTAGCGCCCTTGCTGGATCCGATGGCTTCAACGACGGCCACTTCTTCGGTCAAACCGTATTGCAACAGGCGCAATTGGCAGGTGTATAAGTTGACCTGGGTGCGCGACATTTGCAACCGATGGCAGTAGACACACTGTGCCCGAAGGAGACGATAGATGTGATCGAAAAAGGTAACATTGTAGACAGGAACTGGAAGCTCAATGTGCCCCGCATGGCCGGTACATGACCAAGAGTTCAAACGACATGTAGTACACCTGATAGTCCTCTCAGCCACATATATCAATTGTATGGGAAACCGGGATCAATACTTACACATGATCGCCCCATGCGCCCATAGCAGGGTCCTGGAGACCCCCAGGGACTGGATTGTTGAAAGAATCCAAAGTCGGAGTATTGTGAATTCTTTTCACCGAGAGCTTTTTGATTTCTTCGTCAGAGTAGACCGTAAAGTCAACCCCAGCAATGCTCGAGGCGACTGGACGTGCGAAATTCGCCATTGTGCCCTGCAGCTCCTTGAGCGACAGAAAACGCTGGCGGTGCGAAGTCTTGAGCCTCGAAAGGAAAGTCTTGAAGTCTTGCCGATGCGGACGAAACTTTAGAGCAACTTTTTTTTCTGCCCCACATTACCGCCCCAATCTTCGACATCCGCGCAACCACCGTGTGGATCATCGCTGTCACTTGAGCGCCCAATTTCTGTCTGCCATCCATCGCTAGAAGGCTAGGTCCTTCACTGCCATTGCCATGGCAGATCTTACGGGCAACAATCTGAAACGACCTCATCCCGAGGATGATGTCAACGGGTCGAAAAGAAGCCGTTCAAACGATGGCTCTCCAGTTCCAGGTCAAGGGGCCGCTGTTCCTGGCAGAGCGGACATTGAAAAGATGGTAGCGGAGGCAAGGAAAAGGGCAGAAGCTGTACGCGCGCGACGAGAAGCCGCGCCTGGCAGCGCAACCCCCATCGTACCCCTCATGGATTCAAGTCCCAGTCCTGCGCCTGCTGCATCGAGCCCGGCGATGTCCAGGCTAGAACAGATGAAGGCTAGAGTTGCAGCCGCCACACAAAGAGCCAATGCTCCCTCTCAACAACGACCGAGCGCCCCAGCACCCTCATATCAACATCCCGCCCTCGACGACGATGGCTTATCCAAGGCTCGCGGTGGTCTGGATGTTGGTCTTCATCCGGCCCTACTCTCCGATACTACGCCAGATTTTCGCGGTGCCAAGGGCCGACAACAAGCGAAAGGTGGTGGTCGACGTGGAGACGCCAGATATGAAAACAAAGCACGGCTCGATTTGTCTGGGCCATCAATCGAGGAGATCAGGAACAACCCTTATTATGATCCCAGTCTTGGTCCAAAAGCCACCGTGGCCAAGCCGCGCCAGTCGCGGCAGCTTATTTTCAATCAGAAAGGGAAATACATTCAGCAGGCAGCTGCTCTGCGCCGACAGGCACAATTGGAGGCCATGAAAAAGCGCATCGCTGAACGAGCACGGCAAGCCGGTATTGATGAAGACCTCGATGTGGAAAAGTCATTTTTGGTACCTGCTCCCCCAGCTTTAGAATGGTGGGATGAGGGGTTGGTTAACGGTGGCGACTATGCTGCCACTGATTCCCCAGCCAACCTCAAAATCGATACTCCCGATAGTATCATCACTCGATATGTCCAGCACCCCGTTCTCCTTGATCCACCCCAGGAGAAACATGCTCCTGCTCAGAAGCCTATGTATCTTACACCAAAAGAACAAGCAAAGATCCGACGACAGCGGCGCATGGCGGACTTGAAGGAACAACAAGCCAAAATCCGACTGGGTCTCGAGCCTGCACCACCTCCAAAGGTGAAAAAGTCCAATCTCATGCGAGTCCTAGGAGAACAAGCTGTCAAGGATCCAACAGCCGTGGAAGCTCGTGTGACCAGGGAGATTGCGGACCGACGTGAACAACACGAGGTTGCGAACGCCGAACGCAAGTTGACCAAAGAAGAACGGCACGCGAAACTCGAAACTCAAAAAGAGAAAGATGCCGCACTGGGTATCTTTGTATCCGTGTATCGAATTGACAGTCTCGCGAGTGGGCGGAATCGCTTCAAGGTCAGCAAGAACGCCGAGCAAAATGCATTGACCGGCATTTGTGTTATGCATCCGAAGTTCAACGTCGTGATTGTCGAAGGTGGCAAGCACTCCATCAACAATTACCGAAAGCTCATGCTCAACCGCATTGATTGGACCGAAAATCCAGGTCAGGCTTCATCAGAAGGCAAAGATGAAGGACAGCCCTTGTGGTTATCTACGGAAGATGACAAGGGCGAACCGCGAGATTTTAGCCAGAATACATGTACGCTTCTCTGGGAGGGCCAGGCGAAGGCCCGCGCCTTCCGAAGATGGCTCGGCGCTAGGGTTTGCGAGTCCGATTCTGCTGCGAAAGACGCTCTGTCTCGTGCCAAAATGGAGAATTTCTGGGCCTTGGCCAAAAGCGCCAAGCCTGCTGAATTTTAAGTTGACTACATCTATGGTTTTATGGTACGAAATGGGATTTTTAAGGGCAAGTAATTCCTGTCATTTCATTCATACCAATGGGTGTTCATACAACATGATGCGACAATTATGTAACTACTCTAAACTTTTTTCAATGACTCAGCATAAGATAATATCAGGCCTGCAAACTTTTAGTATCAACTCATAGCAAAACCTAGTAACTCCGCTCCTGATGCAAACTGAAGGCACATAACACAAATCAAGAAGGAGGTGGTCCCTGCTGCCTGTTGCTCAAGCTTCGCAAAAAGTTCAACTGCGCCTGGACTTGCTCAAAGTTCATATGCGGATTCTGCTGCTGGGCCTGCGCCGGAGGTTGTTGTTGCTGCTGCTGCTGATACGTAGCCAAGAAAAGAGGGTTGATATGGGCACCGGTTGGGACTTGCGGGAAAGCATTCGGTTGCGCAAAAGGTTGTTGAAGGGGGAATTGGAAAGGGAACTGTGTTGGAGTTGAAGCTTGCGGGTACTGTGCTTGTTGTTGTTGTGGCGCATACTGCGGGAAAGCAGCAAAAGGCTGAGGCATGCCGTAGACAGGTTGCTGCGGGTATGCCGACGGCCCATATCCTGTAGCTTGGGGCTGAGAGCCAGGTGACTGTCCAAGACCATTCTGTTGGTGTTGAGGTTGACGGCCTTGATCTCGTTCATAAGACCCTCCTCGTCCGCCGCCTCCTCGGCCACGGCCACCTCGACCACGATCAGTGCCTCGGCCACGTCCGCGGCCGCCACGGAACCCAGACCCACGATCGCTGCCTTCAATTGGCGCTTCGCGGGTGCCCATCATCTCATGTAGATTTTTTGGGCGAGCAAGAGGAGTGTATCCGTCCGCGTTCCCTTCGTCATCGTAATTGAGCTCTGTGTGGCTCAGTTTTGAGGGTCCAGGGGCTCTCTTCTTTGCCCTCCCGGGGCCTCCTTCTCTAGCATCCTTTCGCTCTTGTCGCTTCTGCTTCAGACTTTTCTTGTATTCAGCTTCCATCTCATCGTCAGAAAACTCCATTTCATCCTCGGCGATCTCCTCATCGTGGAAATTGGATGCATCACTTCCTTTCATGCCCTTGAGTGGCTGGGTGAAGACGAAAGTGGAGTGGGCCTCGACGTAATAAATGGCTGTCTCTTTGGCCAAGCCCCTCTCCTGCACTTCAGCGGCGGTAGAGTACATGACAGTGTATAGTGGATTTTCAACTCGACCAAGAGTCTCCGTTACAACGCCCACGACCTGGCGATCTGCAGAGCAGAGCAAGGAGCCGGACTCTAGGACTTGGTATTCTCCAGAGGTGTTGGCCTCGATCAGGACTGCGTTGTCGACAATCGTTTGTACTTTGCCTAGATAGACAATATTCATCTCTGGTGTAATTTTCACATCCGGAATCGGCAGAACGTCGTCTGCAACCTCGTTGGTTGAGCGAATATACCCGCTGGATTTACCCTTGCTGTCACCTTCATCATCGGAGCCCTCAGCAAGCATCAAGATTCGGGCTTGTTCTTCGGGGCCGAGAATGGGGTAGTCTTCATCGTCGCTATCGTCGGAATCCGTGGATGTGGAGCTCTCCGATGAAGATTCGTAGGGTGAGGAGTCAACCTCCCATTCTGGGTGTTCCTCCTCTTGTTGCACATCACTCTGCTGCGATGTCGGCAAGTCTGTCATGGTTTCTGACTGGCTTGGCTCTGCCTTTTGATCAACCTCCATTGCTTCCCCGGAAGCCGCGACTGGCTCGGATTGGCCTCGCACCGTCTCATCTGGCTTCTGGTTTGTATCTGTACTGATTTCTTCATTGTTTGAGAATAACCCGATTGGTGCCTGATTCGTGGCCGGGGTGTCGGTCTCTTGCTTCGCGGTTGAGGCGGCAGGGTTGATCGATTCCTGAGTTTGCGGCTGGTCATTGGCATTGCTGACAAGACTCAGTCCAGGAATTGTAGGACCCGACGCAGAGACAGATGGATCGAGTGTAGGTTCAGCACTTTCAGGAGCCGGTTTGGTCACTGGAGTCCCAGTAGCCAAGGGTGTGTTGTAAAAATCGCTGCCATTATCCGGGGTGTTTGCGACAGGCGGCGTGTCGATTAAACCGGCTTGTTTCGATAAAGCTTCAGTGCCAGATTCGACAGGCCTGTCGGAATGATTCTCATGGCCGTCCATGTTGAAGAAGAACACGCCAGCAGACCAGTCAAGAAAAATAAGTTGCACTTCAAATCAAGCAAAGAAAAAAAAAGCTGTCGGGAACTTTTTTTCAGATCTGCGTCAGTGGCCGTCTCGGTCACCGGACAAGCTCGCCTTATCGCGTTATCGCAATTCATCTTCGAATCAACACTCGTCAAGATGGCAGAAAATGCCCACACTCCTCACACAAAAGCGCGGTATGGATAGATATGACTTGTTAATTAATGTATACTATGACTAATTTGTTCTTACCATAGGCCTCCCCCGCCGCCGTTCTATCTCCCGCTAAATGTCACTCTCTACCTATGCTTAATCTCCAACGGTCTTGCGGCACTGTTCGCCCCTATCCAAGACTGTGACGAGGTTTTCAATTTCTGGGAGCCTGCGCATTATCTACAACATGGATATGGTCTTCAGACCTGGGAATACTCGCCAGTGTACTCGATTCGGAGCTGGCTCTATGTTACCCTTCATGCGGCAGTGGGAAAGCTGGGATCGCTAGTTGTTGACACTAAGGCGGCAGAGTTCTATGCCATTCGACTGTTCCTGGCCTTCTTCTGTGCAGCTTGTCAAACTCGACTTTATTCCTCGATATGCCGGTCTCTTAACCCTCGCATTGGCCTTTTGTTCCTAGCGATCACCGTGTTCAGCCCCGGCATGTTCCATGCATCGACTGCGTTCTTGCCGTCCACTTTTACTATGTATACATCCATGCTTGGCTTGGCTGCATTTCTGGAACTACAGAGCGGCCCGAAAACGGCACAAGGCATAATGTGGTTTGGACTGGGTACCATTGTTGGCTGGCCATTCGCCGGAGCTCTCGTTGTGCCTTTTCTGGCTGAGCAAATCATTGTCTGCTTCTTCGCCGGGTCACTGGGTCAATTGCTCTCTACCATTTTTGATGGTGTAGTCCGATGTCTGTCCATACTGGTTGGTCTTCATCCTAGGGTCACGATTTTAGATGCGTACTAATTTGGCATAGGCTCTCGAAGTTGTAGTGGATTATGCCTTCTTCCGCAAGATTGTCATAGTTCCATGGAATATTGTTGCATACAATATCTTTGGTGGGCAGGGCCGAGGCCCCGAAATTTTTGGGACCGAGCCGTGGACCTTCTACATTCGCAACCTTTTGCTAAACTTCAACGTCTGGTTCTTGCTTGCGATGCTGTCCGCTCCACTTCTCCTGGTCCAGGCAGTTTTTGGATCTCGAACTTCATCCCCTCAAACCTTCCTGCGTTCAGTGACCTTGGTTGCACCGTTCTACATGTGGTTTGGAATCTTCACGGCCCAGTCTCACAAGGAAGAGCGCTTCATGTATCCCGCATACCCATTCCTTGCTCTGAACGCCGCTCTCGCCTTCCATATGGTTCTATCTTACCTCGGGACAAGCAATCGGAAGGAACTCATCGGCCGAGTCCCAGCCAAGCTCAAACTCGCCATCTCGCTGTCTGTGATCATGCTGGCTGTAAATGCCGGGATGCTGCGCATTCTGGGGATGATTACTGCTTATAGCGCTCCTTTAAAGGTCTTTGGGCCACTGCAGCAAGCAGAGGTAGCTCCAGGGACATCTGTATGCTTCGGAAAGGAGTGGTACCGTTTTCCATCCTCCTACTTCCTGCCAGACATGCGCGCAAAGTTCATCCGAAGCGAGTTTCGTGGCCTGCTACCAGGCGAATTCCCGGATGCGCCAAGCTACTATGCACGCCTGGATGGCGCCTCACAAATACCAACTGGCATGAACGACTTGAACCTGGAAGACCCCAGCAAATATGTGAGTGGAAGGGACTTTAGATCTATTTACATTGCAAGGTTAACCCGTGGTAGACCGATATTTCCCAATGCTCCTATCTTGTCGACTCTTTTTTCCCGAGTCGCGAAGTGACCGAGCTTGAACCCCCCTATGTCCTCGACAAGTCCAACTGGGAACCTCTCTCCTGTGTAGACTTTCTCGACACAGCTCAGACGGGCTTATTAGGACGACTGATTTGGGTCCCTGATTTCCCATTCATCCCGGATCAATTCCAGCGTAAATGGGGCCAATACTGCCTTTTGCAGCGCCAGACAGGACCCGCCGGTGTATAGTCTGGTCTCATATAGATGGCGTTGAATTAAAAGTGTGGACATAAATCCATGCTATTCTACAAATTGCCCGGCTCGTACTCCTTGATACTGGCATATCCAGGGTGAGTAATCGCGACATGAATGGCGCGATCACGCATTAGTTTTTCTGCTCGAGGAGCATTCTATGTGGCTGTGTTCCGCGGTCAAGGGCTGTGACTTTTACTCTTTGCACGTACTTTGAGCCGTGGCGGGGATTCTAAAGAATCCATAGGTGCCTAAGAGATTGACATCGCCAGTCGAACTTGGGAGATAATGATTCGCGATATGAAAGTACAGAGAAGCGTAAAGGGGTTTTGTTGGCGCACTTGAAAGGCACCATGCTCGATGGGATGCGAGTGAGCTGCAGGTAGACGAGGATAACAGACTTGAATCAGGGTCTAAAATCCTTTATGATGTGTTTCTTATTATTGTCGGTCTATACTAGGATCTTTACTTCATGCAGTCACACTTGATGTTGCAAGGCCTGTCGAACTTGCATTCTGAGATGCAATCGCGCTCAAATACCAGCAGAGGATGTGCCTCTATTCCTCCTTGCATAGTACCACTCTCGCTCCTGTCGCCAGGAACATTCATCGCGGAACTCGCAGATGCGGCATTTCCAAGCCTCAGCAACACCGACGCCGCGAGGATCGCGCTCGCCACGCCACCATTCCATCTGGTCGGTCAGGTAAGACTCCATATTGGCGGGATCAAACAGGAAGGACCTGCTCCCTATGACTCGAGGTTGGAGGTCGTCCGTAGGAGCCGAGGAGAGATAGCGTGCTGTGAGCACTGGAGAGAGGACTGTGGGGTATTGCTCTAGCATCTTCGGTTGGGTATCAGACGGGATTGACGGCGCGGTGGTTCCCATCTGTGAAGTGATTGCCGGAAAAAAGGTCAAGCGTAGTTGATCTTTCATAAAACCCCAGAGGCTTGATAGGTTCCCGTAGGTCGATAAGAGACTGGTGGAGTCTTGACTGATGTCTGGCTCATTGGAATTTGCAGAGCCACGAGATAGCGGCCGGGTTTCGTCTGATGTAGAAATGCCATCATCTATTTCTTGGGAGCTGAGAGTGTCGAAGAATTCGTCATTCAGCCCTCCCACTTCTGAAATGAACTCGTCCGTGAATGAACGTTGGGTGTCGAGATTGTAGCGTGCGGCGAGTATGTCCATATTGACATCGTCACTCGTGATGAGACGATTGAGCATATGATAGTAAAGTTGCAGTTGGAGAAGAGTGGGTCGGAACGACGTGCTCTTGATGGTGGGAGCAGACCCGCTGGCCCTGGTCTTGACGTCGGTCATATAGATTCGTGGAAGCTTGTCAACAGCGGGTGGAAGCTTGTCAACAGCGGGCGGCAGCTCATCACGGGCATCAAATTCCATTGGCTCGTGTTTGGCTAAATCCGAAAGCCTTCGACCGCCTTGGGAGGACGCTAACAAGAAGTCTGACAAGGACATTTGATACTCCGGTAATGCAGCGCGAGATGATGCCGCATCCGCGTAGTATTTTGACGCGGTAGACTCAAGCTCAGAGTCAGGACATTCATAGGATAATTGGTCAATGACTCCATTGACCAACTCTCCATCGACGATCCCCCAGATCTCCAGCTCGCGGGTGACTCCATATTCGCGTAGCAGTCGCAATCCTTGAATCACATTCCATATACGGAGAGCCCAGGCATCTTCCTTGGTCGTGATTTCCACAGGCACTGTGGTATATATCTCATCTTCAAGAGTCTTGTGCACCACACTACCCTTTTTCATAGCCGGGGTCCTTCTCTTTCTCCCATGCTTCGTCAAGGTATACCAATACTGCAGTTCACACCAAGCAGGCGAAACCAAGTCGGTCACGGAAAACGCCTTATTGGGCGGTCGTCGAAAGCGTTCCACGGGGGACCGAACATCAGGAGTTGGTGACGCCTGACCTTCCTGAGTCCATTGGCGCTCGCGCGCAACGCTGCGCTCTCGTTCACGTTCTCTGCCTTCACTTGAGGAAGGGTGTTCTACTAAACGCTTGAGATATCAACACGTCAGTCCCCACAAGATTACGCGCATCAGAAAAGTCTTACCAGTCGCGTCAGGCCTGTAACTTCCCTGACTTGCTCCATCTGTCCTAGCATTCCAGCCAGACCCATATATCCTCGACCGCTGAGTCGATTGCTTCCATGGTGAAAAGGGCTTCTCTCGGCCCAGCACCTTCGGCACACGGACGCCCGGGAGATCCTCAATACCATCCTCGATATCCGCAACAAGGGCAGCTAGAACCGCAGGTTGCAAAGATTCGAGATCGTCGAACTCCGTTGTTGCGACTGCATTCGTGACTGGAGTTGTTGACGCGGTATGGTCTGTAGGCGATAATGGGGTTGGGATTGAAGTGGCGTGGACGGGCGCGTGGTCCGTGGAGGCTTTGGTGAGCAACTCGTTTAGCAGGACCTCTTCATCAGGGGTGAAATCGGACCCGTAGTCGCTAGAGTCTGAATCCTCATGCCGCTGCAGCTGCGATGAGCAGGACATGCCTGCGATAATCGAGGGAGCTCATGTCCTGGTATGCGGGAGTTGAAGAAGCGGAGTGCGTCATCGCTCAAACCTGATGAGGTAACTTTTTTGCGAATCCGATCGCGATTATTGGATCGTTGGACCATGAATGTGAATTTTGGTAATAATCATAATGATAAAGGAAGAAATAATTCTAGATCTATATTCTCATGAAGTCTAGCGAGTATCTGTCGCTCGAATGAGCTGAAATGAAGCCACGCCAATGCCAGCATCGGACATGCAACTATACAAATGCCTTGATCAATGTCCATGCACAAATCTTTTACGCAGTTCCAGCTGCTGAGATCGTGTGCTCGGCGATTTGTCCACCTTGTAAAGCACCAGAGATTTTCTGCTTTTCTTCTTCTGCAAGCTCGGCTGCAAGAACCTCTCCGGCGGCTTTCTGGTTCAACCAACTCAAGTATGTTTGCCAGCCAACAGCAATCACGCCCGAGAATACATTGCGGAACTGCGCCGGAATGTACATGAAGCTGAAGGCAGTGACAGCAGGCCAAAGCTTAGCGCTATTGGTGATACTGATCGGGAGAGCCTTCTTCAAACGCTCCCAAGTTTCCTCGAAAGTCGCACCGCCAAGGAGAGAGTGCACGCTGAAGAAGTAAGTGTTGAAAACCGGAGTAAAGCACAACTGCTGGACGACGACCTTGGTCAGGACTGAAAGCGCCTTTGATCCGTAGTTGAAATGGTTGTGCAGGAACATAAACCTGAAGCGACGTTAGCTACTTCGATTTTGCGTAAGGATCAGTGTCTCTTACCAATTGTAAGATGGAATGCTCGACCCAGCTCCAACAATCAAGTGTCGTACTGTTCTCCACGGATCATATCCTCCAGAAGTTGTCTCCTTCCCATCGCGCTCTGCAGATGCTTTTGGTTCATTGTCATCTTTCTTGGCTGATGCAGGTTTCTCGGAGGGAAACATCAACTGCGCACTCAGATCACCGCATAGGTAGATAACGATCGAACTCCACAATTGTGTCGCATATGGCTTCCGCGCTTGCACATCAGAATACCATCGCCCAAAATGCCCCAGGCGACTCGTCTTAATAATCTCACGAATACCACGCGACCGAGCCGTCACAGCGGCAGGAGTAGTTGCTGCGCCCGCCGCAGCGGCAGCAGTATTCGGGGTTGAAGGTAAGGGCGTAGAGGATGGGATGTCCGATTGCGCGTGGTGCGGCGGCTTATCACTGTTCACCGGAGGTCCATCTCGCGCCACTCTTCCAGGCGCAGAATGTGGCTTTGAGGAGGTGTGTCTTTGCGGCTGTCGCAGACGTGATCGAGGTCCGGAGGTAAATGGCCGGGGCCGGATTGTAAATGTCGACAATTGGGTTCCAGCACCCTTGTGGAATGGATTCATATTAAGCCCTCAAGCAAGCACATTTATGTCAAGGTCCAACAATCAAATCGTGCGCAAAGAGTCTATTGTGGTGGGTTTCCGATTGTGGCGATAAGCACGAGACTGACAGCGATAATCGGAGACGGACTCCGAGCAGGCGGCCAAAACAAGAGACGAATTCAACTAATAGACCAGGAAGACGAACGTATGAATGGAAATAGGAGTTAATAGCGAAAGGTTATGATCAGTTTCAAAATTGAGCGAGCATTCGGCACTCGGCAAGGGCAAATGCCATGATTCTCCGACTAAAAATAATTCCGATCGGATTTAGACTCTGGTTCGTGTCTACTTTGCAGCGATTTCATTATTCTTCAAACATTAAATTTAAATCTATCATTCATTGGTACCAACTCCAAATATATATGCATGTATGACGCCCGTAAAACATAAATCGTTCCAGCAACGCAAGAGGGGAATGGTCTGGTATAACAACCAGACTGTGCACCGCACAATGCAAAGAAACACGGCATGTTCCAGGGACACCAGAACAAAAAATAAATACTACGATTAAATCGAAGTCACCAGAGTAGATGGAGTAGGAGTCATTGGTGATCGAGTAAGATGAGGACACGATCCTCTATTTTTTGAAGGATTCACGGGTATTGACACGGTCAATATCGTACGGATTGCCTTCATAGGTCGGTTTGCGGCTAAGAGAGCCTGCAGTGCGGGTCGAAGCAATCGAATGAGCATAATTGCGAGTGCGCTCAGTAGTCGGCAGCTCTTCAACATTAGAGTCTGACTCGCTGGACACAGAATGCTCCGGCGCGGGAGCCTCAGTTCGGTCAAATTTCGCCTCTTCCTCCTTTTCATCATCATCCGGGGTCACTTGGACCTGCTCTTGGATCTTGCGCATGAATTCCTCCGATTGGGCGGCGAATTTGCAGCGTGTGCGAATGGCAGCACCATACTTGTAGAACAAGAACGGGAACGGCACGCAGGCAAGTGCCAGGAATGCGGGGATAGAAGAAGCCCAGTGAATGCCCAAGTCTTGATACATATAACTGGTGAATAGAGGGAATGCGAAACCGAACAGGGAACGCAAAACTGAGTTGGCAGCCAGAACAGAGGCAGCGAAGATGGTGTATGCGTCAATGAGGTAGTTCATGATACCAAGGAAGACCAACACCATTCCAAAGCCGAATGGAACACCGGCCGCGATACTGGCCATCCAGTGGATGGATGGGTAATTGGTCCATGCAAACCAGAAAAGACCGACTGGAATCGCAATCGAAGCAATCAAGCAAGGAGGAAGACGGGCCTCGGGTGGTGCAAATCCGTCGTGCTTTTCTTGGGTGGCAATGTATCGCTTGTTGTCCCAGAGGGTATAAACCACAGCCAGAAGCATACCGACCATAATGCCCAAGAACGCAAGGCCACCAATGCCCTGGTTCCATCCGCGGTCGATTTGATAGACGATAGGGAAGGCAGCGAACATCATATACAAGGTCCCGTAGACGATAGCCATATACAGGGACAGCAGGAAGACAATGGGCTCGCGGAACAAAAGGACCCACGGGCGAGACAAGGCAGTCTTGAATGAATCCTTGAGAGATACCTTGCCCTGGTCAATATCCGCCTTACTCCGGTAGACTTTGCCGGACAACTTCGAGAGTCGCTCAGCGCGGCGACGTAGAAGAACGGGCGCGTAGGTTTCCGGGATCAGCAAAGATCCCATAATCCAGACAGCACCAGAGAAGGCGGCCAAAAGGCCCATGACCCAGCGCCAGCCAGCGTTCATGCCCAAAAATCCACCGATGATGGGACCCAGGACTGGGCCCAGAAACGGCGCTGCGGCGAAAAGACTCATGGCAACACCTCTTTGCTTGGCGGGGAACATATCGGCGATGACACCACCAGCATTGGTCAGGGGCGAAGAACCAATGGCACCCGCAAAGAAACGAAGGATGATCAGGGTCCAGCTATTCTGAGCACCGGCGGTGCCAGCATTGAACGCCGTCAAGCCAGCATAGGTCGTGATGAAAAGGATCTGGCGGCCGTAAAGTTCACTAAGGGGAGCCCATAGGAGCGGTCCAATCTGCGATTGATTGTCAGCAACTTACCACAACGCGCAAAAAGAATCGTAGCAGAAAAAACTTACAGCAAAACCTAGAACGAAAAGCGACACACCGAGAGTGGCAACTTCACTGTCGATATGGAATTCGGCTTGAATTTGTGTTATGCCACCAGTATAAGCCGAAGAAACCAAAGCCACCGCCAATGTCGCAATCGCCACGAGCATTGTGAACGACCACTTCTTCACTTCGCTGAACAACATGGGATTGCGAGGATCATTGGGAATCCAAGTGATCGAGTATGGGTCATCTTCTGTTCCTGAGCCGGGATATGGGTAGTCGATAATTTCTTGGGTCACAACGCCTTGATCCCAAACCAGACGCCAGAATGGAATCTTGGTGCGCGCGGGTGTCTCAATCTTTTCCGGTGCATGGTTCTCGTCGCCTGCCATGGTGGGCAGACTATTGGTTTAGGCTGTCGATTTCCCGATATTATAAAGATGTTGATGCAAAGGCAAGAAAGAAAAAAAGGCCTGGTTGCTGTGGAGTCGTGTGTTTGGGGTTCGGTTTATGAACCGCTTGCGGGGATTAGCCGATGGGGTGAACAGATGCCGGATTTGGTAGGGCCGGCAAAGGCAAAATATGGTATGGATTAATATAAAATGGGAGTGGAAATGGAAATGACTTCAAATCCCAGGTACAATGGCCCTTTTAAGAAGATCGGGCGTAGCAGCAGAGCTTTGGATCATGTGGCGCTCGTTTTTTTTTTTCCTTCTGGGTTCTTCTTAGGCATCCCGGATTTTAGCTGGGGCTAAGGTACTTCGGCCCACTCGTGCTCGGGGATAAGCATTATTAGCTGTCATAAAATCTCTATCGTGCAGGGATAAAATAATGATGACCCAGCAACCCAGGCACGGTCCCGTTCTGGATCCCGCCCGAAGGATCAGGGTTACTGGCGGTGGATAAAAGTGGGACACGGATCCATACGTAAAGATCGGAGTTTCAATTCTATTCGATATGCAAATGTATAGGAGTATCTCATGAGTAGACACGAAAGGTCAAGATTCCATTCATACCTAGATAAGATGAAAGTGAACACCTCCTGGAATCCCTTTGCCTTTGCAAATCTACTCTTATCATCTTATCGGCTCCAAAATCAACCGGAAATTTTCCGATGCTGCAAACGTTGGCGCCACGTGATGGCTTATGCATGGCATAAAACCACGTTGGCTTGTGCTCGCGGGTAGTCGGCACGCTTCTGATTGGTGCATTTCTAGTGCGAAGCTTACACTAGCTCAAAGCTGATGAAGGCTGATTCCGAGACGTGGTTTTAGATCAATATACGAGTCAGATGGTCAATTATAGTTTATGGGGTGAACTTTCTAACACTTTGCAGATGGCAAAGTGTCCATCGTAATTATCAGACCCGGATTGGGATCGACAGGCCGTACACGTTCTCTTGCAAATCCTGCTCTGAAGGATCTCAACGATGATGAGATCGGCAAGGCTGTTACATCGGACGCTAAGCATTGGAACCACCCTGCAGATACATAGGTCGAGCCTTTGACTTCAAGTCTAAATCGCACACTGGCTGACTTGAACCTTAGAAACCTACGGTGAATTCCCCAGGAGTTCCTCGGTGCACTAGGTAGGCGCCCGAATAGGCACCCCCTCATACATCTTCCCTCTTTTTTTCATGTCGGGATCATCTTCACCTTCGTTCAAGGCGAGGTCCTATTCCCAGTCAACGTGGCAGCAGATCACACCTGCGGCCCGTCGCCATCTGTAGGGCAGTGAGACGGTCTACCTCAATTCTCATGGCGCCAACGCGATCGGCTGAAAATGACCAGCAAGGTGTGGAATAATGGCTGGATTTTCCGAGTTGGACAAGAAAGTCTCACTATCTTCGGCATCAGGTCTGGAGAGACCCAGGCTCACAAGTTACGACATTGCCCACCACGGACGATATGATTTTATCCTCATCTCCAAAGATGAATGAAGCTGCTCCATTTATTATGCAGGCTTGGACTAACGACGCGTTAACATCCCCTTTCTCCCGGCGCAGGATCAATAAACTCCATTTCTGTTCTTATTGGCGATTGTAGTCCTTGGATTCTTCATTCTTAGGTTCCAAGAACGGCCGTTTCTCTGAGTTTCCCAGCCGGGTCTTGGTAACCACGGCGATTTTTCGACTTGAAGCCACCTGAAGAAGGACCTACAACTACTTGACGTCAGAACCAGCGTTAATGGATTTCGATCGCGATATCACTCCACGGTCGAGTTTCACCGACAATCTTCGCTTGAATGCTTTCTTGCACCGAGCGCGCCTCCGACATGGTCCGAGGTATCAGGGATGTCAGTTTCCTATTCATAGGTAACATGGAGCATCTTGAAATAGAGGTAGGTAGTCATGTCGGGAGTTATTTGGTTTTTTGTTCCCCTTTCATCATTCAGATGTGATCGCATTGGTTCATTCGGTTTGGTGGGCTCAAATTCCCGCAATCTGCACGCTCGATATATACTTTGTGGGCTGTCAAGTTGTGCCGAGGCATTGGGAAAAAGTGAAACCCTGGAAAGCGAGCCAGTGAGCCCATGCATGAAAGAAACCAGACAGATAAGAATGGCACTAAACCCGAAAAAAGGGTTTCAACACTACTTTGCAGGCAGGATCAATCGATGGGCACCCAGCTGAGCGTGTGTAAGAATTTGCCGACCGTGGGTAAGAATTTCTTGGTATAGTTTTTACACACGCTCTACTACCTAAGTCAATCGTGGGTAAGAATTCTTTATCACATAATTATACCTACAAACAATAATTTTAATTGATCTTTTTAGTACCACTAGTATTATTGAACGTCTAAATTCTATTCAAATCGTTTTAAACCTACTTTGTCTAAGTAGAAAACCTGCTGACTAATCCTTCTACACGCTCGATTGGGGTAATGATATTTGTACAATGGGTTCTGTGATATTTGTACAATTTATCACGTGTTGCTGACATGATCAATCTATCACCGTAGAAACCAACACTACCATATCTATGTATTCTATAATCTCTCTCTCTCTCTCTCTCTTGCTGGCCCTCCTGCTGGCCCTCCTGCTGGCCCTCCTGCTAGCTCTCCTGCTCAACCTTAGTTCTGGACCCTTGAATCGCCGTAGCAACAACACTACGGTTAGATAAAAGCGTAGAGAGTAGGGTAAACTAGGCCCTTGGGATAGTAACAAAGAAAAAAAGGCGCCACAGAATAGTTTTAATTATAGGGAAATCGGCTATACCTATAAAGACATACCCTATTTCCAGGTTGGGACGTTGAATTGCTTTGTATAGTAGGGTTGAATCATCAAATTGGGTTAGGCTGGGTTTGAATCGCCGAACTAGGTTAGGCCGGGTACGTAATCAAGGATACACGTGATAAATTGTACAAACATCACAGAACCCATTGTACAAATATCATTACCCGCTCGATTGGGACTAGTTATATAAGTTGAGCGTGGGTAAGAATGTCTTGGCAAATTCTTACCCACGCTCAGTAAATTCTTACACACGCTCAGCTGGGACCCGTCAATGGATGATGACAGTCTTCGATGGTTGACACCTGCTTCCGCAGGCGCCAATAAATTCGACCCTACGATCTATAATTGCAAACAATCACCCATCAAGAACAATAATTTATGGTGAGCTTCAGGATTCTAGATAAGCCAATACTGTAGATAAACCAGAGTCAAATCTGGGCTCTAAATCCGACACGCAAACGAGTAACATGCACAGGGAGCAGTCCTGCATGTACATCACAACCCACAAGGCACGAAGCCGAAAAAAGAAAAGAAAGAAAAGCAAAAACTGCCAGTCAGGCCAAGCTCAAAGAACCCCCGCTAGATGAGTCACCTCCATCCTGATCAAAATTTTCTACTGATCAAAGAAAGATCAAAGCCATAGCGTATACTATGGTTTGCCGAGGCACGGGGACGCCGATAACAATCATCAATTGACTACGGAGTACCACACGAGCATAAACGAAGGGTGGCGAAAGAACCGGATCGAACACAAAGTGTAATTCCTGGAAAAACAGGAATCAAGGCCAACTCAGGCCGAAACAGTTTCTGCCACAGAAAATAAGGGTTACTCGTAGGGAATCAAAGCCGAGCCCCACCCATGAAGACATCAGGAGCTGAGATTTACAACTCTGATCTTCACACCTACGGAATAAAAATACTTCGATTAAGTGGATTTTTCGATTCTTAAGATACCCAAGATTTCATTTATGTGATCAAAATTCCAGATCAAATGTTGTGGAATGCACGATCAAAGACCAAAGATGGACACTTGGGTTTTGCCTACAACGGACACTTACATCATGACGTCGGAGTTGCAGGCGCTCGGTCGAGGGTTCCACGGCCATTCGAACTCCGAATCGATACTGTCCATGTAATATTAATGAGAACACATCATAATCAATTCAATAGAAAGAGTGACTCATGCAGGTGTCCGACACGGTGCCCTGCATTCTCCGGTCGCGTAGCACAGTAGGTTCAGTTATGCTGGGTTGATCCTTCATGGTAGACAGCAAGCATGGAGATGATTGGGCTTTGTCTCCGACATTCATGGAACGCGTCAGTCAAGTCCTGAGTCATGGAAAGAGCCAGGACTTGCACCAGGTGAAATAGTAAAGACCGGGATCGATGATTCATGAGAAGATCTCAGTCGCGCCACTACAAATAATTGTACAGACTACAAAACAAGAGACAAGAGTTGAATCATAATAGATCGCGTTTCAGCGCCTATGTCATGAGATGGTGCGCGCTAAGGCACCATTAAGAGTGTTTCCTTTAATGTACATGCCGATGACTGAACCATCGTGAGATGGCAGTGGCATTGTTCACGCGAGTAAAAGCAAATTTCGAAAACCCGATTCCGAAACCCATTGATATTGGAAATCAAAAAACCCATCATTGTCGCCAGTAGTCATGAAGAAAAAGCAAAACCCCGTATCGCCTTCCCAAAAGTGTCAAGAGAAAAGTCCATCACTGGAGCATCTAAGAGCGCTCGCCACGGAGACGACGGGCCAGCTGGATGTCCTTAGACTGGATGGTGACACGCTTGGCGTGGATGGCACACAGGTTGGTGTCCTCGAAGAGAGAGACAAGGTAAGCCTCAACGGACTCCTGGAGAGCACCGATGGCAGAGGACTGGAAGCGGAGATCCGACTTGAAGTCCTGAGCGATCTCACGAACCAGACGCTGGAAAGGCAGCTTGCGGATCAGGAGCTCAGTGGACTTCTGGTAACGACGGATCTCACGGAGAGCGACGGTACCTAAGGGAGATGTTAGACACGATCGGAAAGAGACGACACAATCATATGGACTTACCAGGCTTGTAACGGTGAGGCTTCTTGACACCGCCGGTGGAGGGGGCGGCCTTGCGAGCAGCCTTGGAGGCGAGCTGCTTACGGGGAGCCTTGCCACCAGTGGACTTACCTGAAGTGAGGTGTTAGCATGTTGTGATGACAAACCACGAGGCGCGTCGCGTCTTGTCCCAAAAGGGAAGTGACAGACCCCTCTAAAGAGGGAGGCACCCGCCAAGCGAGACAACGACAGGAGGGGGGCCAGTGAGAAAAGGAAGAAGACTTACGGGCAGTCTGCTTGGTACGAGCCATCGTATCTATTAAAGATCGATGAAAAAGTGGTTTTGATGATGGATTTTTGGGTGTTGGTTGGCGACTGATGAAGGTTGTCGACGAGGATGGAGAGAGAAAGAAGAAGGAGGGTGGGGGAAGAGTATTTGTAGCAGGGCGAGAGGGGGGTGATCTGGGCGAATTGTTGGTGGACCAATCAGAAATCAGGATCCAGATCAACCCAAGGGCGCTGGGAAATCCGACCGCCTTGCAGTGATTTTCCCGGGCTACGCGGATAAGCGAGAGTGCTGATCTGCACCGACCAATCAGAGTCCAGGATCACGACCAAATACCATTCCCTCCTTCTCCTTGATCCCCAACCACCAAGTAGGAAAGATCACTGATCGAGTGTCTGGGAAGCATTCCAGGGTCTATTGTATGCCTTGAGGAATTTTCCCGCCCTCTGATTTACATGTTTGGACTGTTCCCGAGTGAAGATCAGAATCGGACTGCGGCATCCCAAGCATCTCGGCCTGTCCATGGAGATCACGCCAGTCCGCCGGATCCTGCATGATCATTGGTCCATCCCCTGATTAGCGCGTGATTCCAGTTCCCCCGCGCCCACTCGCCTTCTGCTACAAATATCTCCTACACCATCTTCTCCTTCTCTTCATCCACTCCTCGACAACCACTCGACTTCAGTCTCTCTGAACTCTTTTTCAAAAACCTTAATCCACTTCTCTAATTCATCATGTCTGGCCGTAAGTCATTCATCTCCCCCACTTCGACGCGTCTGTTCCTTTTCTAACGCGTTCAACAGGTGGAAAGGGTGGCAAGGGTCTCGGCAAAGGTGGTGCCAAGCGTCACCGCAAGATCTTACGTGACAACATCCAGGGTATCACCAAGCCCG
Source organism: Penicillium sp. PG113-03A (assembly GCA_037042135.1). Classification (NCBI taxonomy): domain Eukaryota; kingdom Fungi; phylum Ascomycota; class Eurotiomycetes; order Eurotiales; family Aspergillaceae; genus Penicillium; species Penicillium sp. PG113-03A. Next base: position 369,714 of record JAXQJW010000154.1, read on the forward strand.
CTATCCGCCGTCTCGCTCGTCGTGGTGGTGTCAAGCGTATCTCCGCCATGATCTACGAGGAGACCCGTGGTGTCCTCAAGACCTTCCTCGAGGGTGTCATCCGTGATGCCGTCACCTACACTGAGCACGCCAAGCGCAAGACTGTCACCTCGCTTGACGTTGTCTATGCTCTCAAGCGCCAGGGCCGTAAGTACTACCGCGTCTGTCTTGTCAATAACGCGTCTCTAATCCTTTTTCAGGTACCCTCTACGGTTTCGGTGGCTAAGCGTGTCTTGTTTTTCTTTTTCCGGGTTTCAACGGTATGATGGGACGTTGGGGTGTTCATTGATTTCTTTTACAATCATCATGGGTCTCTGGGTTTGATTTTCATTACACGACTACCACTTTTGCGTGCACTATGGGTCTGCTAGTGGACGCTTCTAAGCTCTCCTGTATCATAGCGGCCTTTCTACATGGCTGGCACCACTCGAATGGTGGGACGCACTCTAGATTAGTGCGATCCGATACGAATACAATTACTCGAAACATTCATCATGTCCTTGTAGTGTCGCGTCTCGTGGTCGTGTCTAGTTTCGCGTCGTTGTTTACTTGCGGATCAACGCGTCGCTGTGTCAGGGCGTACTGTAATTTTTATGATGAGTGTTCCAGGTCGCGTTTGACGCAACAGATATTAGTCTTGTATTTGGCGTGATTTTACCATGTGTTTCTAGTTACCATGTGTTTCTAGCTGTGTTGCTGTTCAATTCATGTCCCTCGGTTTAGTCGGTTTTCCGTCTTTCTGCTTTATTTTATTCTTAGGGTGTATACATTCGATTTTTATAATGAAACGGTTCATCTGTATCTATCGGTCGGCATCTATATAAATAGTAATAGATAATTCTATCATCGCGGGTAGTGAGATATAGTTGTGTTGTGGTTCGGGTGTGGGTGTATGTTGGGGATATATATCATGAGAAGAAGAAAATTGAAATTACAAACATACTCTCAATATCGAAATCCCACACAAACATCGTAGCAGTCACATTAAAGTAGAAAGAGCAAACCCCCAATGAATCACTTATCTTCACCTTGACGTAGAAATGTGGTGGTTTCTGCCCTCAAGATGGTCGAAGAGTTGGGTTCAACCTACCGAAATAGGGGTTCAACCCGGCACCGACCACCGCAAGTCATACAAACCCCCGAGAAAAGCAAAAATCCACCACGAGTGCAACAAGAGAAGAGTTCGGTTGAAAAAATGCATGGTAAGACTTACAGAGAAGAAACTGTCAGCAATAATACTACAAAGCGAGTTGTCATCAAGCTAGACCAAGAGACTCGAGCCTCAAGACTATCGTGCTTCGGCAAGCACAGTGGACAGCGAGATATCACCGGCTGGGAAATTGATCCACGGGCTCTATTTCTCGTCATTGATGTATAGAGTGAGCGCACCTTCATTGTCATAATATAAACCACTTCGATTACGACATCGGCACGGCGCACAAAACAACAACAATAACTACTTCCAGTTTACCTCCACCGACAGGGTATTTCTCGTGGCTGGACTCTGAAAAAATGGCCAGCAGAGGATGCGTCAATCGAAGAGAAATTAGTTTGTCTTCATATGCCACGACGCTTCTCTTGAAGACCACAACCCACGAACTGTACACGCCAAAGTTCCAGCTGACTGCTTGATGCTGCACCTTGTTTCAAGTATCAGGCAGCAGCGCCCACGCGACTCCTTCTCCCCCCAAATTCACTGTGCATATGTTGATAGAAGACAGAAAGATAACAAGGCTGGCGAATGCCTGAGAAAATCTCAGCAGGGTTTGACACTCGCATCCTGAGAGGCAACGGCCAGGAAACAAGAGCAGAAGCAGCATGCCGAGCCAGTCTCCAGCCCCTTAGAAAAGACAAGGATTATTCTAGAGCTGTACAAGACACAGTGGACTATTAAATTACAAGGCGAAAGAAATGTTGTCGAGACTTATGCATGTGAATTTATAGCGAAGTGATCATAGCGACCAAATCGACTGGGTCCAGGGTTGAACCCCTATTTTTTGGGGTTTACTCGACACTGCCGTATACACCCTTCATGCAAGACTGAAGTACCAAATGAACCAACGGGTTTCCAGGCCAAAAATACTCCAAGTCAAGAAGAAGGGACCAATCTAGTTTTATCATGGATCAAATCAGCAATGCCATGCCCCATAACATCTCTAGGATAGTGCTGGTGGCTAGTTATTCTGAAAATGCTCTCATCCACCATTCGACACATACCATGAGGATTGCTTAAAGCAAACAAGTACCATTAGCAACGCAAAGACCAGCCTGGTTCTAGCTCCCTTACGAAAGTTTGACACCCATGCTTGATTCCCGCGATAGAGTTTCACCCAACTCAGGCCTCGACTGTGTGGGCCCCAGTCAGACTCGGCAGCAGCGCACACGACGCATGGCCCTGCTTAGCTCCAAAAATCCCTGTCGATGTCATCTGCAGCTGCAATAACGACTGCAACGTCCATTGATCACATCACGATCACCTCGTCGTTTAGTACAAGATGACTCATCACAGGTGTGAAGCTCTTGGCGCTGATCCCCTCCAAAATTAAGCAACCGTCTCCATCGGATCACTCCACCAGAACCGGCGGACCGGCCATTATGAACCCGCTGCCGGGACAGATGGATCAACAGCAGTATGCGATGGCGCTGGCCCGCCAAAAGCAGATGCAAGCCATGGTCGCAAGGCAGCAACAAGCAGCGGCAGCGAATGCGCATGTTCCAAACTCAGGCACCAACCACCCACCGTTACCACCCGCAGAGATGAACCGGTTACCAGGGGTAGTATACTCACCGTACGACGGGCTAGTGATCGAGCAGCCAACAGACGAGGTGATCGGGGAAATGCCCGAGTATGTGGTTGCGTTTGAGAACGCCTGCCAGCGTGGCCCCATCTCTGCCATCCAGTCTATCGTCTCTGCAGAGCCTCGCTCACCCGCCTTTCTGCACCATGGGTTAAACGTCGCCCTGAGTGCAGGGAATACCGAAGGCGTGCGCTACCTTCTCTCTATGGGCGCGCCGATTGTGCGCAGAACCCCGGCTTGTATCCTTGCTGCCCCACCAGACCAACAAATCCCGCTTTTCGAGGTCTTCTCGCAACATGGTTGGACGCCAAACACCCCTGGCGACTATGGTGCTGTGCTTCTCCCCAAAGTGGTGAACAGCCTCCCGCTGCTCCGGTGGTTCCTGGCACGCGGCGCGAATCCTAATCTAGGCGCTCAGCAGTCCAGCAATGATCCGGCCTGCGAGCCGAGTCTGCAGTCCTGCGCAGCTCTTGAAGCGGCCGCTGCGCATGGAAGCGTGGAAGCCGTGCGAATGATTCTCGACGCAGGCGCCGAGATCAGGCATGGGACTCCGCTTCATTATGCTGCCGGTGCGGTTCCGTCCGGTACGAAGCCGAACGGCGGACCTCAGAATATGGTGCGCGATGCAGAGAATAAGGAGTTTGACATGAGTCGAATCCCGGTTATGGGTTTACTCGTGGAGCGGGGCGCGGATGTGAATCAGCTTGGCGAATCGAGAGTGGTGGCACATCATCCTATCATGTATGCTGCACTGGCTGGAGCCGTTGAGAGGGTGCGATGGTTGCTGCAGCAAGGGGCAGATCCCGAGGCACGAGGAGCATGGGGCAGTGCCGCGGAGTACGTGGCGACCATGGGAAGTGACGAGATGAAGAGGGTGATGGAGGCTGGAATCAGAGCACGCCATCGTCTGTCCGGGGAGCGATTCCCGATTCGACCGCGGGTCAATGGTTAAAAGGTGGATTTGGGCTATCCAAGGCCGAGAGGCGATTAGAGCAGGACGCACACGATGCTTGCACATATGGATTCATAGCTGGTCTAGATGATGGGTGTTAATACGGAACCTTCTAGTATATTATTAGCTTGTGTGTATATGTTGAAAGGTACCTGATTGAGATTGACTTTGTTTTCCACTTACCAAATCGGGTAACAGTAGTTCACGAGCATGTCAACTTGTCGACAACAACACAGCCTCAGCAATTCAAGAATCCTCAGCAGACATCTCGCATTGTCTATAAATAGAACCATACCTCCAGCTTCGCTCAGCAATTCCAGAACAACTACCACATGCCAGCCACGTACAACACCTCCACATGGTTAACCTCAAGACAATCCGTATGCTGAGTCATTACGCACCGCCACACCCCGTAACAGACCACGAGTCCCTGCCTGAGGAATGCAGGATCTCCACTTTCCGCACCCACAGCGTAACAAGATACAAAGTCCTTGTAACAAAAGCCCCACTGTAACAGCCCTTCCAGTGGATCCAAAGAGACCAATTTTTATTATCATTTGAGTAACCGATAGACGACAATCTTCAGCCACAAATCCACCGATCCCCACCGTCTGTCTCCATACGACATGAACAGGCCCAATCCCACGGCTTAGATCCCTCGGGTTTCAGTGCATGGCATTGGACAATTGATTCATCGACGTGGTGGGAACGGGAGGTGATTACTGTAGGACCCGTTAAAAATGTACAGTATGTATAGAGTACATACGAGGAGACACTTTCCACTGTGTTTGTGCCCTTCTATACCCCTTTCCCGTCAGGGGATTGCTGTACTAAGTATTCTGCACTGACGACAGACAAATCCCGACTGCATGGATAGAAGTCCTCCGGTAAACCTTCCACTATAAATGGGATAGTCTAAAGACAACCCAACTACCTACGGAATACGTACAAACACTCCGCAATTGAGCTGACAAGTGCCGATCGCAGCAAGCGCACGTACAATTTCCCTCAGATTTTTTTCTCCTATCAGGAACCACCGTAGGATCTCCGCTGAGCACCGCGGCATCTTAGCGATCGGCAGGGTGGTGGAGACGAACGGGATAGCCTCCCGGCCCTAGAGGTGTACACACAGTAGATACGAAGCCATGCAAAAAGTACCGAGTACGGTGTGCAGGGTACATGTCAATCGACACGAGTACATACTATCCGAGTATAGGTACAAGGAGTCACTCTGTACACACAAGTATTCACCACATCAGACGTCTAACTGGGCAATAACGATTCGTAATGATGAGATCAATCCAGCCCCAGCAATTGTCCGTGTTCGAGTTGTACCAGGGGAAGGGATCAGTCAAAGGATCCGCAGGATCTCGCAGCGGGCAATTATTCATCTATACGACGAAAGGACAATTCATCACCATTCACGTTGAGCTCGAATCAAAGCCAATTAAGTAAAAATTAATACTGGTAAAAATTAAACTCCATCCGATTCATACTTCTCATACCCATAAACCATTAATCTAACTCCTTAATCCAGGGTCAAGAGAGATGTTTCACATGGACAGGAGTATGGGGCAGATGTCAATGACCCACTATGCTCATGGCCCCCGCGTAGGACTTTTGGTGTACCTTCCCCGATTCGATCGAGCACCGGGAGCTTGAGCCGGGACCAATTGGCGGAGCCAATTGGCTTTGTTTTTTGTTCCCGGTAGCAAATTGAACTCCTTTGATTGGGGGCAACGACGCACGAATCATTCTGTGTTGCGTGTGTTTTCATCTATCTCCCTTGTCCACAGGCCCCATCACCCCCGTTTCCGAGCAGTGAGGAGATCAGTGCGAGTGGGTTGGGGTTTGAATTGAATTTTCTTTTTTGTCAATAAGTTTCATCCCCGGCTACTTTCGTCTAGTGGAATGTGCTTTGGGAATTTTGTTAAGCTTTTATGTCAGGAAAAAAGTTGAGGAACAGAATTTGCGTCGAAATGTTTTTTATAAACTAATTTCTATGATAGTGTACAGTCCACATCCCATAATGTACAATTTTCCAGATTATACACGCAAGCCAAATGCGCAAGAAAGAAGAAAAAGAGTGTGTACACACCGCGCCTCCGGAAATAATAGCACCAGCCAATGCAAAAAGTACACCATGCAAGAGACATCATCGCGTCAAATCGTACAAGGAGGAATGATAATTATACAGCATAACAGTTGGGGGTCGTATCAAACATGAAAAGCCGCAAGCGAGGGAAATAAACATGACAGCCCCATACACACAATTACTCGCCAGCGAATTTTGGTTTCCCGTTATGACGGAGAATGCGCCAGGATCAAAGATGGGTAAGACAAGGCGCCAGATTACCCGCACACGTCAGGCCAGGTAGGGGGGTGGAGGATGGGAGCTGTCCTGTGGACGGACGGCTGCGTCATCCTTCATCGATCGTCGACGTATATTCGACGTCAGACGAGGAGATGTGGATTCTCAAGTGGAGTCTGCTCCCTGGGACATGACGTCAGCGGCCCGGGGTGATCAGGCCACAAGGCCACAACCCCGACAATCCGATAGTCCCGAAACGGAAGTTGGTACCGACGATCTGGGTCTGAGTGGGTCACTTCGCGATCGAAGCTACTGGTGACGTCATGGTAAAACGAACAAAGGTTCTTCGTCATGGTGATGATCGGCAGAGCTCAGTCTCTGCCCCGGCGACGCTGCTTGCCGGGCCAGTCCACTTCTGGATGGACCACGCGCATGTGTCGGGTCAACGCATCGTTGCGGCTAAAGGTCTTCTCCTCGGTGCACAAGTGGCACCGCACCTTTTGCTTGCGGGCATTATGGATGGTGTCCTCATGGCGCGTCAAGTCGTAGGGTCGCGAGAAGACTGAATTGCAAGGCTTGCCCGTAGATGGATTGATACGCTCACATTTGTGTGGACCCGCCTGGGAGTTCCGAAGCGTAGTGTCGCGGGTAATCAAATGTCCACCGGGAGTAGTCTGCCGGTGTGCCTCGCGCTTATGTCGTTGCAATTTGCCCGGAGACTCGAATCGGAGAGTACAACCGTGATAGGTGCAGGTGTAGGTGCCGGCATCCGAAGTGGTGTTACTAGGGCGGCTGATGCCTTCAATGCTGGGCACCTTGGCCTGAGGTGTCATATCCACCGAAGAGTGCGAGTGCATGTCGCTGCCATTGGAATCCACACGGGGGAGCGAGATCGGAAACTCGGGAGTTTGCTGCAACAGATTTGGTTGCGAGCGCTGGGGCTGCGGGGCGAAGGGGAACGACGGTTGCTGCACTGTCACGTACTGGGCCGGGAACGCATCCATCGAAGTCAATGCCTGCGGCCGCATGGAAGAGCTGCTCTCGCGGCGCAGACCCAGGGCATCTCCCAAATTAAAGTCAGCCTGTTGAGGAGGGAAGAGCGATGGCATCGCGGCTTCCTCGCCCTCGTTAAAGTCCAGAACGGCGTCCTTTGGAGACATGGTCTTGAGATCACCCTGGCTCGCAGAAGGTGCCATGCCCTGGGGCAAGGGGACGCTGGTGTTCATCTGCGATTGCAAAGCTGGCGCATTCATGTCACCTGCAAACGGAGAACTCGGCCGGAATGGTGAGCGCTCGCGCTTGATACCCATGGCGGGAGACTGTGAGCGGGCAGACATGTGGCCTTGGTTGGCGGCCTGCAGGCGATCGGCAATGGTGTTGCGCGGGGCCATCATGTTCTGGTTCGCTGGCTTCGACATCTGCGGAGCGGCCATAATTACAGGGTTGTAGAGTTCATCTTGGTAAATGTCGGAGATGGTGCGATTCAATTTGGGGACTCCCATCATGTTGCCGTTGCTGTATTCTGAAGGCGCGACAGTATGTGAGTACTCGGCCATCCACTGGTCAGAATAGAATTGATTCTCACCATTCGTCATTGTCTTCGATTCGTCCAACTCGTCTAAGTTGTTATGCGGGGTGACGGGTGAATTATGGCTCAGCGACGAGACCGAAGTGGCCATGGAGGAAAAATCGCCCGGCTGATGCGGGGGAGATGCTTGCTGTTTCTGCTGCTGCTCCAATATGGCTTTTCTCATCGCCGACTCGGCTTCCGCATCATGAGTCGATGGGTCGATATTTTGGAAGGGAGCTGCGAGGAACGAGTTTTGGATCGGTGTCTGGACGGGCGTGGGCAGCGGCTTGGCTGAACTTGTTGACCGTCGATGCGCGTTCGGCGATGCAGCAGACTGCCCCGATGGCATTGACAGTGTTGAGGCAGAGCTGGGCGAGGCCTTTTGGGGGAAAGGAACCCGCGCGGGGCTCAGCAACTGCAAGTTGCTGTCCCAACCCTGGTTGCTCGGAATAGACTGTTGTGCCAACATGGAGCAATAGTATTGTGGATATTGCGACAGAAAAGATGATTGTGAATCAGAGTTGTGAACGTCCATCGACGGGTTGTATGACGAGGCTGGGGTCATGGAAGGAGCCCCGAAAGACTGACTATCGGAAGTGGAAGGTGGGTTGGGAATCGAGAAAGTCGGAGAGGAGAAGGACGGCGAAGAAGGGTTCGAAGAAGGTGGAGATGCAAATTGTGGTTGATATTGAAATGGAGGTTGTAGACAAGAGTCCTCCGTTAGCTCGTGATGGTCTTCGTTTTTGAACGGATCGATGAGGAAACCCTGACGTGGATACGCAAGCATTATGGTATCACGTAAAGGTAGTCGCCACCGAGGACGGCGAGCTTTTTATAAAGAGAATTCCGACGGCTCAAGATCCGAGAGATCCTTGGAAGCAGACTGGGGGATTATCAAGTCTGGGTCAAAGATTATAGCGGAAGAGTCTGGAAACGTCGAGAGGCTCGTGATCGAGGAAAAGAATGGGACAGGTAAACCTTAATGGGCGAGAGTTGAAAGGGAAAAGTTTGGTTCTGGAGGGTGACTCGATCGGAAGTCTTCAGGGTTAGATGATATAGGATCAGAAAGTAATGGGTCCGAAGGAGGAGCGCGGGACAAGGGACTTTTATGGTGAGAATGGAATGACGTTAGTCCACATAGAACGGCGAGTCCGACTTGTAAACCCGAAATACGGATATTACGGCTGTATTTGACGCTTGACCAAATCGGGCGATAGACTCGTACACGGTATTTTTTACGATTTCCCACCGGGATCCACTGATCTGCTTAGGGACTGGGGTTTAGGATTTCCTCTTTCTTTTACATGATGATTAATAATAATATTGACCTCAAAATTTCATATTTTTTTGATTAGATGGAATGGAGATGTGGCTGTCAGCCACATTCTGATTACATTCTGATTGGGTTTCCTCCACAGTATGAAATCACGAAATCACGAAATCACTACGAAAACGAGCATAATTAAATCAGGAAAGTACATTTCAAAATAGAAACCAATGCCCTCTGACTCCTACCCGTATGAATCACGCTGGTTCTGCTCGGAAGTCCCTCGGAGCACAGATATCCGATCTCCGATACCCGGCTTGAGACTGCGCCATGTACACGTGATACCCCATGAACAACTCAGTGGTGACTGCGCCACACCCTGTGGCATTCGGAGGCATTCTCTTCCGCGGGGTAGTGGATAGTGTCGATCAATTTAGATCGGTTTCTCCGTACCTAGGGTCAGCTGGACAGTGCCTGACTTCCTCAGGAATCTCTCAGTTTCTACTCTGTACAGGATATACTTCGTACTGAGATCGTACGATTGGGAATAGACAGCCGAGTCGGATCCGGCCGTCTCATGGTCACATGGTGTCTAGTTTCTTTGATGGTAAATTTTGTCTTTTTTTTGGTCTAGATTTGTGCCTAATGCATGGTCCCAGTATGACTCTTCTCAAAATGAGATAGCGAAGTTGACTCAACTTAGACCGTTGGGAAAGGGATGAAAAGAAAATTCTGTCCTGCATGCCTCGGCAGTCTAACCGAACTTTCAGGCCCAAATCCGCTAGCGTGGTCGGAGCCGAGTTCATGCAGCTAAAATAGTATCGTGAGCATCTTTTCATACGATCGGGATCCGGGAGACAAGGCCCAAGTGTTTCAACCCGTCCATGTGATGGGATATGCACGGTACATTGCAATCCAAATGCCGATTGTCCCGGTCGGTATTGACCCGATCAGGCCCGAATTCGAATATCCAAACATTCCCTGGAATTATTTGCGAGACAAGAACTTGAACTGGTGACAATAACAATCATACCACATTTATCACTTGGTACCTTGGTAGAGTAGAGTTCTACTTCGACACATCGAAGCGAGACAAAGCATCACAACATACAATCTCCCGATCTTTGCATATTCACCTTCTCCATTGGGAACTGTCATCAGCTTGGGTTGACAAGACTCCTGCATGCGACCGACAGATTTTTCTTCCATTCTTCTGCTCTTCCATTCCTTTCGGCTTGAACATGCCGAGTCGAGACAATGTCAGCACCTTAATCGGGCTGGCCGTGAGATCCCAGCCCGATCCGCGTCCTAAGCGACAACAGCAGTCCTGCAGAGCAGATTTAGAACAGACACTAATGCAGACTGAAAAATTTTTGGATGCAAATGATTGGCCGAGACCGACACAGCCACGCATTCTGGTCGGCGGAACCGCCGTTGTACCCACTAGTAACATCGCTTGATCGTTTTCTAGAATTCTTCTAGTGTCGTTCGGTTCCGCGGCATCGGAATCTCCGTCCTGCATGTGTGATCTTTTTTGGTCTTTTCGTTTGCTTTCCTTGGCTTTCAGGTTGCATCTAGCCGGAGCGATTACTTTCGAGGTGGCATGTCAGCATGGATTGGATGGAAGGGGACGTTGCACACCGGGAGCAAGTGATGCCCGAGTTGACCCGGCCAGTGGTGTGGTCTTCTCGGCGGATTTTGACTTGGTCCCTGGATTGTTGGGAAGGCACTTGAATGTATTTTTAGAAATGCATCTTCAGAGATTTACTGTAGTAGCGTTTTGACCCGGACTGCTTGTGTCCGCGCAAGGGATCCGTCCAAGGGATCATGTTGTCGGGTTGCCTATTGCGGATATATGTATACTTTACCTGTTGCCTTTCCGCACGTACACCCCTAACAAAGTCTAATACTCGAGCCAAGAGAGACACTCCGCGGAACTAGGAGCTCATTCGAGATTGACACAGGAGCCGACCAATCTAATTCGATGGACTGACGACCCGGATGCGTATCCCTCGCTCCGGTGAATCAAGACTCAGCTGAGTTCAATCAGACGCAGTCCAATCAAGGCTAACTGCAGCATGAAGTCGATCAATCGCTTACTTCTGATAGGATACTCGCGTTAGTCCCGGTGGCAAGCCCAGAATGATCGACTTGTCCACGCTAATCTGAGACATGGACCTCGAACAACGTGGTGAAAGTAGTAAAAGATCCACTGTATTCCCGTTGGTATCCAGTCAGACCAATGGACAGTGGTTGTGCACCTTGATTCCATTGACACCCCGCGTTCATGCTAAACCAGACCGAGGAGGTCGTACTGCTTGAGTATCAACCCTAGTAATTTTGAGATTCAAATTCGTTCACATGATCACGGCTTGATTCGGACATGTTTCCTAATTGAGGCTGATAAGAGGCTCTGAAGAAGTTCGGGTATTTCACGGTTCCTAAAGGTCTGGGCCTTTACCCGGTCTTGTGACCCGCGTGGACCTCGAGCCAGAATGATAACTGATGACTCACCCTAAACCCTTAGATCGTACATTACCATTTGATTGATACGGAAACTTGCAATTGTCTCAGGCATAGTAAATGGTCAGATGGCTGGAAGGTCCTCTACAATTAGTTTAGCTCGAGCCAGATCATATTGTCCTTCACCAGGGACATGGATCGATCATAGTGAATGAAGATACCTTTTTTGAGATGTATCTAACATTCAGCGCTTTTTCGCATCATTCCCTTAGATACTCAGTCGAAAACCTCGAAGCCACCCACATACGACGCGGAACTTTCGGTGGAGTCCATGTAAAGTTCCACATCATGAACGCCACTGGGTCAGTGGAGAGCCCTGTCGATTCCTGGGGTACTCGGCAGATATGGTGGCTGTCATTTCCCCACGATTAGCTTGTGAAGGGCTTAGATAGTGGAAATAGTATAAACTATACTCAGTCCACCCATCAATAGCGGGAGGACGCAGTAGAGGCAATTTCGCCCGATTTACTGGCTTTACTTGCTCTGCTTCTGCCAGAACACAACTTTAATGCCTAGTTAAAAAATGGTGTAATCAATCACCAGGAACAGAAGGAAAGCCACACCTGAATGGTGAGTGCATGGATTCTCATCTGGGGAATCTGAGAGCAAAGATCGAGGAGTGGGCACTAGCAAGGAGATGGAAGTCCAGAGAAAGCAGAGATTGCTTGTTTGAATTGTCTCTAAGGAGTGGCAGTTCAAGGCTACTGGCGAATTATTTAGCCTGCCAGAATTGAAACAGTCAAAGCTACTATCAACGTCGAAAATGTCATATGTTATTTGAGTGTGTATAAACAAAATCTTCAATCATCATGAGATCAACAGACAGCTAAGACTAGGAAATGCTTTTTCCTGCACTCGTTATATTTTTTGTCTGATTATGCAGACGTGCCCATCACAGCATCCTATAAAAATCAGTACAAGATAATGGAACGATGATGGAATGAACGACTTACCCTGGCGACATGGTAAAGCGGGGTGATTCCCGTCCAGTGGATAAACTGCTTAAGTTAGCACCAAATAGTATATCAAGCTCGTTCCAGAATACATACCTGGTTCACCCCCTGACCAACCAGAACCTCCAGTCCGGGGATGGTCTTCCACCCCGAATCAGAAGCCAGCTGCATCAACGCTGTTACAGCGGGCTTGTAGGCCATCTCGAGGAGAACTCGGGGCGACTTGTCATCGATAGACTTGCCAATGGAAGTACCGTCCTCTTTCTGGGCGCGTGAGAACATGTGACAGAGAGTCTCCCGCATAGCAGGGTCGATGGGACGATCGGCTGGGATAGTACCAACAGCGACCTTGGGAAGAAGATCCAATTGTTCGTGATGGTCGACAATGCGGATATTATAGCTGGTTGGGAAGGTCGAAACCATACCCTCGAGCTTGCTGGCCGTACGTCCGACGACATAAATGGGCGAGAATCCCATGTGGTGGAGGGCAAAAATGGCAGCGCGGGCGGTACCACCGCCACCAATGACAACGGCACTTTCGGTGCCATCAGAGCCAAAGACACCTTCATTGCGCAAGCTGTGGACCATGCCCTGCCAATCGGTATTGTATCCGACTAGACGCGCGGGCTTGTCTCCATTCGACACGGGGACGATGGTGTTGACGGCGCCAATAATTTCAGCCTCTTGGGCGACTTCGTCCAGAAGAGGCATGATGTCTAGTTTCAACGGAATGGTGACCGAGGCACCACCGAAATCAGACGACCGAATAAATTCCCTGACATCTTCCACATTGGCAGTCTCAAGGCGCCCGTACTCATGAGGAAGACCCATCTCCCTAAAGAGGGTGTTGTGGAGGGCGGGCGACCGCGATGCTGAGACGGGCGAGCCAAATACGGCGAATTTCTCAGCCTTGATCTCGCCCATCAGAGAGAGACCTCGGCGGATTTCCGTGGCAGACAGCTGGCCGGGTGCTGCCTTGAAGGGAAGACTTGGGTGAGACACAGGGGTCATGAATCCGTTCAAAATGCGGCTCAGTTGACCCTTGTCGCCCATGTTGATCGCAATTAATGGAACATCATGGGCCTCTTCCGCCCAGAGCTTGAATTTCCTCAATGCAGTGTTGTCATCCAAGCTGTCAGCAACACCAACAAGTTTGATCACATCGCCGTACTCCAGAGCACGGTTATAAGATGGGATCCAAGACATATTCGCCCATGACAACTTTCCTTGCGGGTCGTGGTGGGAGGCAATGATTTTTGAGTGACCCTTCATATCAGTGACGGCCTTGAGCATCTCATCTGGGAATGCAATCTCGAGATCCACAAATTCGCAACCAGAGCGGAATGCCAAGCGGTACAGTTGAACTGCAGCTTCATGAGCATCGTCCGGGAAGCGACCACCTTGACTCTTGGTACGAATGGTGAAGATAAGAGGAAGCGTCACTTGCCGTCGGAGGAACGACATCTGCTCAGCGACATAATCAACAGAGGGAATGTCACTATCTGAAGCCGGATCTTTGAGGAGATCCACCCGTAATTCCACGGCATCAGATCCAATGCAAGCTTCACCCAAGACATCACTACAGGGACGCAAATCGGGCAAAGTCAAAGAAACGAAGAAGGAGTGCTTCTTCTTCTTGATTGAGCCGAGAGTGTCAGTTTGCCCAGTCACAACCCGCATGAACCGGTAGAAATCTTCGGAAGCCAGGGCAAGCTCTGTGTTGTTGGAGTGTTGGCTGTAATACTGAATATTGCTGCATTCTTGGAACCAGGGTTTTCGACGCAGCCACACGCCCATCATGTCTTCAACATAGGCAGGCCGTGTCTGATCAATCTGCAAGAAGTCCATGACTTGCTGGATATCACGCATGATCAGAAGAACATTACCCTTGTTCTTGTGGTAATCAATCAGAAGCTTTCGTGCTTCTGGGATTTCCACAACACCACCGCCGCAAGCGAAAACGTAACCGTTGGGCCGGTCCTGCATGGTGCGTTGCAGCAGAGCTAGCTCTGCGTCACGGAAGCCCTGCCAACCGTGCTGTTTGATCATGTCCGGGATAGTTGTGCCTTCCGTCGTCTCAAGCTCGGTGTCAAGATCGATGAAGGGGCGATTAAGACTTTTTGCAACCCATTTACCGGTGGTGGTCTTTCCAGCACCGCGCATGCCAATGATGAAGACTGAAGCACTAGCCTTTTCCTCATGGGTTGAAGTAGCCAGCTCATCTTCTTTGAGTTCCTTGCCCTCAAGGTTGACACCAAACAGTTGCCTCTTCGTGTCCCACCAGCCGGGCCATGTCTTGCCGACACACTCTTTCTCGAGGATAAGGGTGGACCGAGGGGCCACCAGTGACAAGACACTGAAGCTAAATGCCACACGATGATCGTCGTAACAGAAGATACCCCCCGAGGGTTGACGAAGGGTGGAACGCTCAATACCGTCAATCTCGATACCGTCTTCATGCTCCCGGCAGACCACTCCATACTTAGCCAATTCGTCTTTCATGGCTTTAATGCGGTTGCATTCCTTTACACGCTGATTTGCGATTCCATAGATACGGGTTGTGTGATCGGTACCATCACCACGGGCAACAGCGGCGAGAACAGATGCAGTGAGGAAAGCGTCAGTCATTGGCTCCATATCAACATTTGGGAGAGGGCGAAGAACACCATTGGCAGGTCCAGTGACGGTGGTGGAATGATCAGATTGCTCGACTGTGCAACCCATCGGCTTGAGTACATCGACTGCGAAGCGAGCATCGCCTTGAAGTGACTTGGAGCCAATATTGGGGACGGTGCATTTGGTACCCGTAATGGCCGCAATTGCCAAAGGGTAAGTAGCAGAGCTGGCATCGCTCTCAACAACATACTCAGCAGGGTTCACGTAGTTGCCCTGAGGAATGTGGTAAGTGTGTTCTTCCGTGGCGGACCTTTGTACATCGATTCCGAAGGATCTCATCATTGCGGTGGTCATATCGATGTAAGGCTGAGAGATGGGCTTGCCCCCAACTAGCTTCAAGGTCACCGGCTCCTTGGCATAAGGCGCGCACATGAGTAACGACGAAACATACTGAGAAGACACTTTGGCGGCCAGGTTGATTTTGCCGCCAGCGAAACCACCAGAAGCGGCGATCTTGAGAGGCAAGCTACCCTTACGCTCCAGGTATTCAACGCCGGCCCCGTTCGCGGTAAGTGCATCAACAAGATCGCCGATAGGTCTTTGCTTCATTCGGTTATTACCGGTCAAGATACTCGCGTCAACACTACTCGGGGTAGCAAGAGTTGCCACTGTCGTCAGGAATCTGGAAGCAGTTCCGGCATTGCCCAGATACAGCGCTGAGGGGCTAGCGGTGATCTTGCCTCCTTGACCATTTACAACAAGGACCTCACCCTCTTCCTCCCAAGAGAAGGTGGCAGCTCCAAGTCGCTCCAGAGCGTTCAACATGACTTCGGTGTCATCGGAATGAAGAAGGTTCTTGATCCGACAGGTGCCCGAGCCCAGTGCGGCAAGCACAAGAGCGCGGTTCGAGATGCTCTTGGAGCCTGGAGGAGCACAGGTTACATTGAGATTGCTGGGAACTCCAGGATGTACCTCAATGCTGGGTGCCAGAACAACGCCGATGTCCCCATTCGAGACAACGCTAGCCTTGGGCTCATATGTACGACCAATCGCTGACAAAAGCACAACTTTCTTCTTTGGACCAT
Organism: Penicillium sp. PG113-03A; assembly: GCA_037042135.1. Taxonomy (NCBI): domain Eukaryota; kingdom Fungi; phylum Ascomycota; class Eurotiomycetes; order Eurotiales; family Aspergillaceae; genus Penicillium; species Penicillium sp. PG113-03A. The sequence continues at coordinate 385,828 of JAXQJW010000154.1, forward strand.
CATTCTTTTTATCCAAAGCCATGTTGAAGAGTAGTTGATCCACGGAGCAGTGTTTGTCGGCAGTCAACTTCCGTACTCGCGAATCCTTCATTGACGTGGGCAGACCATAGGCCGCAATGCATTTGACTATACGTGCAACAGCCACTCCCTTCAAGATACCCAAGTGTCGGGCTAACTCAGCCTCCTTCACCATGCCGATGGCAACACACTCTCCGTGGAGGATCTGAGGCGTGAGAATGGCCTCGATAGCGTGCCCAATAGAGTGACCCCAATTGAGCAAATTGCGCAGACCACCCTCGCGCTCATCAGCAGAGACGACGTAGGCCTTGTGACGTGCGGAAGCTAAGATCCGGGCCTTCAGGATATCCCGAATGCTGTCGAAGCGACCCTGACCAGGCTTCGCCTCGCTGCGCGCAGCTCCAAGAATGGCGTCTGCATTATCTTCTAGCGCCGTGAATTCCTCCTCACTTGAGATAGCTGCTGTCTTAATCACCTCGGCCATGCCGTTAATGAATTCTCGAACAGGAAGTGTTTCAAGGAATTCGAGATCAATATAGATCCTTGACGGCTGCCAGATAGACCCAATCAAGTTCTTTCCAAGTGGAGTATCAATAGCCGTCTTGCCGCCAATGGAAGAGTCCACCATAGCTAGAAGCGTCGTCGGAACCTGAACATAGCGCACACCACGCATATAGGTTGCGGCAATAAATCCAGTGAGGTCACCGATCACCCCACCACCCAATGCAATGACAACGGTATCTCGGCCACATGGCGGGCTTTGGCTTAGCATCCAATCTTCAACATCGGCTTTGGTCTGTCGGGATTTGGAGCTCTCTCCTGGCGCAGCATGGTAGACTAAGAGGCGCGGGGTAGGCGAGACAGAAGCGGCGGCGGCATCGAAAGCCTTCTCAAAACCAGGTGTATAAATCGAACCAAGATTGGTATCGGTAACAAGGACGTAGGTAGTCGAGGGCAAGCCATTGATCAGGTCCTTTGCGACGTAGTTGCGCCACAGGCCAAAATCAGCGACGATGCTCTCCCGACCCAGGATACTGATCTTGGTGGGCTCGGTCATGGTGACAGGAAATGGCGAACAATGAAATTCCGAGAGGTGCAGGTTCTCTGCTCAATTCATTATTCTGCGATTGTCAATATCAACTTTGGCCAAAAAGTTCCTGGGGATTTGACTGTTTTCCCCCCACCGGCGGAGCTAGCGATGCAAGGTGCACATATACTCGGGGTGGAATTGAGAATTGCTTGCAGCCATGGGACCAGAGGAAGGACTGACCTGGAATTCCAGCACCAAAAAATCAGCGTAATACCAGCAGATGCAGCCGGCCAGGAAGATGCTGGAAAAAAGTGCATCTTGACTCAATAATTCTTTCCCCTCCGACTTCGCGGCAGTTTCATCACCGCCTTTTGACTCAGGACTATTTTCATGGATGACTCATCTTGTTTGGATCCGTGCCATCAACGAACTATAAAAACCCCTCGCATACTTTCTATAGACCATTTGTTGCTATTTGAGCTTCGCCAATGCGCTTGCACCTAGCTGGTGTGTGAGGATCAGTATTTGATGCAATGCATCAAAATTACGATTTTGAAAGTCCGTAGAGAAGAAAGAGAAAAAAACTCCAGGCTCCGATAGGTTGTATTTTTACATCAAGACAAGACCAAACGCCGCTCTCCCCTGAATCTCCCACCAAGATATCCTTGTCCTTGACATGCAGTGAGCAGAGCAAAGGTCAAAGTGTATCCACTAATAACGCCCGTAACCACCATTGCCACCCCGGCCTCCATGGTTACCGTAGTGGTCACGGTTCTGGCCGCGGAATTTACCACCACGGTAACCACCTCTCCCTCGGTTGTCCGGGGTACCATAGCCAGGGTGGTGTCCTCCGTAAGGACCCTGCTGACCATAGTAGTCTCGAGGTGGTGGGGGACCCTGGCTGGGCGGGTAGTAGGACATTCCGCCCCGTGGAGGTGGAGGGGGACCGCGTGAGTAATCGCCAGTGCCCTGCACAGGAGGAACCCATCCTGGTGGCATCATTGGCATACCAGGCGGGGGCGGACCTCCAAAACGCGGATCGAGGTGGGCGGCGAATGGGTTTGGGCGATCTGACCCATAATCCACGCGACCACCTCGTCCTCTTCCGTTAAGCGGGGCGCCGCCAAATGACCGACCGGAATGCTGAGCTCGACCCTTGGTGGCACGAATATCAGCTGAGTTGAGCATAGGTGTCGCAAATTTGACACCGCGAAGAAGCATGGACTTGTGGACGTGCGACGATTTGGGAATCGTGTAATTGACGCTGAAGTATGTGTTAGCATGGAAGCCTTGCACCAAAGGTAAGACGAAAACTTACGTGAGAGAGCGATCATCATCGAGACCCGGCATACCATATCCATCCAATGGTGAGTTCAGTGAACCATGAGGTATGTAGGTTTCGTTGCGCTCCACAATGCCACCTAAGCCCTCGCTCACGCGCATGTTGAGTTTATACTGCGCGGGCCCAGGCTTTTTGGAGTAGAAATTGGCGGCCAAGTCTTGGTATAAGGGATGCTGATCAGAAAGCAAAAGCACTTCCTTGCCGTGGGTGTTGCGACTCCGTTCATCCTCGGTGAGAAGAGGGTATTTCTTTTCCATCGCCGCCAAGAGACGTTTCTCATCAATGAACGGGAGCAAGATCACGCCCTGCCACGCGAACTTCTTGCCATTCAAATCGACAGCAAAATCCTCGGGATAAAAATCGATTATCTCGCTCGTGGGTTCGCTCATAAGAGGGTGAAACACCGCGGGCAGCGCATGGTTAGATGATGCCGGCAAGACTCCCATTAATTGTTCGAATGGTTTGAATGGCTTGCCCTTATCAAAATTGGTTTCCATGTCACCAATGTCCACAAAGTCTGCCGCGAATGGAGCGTAGTGATAGGGGTAATACCACGTCCAAGAAGGACACCCTTGGAAGTAGTAGAGTAAAACCCAAGCAAGGCCCTCCGCATATGCACGCGCAACTTTGTGACGGAATTCATGATCTTGTGGGTCAACGCCAAACTTCTGCTCATAATACCGATCGGCATATCCGGGCTCCCAGAGTTTGACTGTGTCTTCTGGCATTTGGTCATCCTTGGCTTTGACAGGGACGGGAGGCGAGTCTCTACCGGGAGTTCCAGGCTCCTCTGTCTCCTTGTCCTTCTCTTCTGTCGCCACATCAGCCTTTCTCTTCCCGAGGATCGAGGGCGATGTTTGCTCCGGAGTATCGTTGGAAGATTGACCATTCTCAACCGAGGTTGAACTTTCGTCTGCAGTCGGCTCACTCTGAGAGCCCTTCATAAGTTTGCTCTTGAGCACAGCTGCTGCACTCTTGTTCTCCATGTTGGCACGGTACACAGCACCGCGATTTGTAACCATGCTGTGAGTTAGTTCCCTGGTTTCCTTACTCAAATGCCCGCGACCAGGAGTGATCAATTCCAAACCGGCCGTGGGATCGGGATCACCGCCCTTGCCGCGCGATCGATTGTGGGACGGAGAGTCGTACACGGGAGAACTTCGCCTACGCTTTTGAGCGCGTTCTTCGTTGCGAGCCTGATCTTGCTCTTTGCGTCTCTTTTCGTTGGCAGCCTTTCTCTCCTCGGCCTGCCTTCGGCGACGGAAGATAGCGTCCTCCTGCTTAGCAAGGCCTTGCAAGATAATCTGTGCTCTTTGGAAGGCAACATGTCCATCCTGTGTCAGATAACCACCCATTGCCGGGAGATTGTCTCGCCAGATGGCAATGAGCGTGTCAATACCGTTCTCGCGGATATCCAAAGAGGGCAAGTGAGGCAAGAAATCGTTTCCAACAAAGAAACACATGAAAACCCAATCATCTAGCGCTCGTTCAAGATCAAATGGGAATGGTTGTTGGGGGACGTGTAATTCAGCTGCCAGATATTCTCTCAATACGGAGACGTGGAGCCAAATAAATGGCTTCAATGGGACTGCATTTTGCTTCTCATCAAATTCACCACTCTTTTCCTTGGCGCGACCCGTGCACTCTTCGGCTTTGTGTCCAGGCTGACCACACAGTTTACAAGCTCGCGGCCTCGATTCTTGGAAAAATACATCTTCACGTAGAACCCGGAAATGAGGCTCATGAGTCGCAAGACCCAGCATGATGAGATCGGCATCCTTTCAAACTCGACGTTAGTTGTGAGCAGCGAAGGGGAGAAGGAAGGGACCTCACCAATCCGTAAATGACATGACGAGTATTGGGATCATGCTCTGGCGATGCCCGCTGCGATCGTACGAACTCCATGATCTTGTGCTCTCCTTCTCCAGGAACAGTAGCATCCGAAATGATGATTTTCATCTACGCCTGTTAGTACTCGCACATCGAAAATCGGTGTATAATCTTACCTTCTCCCAAGCCGGGTCGGTATTGAGCTTGTAGGCAATCCAGTAGCGCAATGAAGCAGCAAGAATATCCATGAAGGGAGTGCCTGGTGTGATAACGTTGCTATCCCATGTCTTCTGGACGACTTCCTCCTTCATGACTTCGTCCTGAGACTTGTGGCCTTGCTGCTTGGCAAGTAGCTTTTGTAGCTCTTCTTTCTTCTCGTCATTTTCTCGGGCTTCCTGCGCAGAGCGAAATCGTCGCGCGCGTTGTTGGTTCATCTTCGCTCTCGGTGCGACACCATCTATAGATAGACATTTTGAGTCAGCCATTATTGAACGACATCAAATAGATTCGCATTAAGCGCGGGACCTCTGCATACCGATGGCAATCATAAGAAGTTTTCTCGGGCGGACCATGTTGACAACTCGATCGGTATATTTGAAGATCTCCAGCATCATCTCCTGCTCATTCGCTGGCGGAGGTCTACCCTCCGGATGGGTGCACGGATGGACAATACCGTTCATGTCCAGGTATAGGTTGTCCATCTCTTCGCCATTCGGATTCGGGCCCGTGGTGTCGACGGGGATTTCCTCTCCGTTCACTTCCTGCGGCAACTCCTCGATCACCGAGGAGATGATCTTCGGATACTTGTTCGAAAGCCATCGGAATAGCGCTGGGACACCCATTTTGGCGATGCGACAACTTGGCGGGTATCAGGTCGCTTTGACTCGGCGCGCGGTTTGAACAATGAATGTGTCGGCTACGGACTGGGTGACACGCAGTCGCAGAGTGGTGAATATCCAGACACTCGGATTCCCATATGGCTGGCGCCTGTAGCACCAGATCGATTCAAGGTGCAACCGTGTAAGAAATCACGGCGCAGGGAGGGAGTGTTGAAAGAAATCGGAAAGTCTCTGCGGCGAGATGATTATTTCCGGGCGGTCGGCATTTTGCGTTCTGCGCTCCCGGCCAAGATCGGCATTAGCCCCCTTTGGTAGTGGAAGGCCAGCTTTACTGTACCTCCGTGTTTAGCTCCGACTTCCTTTCCTCCCCTCGATGATCCCCGATTCCTAGGCCTTGGTCGGCGGTGACCATGAAACTGCGATTTACCTGCGATGTTCCGAATTCTCGAGTCGCAAGCTCCGGCCAAACAAACGGCAACGGACACAATTGACGTCCTGAGCAGTAGGCTGCAGAGCGCTACATTATTGGAGGATCGACGCGCTGCCATTCAAGGCTTGAGAAGCTTTGCAAAGCTCTACCCTGCATCAGTTGCCTCGGGGGGTTTACGATCGTTGATCAGCAGCCTACGAAACGATGGTGAAGATGTCGACACTACCAAGGTGGTCCTCGAGACCTTGTTGATGCTATTTACACCGGATGAATCGAGTGTTAGTGTCATGATACAGATTACACGCGACCATTGGATTGCTGACAATGAATCCAGCCTGAAGCGTCAGACGAAATTGCGCTTTGGCTCGCAGATGAGTTCACGCAGGTACGCCACCCCGACCATCCCGTTACGAGCAAGGCTTACTCGGCAACAGCGACAAGACAACATCACTATCCTCCTAGATCTGCTTGAGTCCAGGGACTTCTTTCCACGCTTATACTCCTTGCAATTGATGTCCCACATCTCCAGTGCTCGGCCCGAACGAACTCAAGAGTGCATCTTCACCGCACCACTTGGGATTTCACGTCTTGTGAGTGTACTGGAGGATGCTCGGGAACCAGTGAGAAACGGTAAATTCTTTTAATCGTGGATTAATCGGCAAATGTTGATGTTTTGCGATACACAGAGGCCCTAGTCTTACTTATTGCCTTGACGCCTTCTTCAGAGGAGCTCCAAAAGCTTGTCGCATTTGAAAATGCCTTTGAAATTCTCTTTCGACTGATCAAAGCCGAGGGATCTCTGAGTCATGGAACGGAAGTGGTCGAAGACTGTCTTTCTTTGCTCGCCCACCTGCTGAGGTTTAATATCTCCAACCAGCTATCCTTTTGCGAGACCGGCTGCATCAAGAGAGTAACAGAGCTTCTTGTGGATTGTCAGCTTGTACATGAAGAGGATGAACTTCCTCCGCAATGGACTCTTGTCCAACAGGACAAGAATGTCTGGGGTCTTTTGGCCATCATCCAACTATTTCTCATCCGCGGTGGCATGCGAACTTCTGCCAATCAGATGGCCTTCTGGCAGAATGGAGTCACTGAACAAGTTCTCAGCATCGCATTTGGTCAGAAGTTCAGTGTTAATGTTACGTCAAAGGTAAGATGAGCTGATCATTATCGCCTGTACGATGCTAACTGAAGCAGGCACTAGCAACCTGCGCAGATTTGATTCGAGGCAATTCACCATTGCAAGAGCGGTTTGGCGACATTGAAGTCATCTGGGGTTCTCGCCCACGTGGTGATCAGGCTGTCAATGGCAGTGTGGAGCCAGAGCGAATCAATGTTATCGAAGCATTTTTGAAACTCAGCCTCGAGCCCTCCCCGAACAACTTGCTAGATGCACGCCTCGCAGCTTGTGAATGCATGAAGGCTTTCTTTGCACACCACGCTGGTATTCGCATGCATGTGCTCAGGCGTGCGATCGAAGGGCATACCAGTGGCACAGACCGAATCCCCAACATATTGTCCGTGTTGCTCACGGCGCCAGAATTGCGGGGAAATGCTGATCCATATCAAGTCTGGATGGCCTCTGTTCTCATGTTTCACCTGATCTTTGATGACACTGAAGCCAAGGCCCTGGCTATGAAAGTCACCGAAGGCGATGCTGAGAGTGGCGAAGAGGTTGTGACTAGTGTGCAGTCGGTGGTTGGGAACCTCATTACCGGCTTACAACGTGGTGATGACGAACGGATCACAGTTGGCTATCTGATGCTTCTTTGTGGTTGGCTTTTTGAGGATCCGGATGTTGTGAACGATCTTCTCGGTGAGGGGAGTAGTATTCAGACATTGTTGCAGGAAATCAAACACCAGCGAGTGCCCAGCCGGATAGTTCCTGGTCTTTGCACCGTTCTACTGGGTATAATCTACGAGTTTTCTACCAAAGATTCTCCCATCCCGCGGGTGACGTTGCACAAGTTGCTCCTGGAGCAACTCGGGCGAGAGCAATATATCGACAAGGTCACAAAACTGCGGGAATGTCCTTTGGTCCGTGACTTCGAAGTGTTGCCACAAACATCTGCTGGTCAGCTTGATGGTGGTCTGCCTGAAGTTTTCTTCGATCGCTCGTTTGTGGAGTTTCTGAAAGATAATTTCAGTCGGTTGATTCGAGCTATTGATCGTGAACCAGGATTCGAAATTTCAGTTGTTGCGAATGGTGTTGAGAAGGGAGTTTCGCGGGAACTCGTCGACTCGCTACGAGCAGAACTCGAGGACCGACGTCAGACGGTTCAAAAATTAGAGAGTGATATCGTGGCAATCCAGCGAAAGCTAGATCAGGAACAGTCCGATCATCGCAAGACCAAAGAATCTGGCTCAGTTGAACTTTCGAAGGCTCAGCAGGCCCATCAATCTCTCCTTTATTCACAAGGACAGGAACTATCGAGGCTCGACGAGCAGCACAAGCAGTCACAGAACGAATTGCTTAAGCAGCATGACGAACAGCTTCGTGCAATTGACAATCAATTGAAAGCGGCCTCGACTGAATATGAACGAAAGAGTGCCAAGTTGAAGCAGCATCACGAGCAAGAAGTTGATGGATTACACAAGACCATTCGTGCTCTCGAAGCTGAGCTTTCTAAAGCTCGAGAACATCACGCTGGAGAGGCAGCTAGTCTTCAGAGGATGATTCAAGAATTGGAAAGCACCGTAAAGGAGTCTAAAGAAAGCCACTCTGGTCAAATTACCAATTTCCAGCAAAAGCTCGAGGGTCTGGAGGCCAATTTCGCCTCCAGCAAGAAACAGCACGATGCTGAAGTTTCAGACCTCAATAACACAATCCAGTCCCTTGAGTCGAAACTGGCTGATTCCAAGGGGCAGCGCGAATCCGAGGCCTCGGAATTCAGGGATACCATTGCTACTCTCGAGTCGGAGTTGGCTGCTGCCAGGCAGAAATCTGAAGCCGAGACTGGCGATCTCAAGAGATCCCTCGAGGCTGCCCAATTGAACATGAAAAAGGCAGAGGAAAAGTCCAGCAAAGATATGGAGACTGCCAATGAAGGGCTCTCGTCGAAAATCTCGTCCTTGGAAACACGGGCTAGCGAGGCCGAAGCAAAGACAAAGGAGGCTGAATCAAAAGCCCAGAAAGCGTCACAGTCGCTCAAGGAACTTCAATCTCAACTTGAAAAGGCTCAAGTCGAAGCCAAAGAGAAAGAGGAGGCCCGACAATCAGCCCAATCAGAACTGGATGACTTGCTAATTGTCTTTGGCGATCTAGAGGCCAAGAGAAACCAAGACAAGGTATGCTTGCACTTCCTGGTGATGTTGTGTTTTATTATGAGCGGAGTGACTAATGTTTTATACTTTAGGAACGGCTTAAGGAACTCGGGCAGGAAGTTTCAGAAGATGAAGACGACGACGAAGAAGAATAGAGGGTGTTTTGTCAAGTCCATAGCCAGCGAAGTACTGTATCTCTCGACCTATACCCTCAACGCTCTCCTGATCATTGTGAAATACATAGAAGGCCAAGGAGAATACCAGCAGCACAAACCTTGTCAATGCAGGATGTCTTCTAGTGAATATTTTCTTGATCTCCCTTTGTCTGGGGTATAGTCCATGTGCCAAGTAAAGAAGGCGGTCAGACGGAAGGGGCAGAAATCAGTAGTTAGTGGGATGGTGGGGTGAGTCACTTATTTTTACTGCTTTGTTACTCCCGATTGTGGAAAGTGTTTTCCTCTGCGCCCACCATGTCGATCGATTTTCCCGCCGAGGAAGAGGTTATCCTCAAGCGGTGGAGAGAGATTGATGCTTTCAACCGCCAGGTTGAGCTCACCCGAGGCAACAAACCATACACTTTCTACGATGGCCCTCCCTTTGCGACAGGCCTTCCGCACTATGGCCATTTGCTGGCATCCACGATTAAAGACATCATTCCGAGATACTGGGCGATGAAGGGCCATTATGTCGAGAGGCGATTTGGTTGGGACACGCATGGTGTTCCCATTGAATATGAGATCGATAAGAAGCTCGGCATGTCCGGTCTGGAAGCGGTCGAGAAGCTCGGAATTGAAAAATACAATGAGGAGTGCAGAGCGATTGTCATGCGATTTGCATCCGAATGGCGTCAGACTGTTGAGCGATTGGGACGCTGGATCGATTTCGACAATGACTACAAGGTGAGCTTCTTTGCCTTGACGTGTTGTACCCCTGTATGAGCGTCTTTCAACGCTTGCAGTATGCTGAAATTATATAGACCATGAATCCCTCATTCATGGAGTCTGTTTGGTGGGTTTTCAAGCAGCTGTTCGACAAGGGTCTGGTCTACCGCGGCTACCGTGTGATGCCATACTCCACCGCGCTCAATACTCCCCTCAGTAACTTCGAAGCGCAGCAGAATTACAAGGATGTGCAGGATCCTGCTATTGTTGTCACATTCCCACTTTTGGATGATCCAGAAACCTGCTTGCTGGCATGGACGACCACCCCGTGGACCCTCCCTTCGCATATTAGTCTGTGCGCCAACCCGACCTTTGAGTATGTGAAGATCTACGATGAGGCCACCAAGAAGCACTACATCCTCCTTGAGGCTTTGCTCCGAACCATTTACAAGGACCCAAAGAAGGCAAAGTTTAAGATTGTCGACCGCATCAAGGGTTCCGACATGCTGGGTTGGAAGTACCAACCTCTCTTCGACTATTTCTACGAAGAATTTAAAGACTATGGCTTCAAAGTGCTGAACGATGAATACGTCACGGCTGAAGATGGTGTTGGTCTAGTCCACCAGGCTGCGGCATTCGGTGAGGACGATTACCAGGTTGCCGTGAAACACGGTGTTATTAACGAAACCCGTGCTCCTCCGAACCCTGTCGATGCACAGGGTCTCTTTACGGCGGAAGTCCGAGACTTTGCCGGACAACACGTGAAAAATGCCGACAAAGCCATCATCAAACACCTTAAAGGCACTGGCCGTATCCTAGTCGATAGCCAGATTACTCACAGTTACCCATTCTGTTGGCGCTCTGATACCCCTCTGATCTACCGAGCTGTACCTTCGTGGTTTGTGAAAATCGAACCTATCATTCCTCAGATGCTCGAGGGCATCGAGAAATCTCACTGGGTCCCTTCTTCCGTCAAAGAGCGAAGATTTTCTAGTTGGATTAAGAATGCTCATGATTGGAACATCTCTCGGAATCGCTTCTGGGGTACCCCCCTTCCTTTGTGGGTCAGTGAAGATTTCAAGGAAGTTGTTGCCGTTGGGAGCGTCGAGGAACTCAAGGAATTGAGCGGCTATGAAGGCGAGATCACTGATCTCCATCGTGACAAGGTGGATGGCATCACTATCCCTAGCAAACAGGGCAAGGGTGCTCTTCGCCGCGTCAGTGAGGTGTTTGACTGCTGGTTCGAATCAGGTAGCATGCCGTATGCCTCCCAACATTATCCTTTCGAAAATAAGGATCAATTTGAAAAAGGCTTTCCCGGCGACTTCATTGCGGAAGGATTAGACCAGACCCGTGGATGGTTCTACACTTTGACCGTCCTCGGCACTCACTTGTTTGGTACATTGCCATTCAAGAACTGCGTGGTGAATGGTATTGTTCTTGCCGAGGATGGAAAGAAAATGTCCAAGCGCCTGAAGAACTACCCAGACCCTACCTTAATCATGGACCGCTATGGGTCAGATGCCCTGCGTCTCTACCTGATCAACTCTCCTGTGGTTCGCGCCGAACCCCTCCGATTCAAGGAATCGGGAGTCAAGGAAATCGTGAGCAAGGTTCTCCTTCCTCTGTGGAACAGCTACAAGTTCTTCGAGGGCCAGGTCGCTCTGTTGAAGAAGTCCTCCGACGTTGACTTCATGTTTGATCCGAAGGCGGAGACTACTAACACCAATGTCATGGACAGGTGGATTTTGGCCAGCTGCCAGAGTCTGCTCATTTTCGTTAACCAGGAGATGGCCGGTTACCGCCTGTATACTGTCGTCCCTCGCTTGCTAGAGTTGATTGAGAACACCACTAACTGGTACATTCGATTCAATCGCAAGCGCCTGAAGGGCGAGAATGGTGTCGATGATACTCTGCATGCCTTGAATACCCTTTTCGAGGTTATTTTCACCTTGGTGCGGGGTCTTGCTCCGTTCACCCCGTTCCTTACCGATAGCATCTACCAGCGCCTTCTCCCTCACATCCCCGAATCCCTTCATGGCAAGGACAACCGCAGTGTTCACTTCCTTGGCTTCCCGGAGGTGAGACAAGAGCTATTTGATGAGGTTGTGGAGCGTCGTGTTTCTCGCATGCAGAAGGTCATCGAGCTTGGCCGTATCTCTCGTGAACGCCGCGCCATCGGTTTGAAGACTCCCCTGAAGTCTCTCGTTGTCATCCATGAAGACCAGCAGTACCTGGAGGATGTGAGATCGCTCGAGGGGTACATTCTTGAGGAACTCAATGTTCTTGATCTGATCTTGTCATCTGACGAGGAAAAATACAATGTCCAGTACAGCGTCAACGCCGATTGGCCCACATTGGGTAAGAAGCTGAAGAAAGACGTGCAAAAGGTCAAGAAAGCTCTACCTTCTTTGACTAGCGAAGATGTCAAGAAGTATGTCTCCGACAAGAAGATCCTTGTTGATGGCATCGAGCTTGTCGAGGGCGATCTCGTGGTGCGACGTGGCATTAAGGAAGACTCGGGCTCTTCGGGTATGGAGACAAACACCGATGCCGCAGTTATGACTATTCTGGACGCAAATCTGTATCCCGAGCTGGCACACCAAGGTATCGGCCGTGAGATTATCAACCGGATCCAGCGTCTTCGTAAGAAGGCTGGCCTGATCCCTACAGATGATGTGAAGATGGAGTACACCGTGCTCTCAGATCCAGAGAGCATTGGTCTCAGTGAGGCTTTCAAAACCCAGTCTCAGGCCATTGAGAAGGCCGTGCGTCGGCCACTCGATGAACGCAATCTTGTTGAGGGCAAGGCGCCTGCTGCCGACGAGCCGGGGACCATCTCCCAGGAAGAGCAGGAGGTGCAGAACGCAATTTTCTTGTTACGACTGGTCAAACTGTAACCATTTGACAGTCAAATCGATGAAGTTTGTCGCATTTGCTTGACCTTTTCGTTTGTAGATAGAAGTCTACAGCTGTTTTATCCGGATAAAATACATTTTTAAGAGCCCGTTCATATTGGGACCACTTCTGAACAATAACGCCGTAGATCAACCCAGTCATAATAATCTAAAACGCGAGCAACCTAGTGACTTCATCTCTTCTTAGATGCGGCCTATGTGTTCGTTTAGTTGTGCGAGTTTGGATCGACACTCTTTTCAACCACGTACCAGGAAGCAATCTTTAAGTTTCAAAAATTCTTTGGCACACATATCTTTGTGCACCGAGTTGTAGTCAGTAACAACACATTTGCCATAAGCCGCAGCCTAGATAGTTGGTTAGACTGATGATATGCCATGTTAGGAAGGATATGTACCTCAACCGAGCACTGGGCGGTGGCTTTAGCAATCTTCTCGACTGGCCGAGTTCTTGTGGACATTTTGGTGGCCTGAGAAGCGGCTATAGTTGATCGGGCTATAGACGGAAAGCTGAGGCTGAAGAGAGCATCTGCATACCAAGTCTCAGTGAACTGGAATGCCTGGTTACCTCAGCATAGCACACGTGACTACTGGGCATGTTCCTGTCGCGACCACCAAAACAAGCGGAGCTGTGGCACCTGGACCTTCAATTCAATTTTGTGATTTTTCTTGCCGGATCGCAGACTGGCATCTGCGCGATTTACTTCTCAGTCAAGCCAGTCTGCTTTCGCAATGATCTATTGGGTTCGTTATCTCTATGACCCAGATGCGACAAGCGCGCTTTAGGTCGCGAATTTTCGATGCCTCCGATATCCTCTCAGCGGCGCGCCTTGACCGAAGAGAACTCTTCCCTGTCAGACGATGGTTGGTTGCCATGTCTCCCTTCTAATATTAACTGTTTTTGTCTGACTGGCTTCTAGATGTCGGTTTTCTCTACCAGGTTGTCATCCGTGCGGAGGGGAAACCCGAGGTAGAGCAACTTCCATTTCGCGCCCTCTTCGCAGCCTACGATGAAGTCATTAGTGAACATGACGCCAACGCTGATCCAGGTCATGCGTGCTTGCGGTTCCTATTCAAGATGGGGGATAAAAGCGTCCGCGGCCCAAGTCTGTTCGACACATTCGAGAATGCGCTCCAACAGATGGGGATCGTGATTGAACTGGGCGAAGATGGGTCTACGGCGCCTACGGAAACGCTCGAAAATGGAAATTTCTCTGTCAATTCCGTTCCCAGCCAAACCGCGAATTATGACTATCACCCTACTGCCAACGGGACTCCCCTCACCCCGAGGAGACGCGCTTCTTTCAATACCACGTATGATATCGGCGACGACGCTACCCAAAGAAGCTTTATTGAGCGACCGAGTTCTCGTTCCTCTCTCTCACGACTTCAGACTGGAAAACCCGAGTTCCCGATCCCTAAGCTCTCACCGAAACTCAACGGCCATGTTCAAACGCCCAAATCTCCGGATCGCACTCAATTGATCGCGCAATTTTTGGATGTTGGTCGCCGACTGATCAGTAGATTTGACTCTGCGCAGGTGAAAGATAAGGTCAAGGAAGGTGCCGGATTGACGAATGGAGTGCTGGCACGCTCGGCTGTTAATCATGACCGTTCGAAGAGAATGGCAGCGACTTCCAAGTCCCAGCGCTCCCCGTCAGTTTTTTCATCGGACAGCTTTGACTCAGACGCGTCGCCCTCTGTCGAAGAGTCTGAAACCGAGGAGCACGATGTGGTTGAAAAGGAAGAGGCCCCACCCGAATTTCTCTATCGGCCTCAGTTGTCTGACCTATTGCGGGATGCGTCTACCTTTAACATGTACCGGCAGCGTGCGAATTGTCGTCGAATCCTCACGCAGTGGTTGAAGCGAGCATTTCAGACACGACAGATTGGACAAACAAGGGAAAATGTTGCAGTAAACCGAGATCGAGCTACTCTGCTTCGACAGGCATTCGAACCGTGGAGAGGAATCATTCAACAGAAGCAACACACGGCTAGAACGGACCGCTTTTTCAAACACCTCGACGAACGTGCCAACCGAGCCCGAGACTTATATCTCATGACGAAGGCATTCACCCATTGGGCTCAGCTCACGTCTGAGGAGGCTGCTAGAACTTCCGCTGCCCGTAAGCATGTGCTGAGTGTTAAGTATTTCAATGCTTGGCGCGAGATCACCGCCGTGAATGAGCTCAAGGCTCAGAGATTCGCCTTGCAGAGGCCGTTCAGCAAGTGGCGCAAGAAGATTTCAGATGTCAAGGCGGCAGAAACTCAAGCTATTGCTCTTCACAACAACAATACACGAACTGGCGCGTATTGGAAATGGTTTTGGGCATTCTGTGATCGACGTGCACCTGAATGGTACGATTACCAACTCAAACGACGCTCGCTTCTCGACTGGTTAAGGAATTTTCGAAATAATCGAGAGCGCGATCATGAGATTGCAGTCCATAATAGGAAGTCCGCGTTGGGCTCTGCGCTCGAAGTGTGGTCTCAAAAAGCAAAATCCATCGTGTCTGCTCAACGTCAGGCGGAAAGCATGCAGCGTCACCGGGCTCTCGGAGAGACGTTTGATGAATGGAAAATCCAGTCCCGGCTAGCTCCCGCAGCATCGCGAGTATCTGATATGGTCGACGCCCGGGTTCTTCAAAATACCTTTTCAAAATGGATTGCCAAGGCTCGCATGATAGCCCAAGCTGATGAAATGAATCGGTTTCGTGTTGAGCGCAACGCATGGACATCTTGGAATGACACGCTCCGCTGTTTGGCTCTCCGTGCACGGATCGACGAACGAATCAAAATGGAGACTATGTACAAATGGATTCTCATGGAGAGATTTGAGCTCATGCGAAGGATTCGCGAGCAACGCATTAAAAGGGAGGTGTTTTCTCGGTTTGTGACCAACACTCGTGACACATGCACTCGACTCATGCTTCATGCGGAAGTTCATGAGGACCACCGGGCAGAAGACTTGATGCGGTCCAAATTTGCCTTGTGGAAGGACCAAGTGGTTCTCCAACGCGAACGGGAATATGTGGCATTTGAATTTTATGCTCCTCGCTTGGCAGAAGAGTCTCTCATGGCGTGGCGATCAAAGCACCAGCAGATTGTAAAGATGGAAGGCTGGGCCCGTGACGCGCATTTCTACTTCTTGATGAAGCGGTCCTTGAAATCCTGGCGCCAAGCCACTTTGGAATCTACCAAGCGTCGGCGGAAGGAGGCATATGCAAAAGTACGACGGAAAATCAAGGTAAACATGGCCACCCATGCACTTGATGCTTTGACCTCAAAGACTCGCCTCGTCATGGACATGGAGCAGCAAGCGGCGACTATTTGGCACGGAAAGCTACTGCATGTAACATCTGGGTTTTTTGCTCGGTGGAATGAGAAGACTTTGCACCGAGCTCAAGACTGTCAAGATGCCGATTGGCATTATTTCCGCCAGATTGCTTTTGATCAGCTGATACAAATGTCGGAAACTTTTGTGATCCGCCGTGAGGAGGAAGATCAGGCTGACCAGGTCTATCGGACACATGTTCTTCGCCAAGCAGGCGCTTCCCTGCGCAAGCTCAGTCTGCGTATCTTTCAAATGAGAAACACAGTCGAGACTGCGGAAGCCATGCAGGAACGAACTCTGCGAAAACATTCAAGGGGGTTTTTCCGCAATTGGACCGAGAAGGCCCGACTCAAGCTGGAGGCCCACGATGAACCAGGGCCTACCATGATGACACCTGCACGATTTTCCAATTATGAAGAAGATCGTAGTGGATCGGCCTTGTTCGACCCGTGGTATCAGAACCCATCTGTGACCCCCTTTAAGTTGAGCAACTTCACCACAAACTCCCAGGAGCCGGTGTCTACGAGCCCGTTGGCCACGCCAAATTACAACACGTCCCCGTCCAAGCGAGCAGCCCGTGCCCGAGCGTTGGCGCAATTATCTACCACCCCTGCGACTCCCTTACAAACTCCCTTTGCGAGTCGACTGCTCCGCGCAGAGGCTTCGGCTCCTCGCACTGGATCTTCCTTCCGACCTCGTACTGGCCGGCGAAGCTCCGTGGGCACCAGCGTCCGATTTGTTGATGAAACTCTCGAGGAGCTCCCTGAGTCTCCTACCGACGGTCGCAGGTCCTCGAATCGGCGCCCATAGAATCCTTTTCCTCTGATATATGATCGCTCTCTCGCATATCCTGTGCTGGGGTCTCTGTACATCCACTGACGACTATATTTCCTGTCCATGTCTGCAACTCTTCACTTTGTATTTCCACCCAACAAGCATATCGTTCGGCGCAGCATATACGGGGTTGGGGGATTTCCGAGACCTGTTTGGGTCTTTGCCTATACGACTTTGTACTTCTTGACATGAATTAATGTGATGAACACCATACTTGGCAACCTTGACTGCAATCGTCTCTTCTGAACCTATATCAACAAAGTCGCGACTATGGAGTACCACCATACATTGTAGACCTCACTCGTGGTGAGATGCATCTCTGATCCTTGAACGCTGGTAACTTATTGAAGCTCGTATAAGCATTGTCATCATAAGCAAAGTGAAAATAAAATCAAAACCGAAGACAAGTTGATCACATGCACGGAGTCGTGGTTCCATGCATTGGCGATCACGATGGTTGCACCAGTGGAGCGGGAGCGTAATCGACCTCTCCCGCCTCGATCCCCTGCGCACCACCCCAGCACCTGCAGATCATCGGAATTGTCCATTTTCTCGTCCTGCTTTATTCGTGTTCGTGCTGCTCTCGGACTGGAAATGGTGTAGCGTGGTCTTGAGCTCAACGAGCGTCCCTCTCCCGAATCACCCGCCTCTATGCGAGCGGTACTGCCGGGGAGACCCCCAGCGAAGCTCCAGTCGTTCAGCACGGCGCTGTGGGATGGACTTCGTGTCGTTGTAAGTATTCACTTCTTGGAGCTTATCTGCAGCTTCTCCTGTGGTCGAGAGACTGTGTTGGCTGACCTTGGTGCGCGCGCGTCCTCAACAGGCGTATATCTCCGGCCACGCGCTGGTCATCCTCGGCGGTCCACAGACGCTCCTTCAAACGATTTACGTCGATGACACCGAGAAACTCGAAGCTATAGCGTTTGACGAGGCATCGGGAAGGATTGCTGTGTGTGGTGGACCGGATATTTTCGTGTACCAGCCGTACGGCATCCATGGCGAGACTCTCAAGGTGCGCATGCCTAGAACGACGTTCCGAGGAGGTACAACGGCGGGGAATGATTTCGCATGGGACACAATTGAATTATTTACTTACATACATTCCTTTCCAGTGGTCTCTTCTCTACACCTTCCGTGCCGACGCCGACGATGAACCGATCTACACTTTGTCATGGGGATCCCCGAATGAGTTGCTGGCAGGTAATTCAAAGCTCGCACTTTGGTTTCTCAACGACGATGCGCGCCTAGTATGGAAACGCAAGCTTTCAAGTCCTGTCAAGCTCGCTCAATTCTCTCCAGATTCGGCTTTGATGGTGACGGTAGGGCAGTATGATCGTCTCGTTAAAGTATGGAGGCGGCTCGCCTTTGGTGCGGACGAGGTTCGGTTTGAGATCTCATATCTTCCTCATCCGGGTCTGGTGACTGGGATACACTGGCGACTGCCTTATCATCGAGAACAGTCCATGGATAACGTTCTTTACACTGTGTGTGCCGACAACAAGATTCGAGTATGGGCTGTGACAGACCACAACGCTCTATTACCATTGCAATTCTGGGCGGATATCGATATGGCGGTCTCTGTTCAGCCACGAGATGCTAGCGCAGACCAAGTCTCCCAAAGAAGATATGGTTTTATTTTGGATGGCCGAGATTTCTGTGTTGCCACTGAACGAGCTCTCCAAAGGAGCATGGGCAAGAAAGACAATCATGCCTTGGAGCATATCATTGAAGTCGCGAACAAAAGTCCGGAAATCTGCGTGGTAATCGACGGGCAAGGCCATGTGTCGGCATGGGCGTTGGAAGATGTTGGATCCAAGCAAAAAAATGACTTGAGTGTATTCAATATTCTTCATGTGGAAGGCCTGGAGCTTGGGCTTATGCCCGAATTGTCAGCCGAAGAGGACTACGCTCAAATTAGCGCATTTCAGAGCAACATATCCGATGACAAGATAAGCATTGTTATTCACCATTTCGACGGTCGAATTGAGTGGTATGACTCCCAAGTGGATGTTCTGTTCGACCCTGCGCCACAAAGGAAGCGCATCGTCCCAAGAGCATCCTGGTCTGGACACACCGCGCCTATCAAAAAGATTGTCCGAAATGCCACTGGGGATACTTTAGTGTCGCGCACTGACGAAAACAAGGTTATGATCTGGAAGCAAAGGAAACAGGACAGTGGATCAATGCTAGTCCACAAGAGCGTGTTACTCTCTGATCAACACATTCACCGAACCTGCGTGATTGAGAATGGCAATTTTCTTATCAATCTCCATCATGATGGGATTTCCCTGTGGGACATCAGCTCCTACCACGCCGAAAAGGTTGCCTTTTTGCCTTTCTCCTTGTCGAGCAAGCCGCTTTGCGTGCTTCCCCTTCCGAATCCAGATACAACCCCGGGTGTTGCATATGTAGCGACCATAGGGGCGGATATGCATGGTATAGCCTGGGAAATTGAATGGTCATCGGATGGTCAAAAGGACGATGACCAATCCCGAAAACCTGAAATCCGAAAATTCTGCACTTTTGACATGGGCCTGCAGGAGGACCTGGCCTACATCTTGCCTGTGGATCCAGCCGGACCCAAGGCGAAGACATCCGGTTCCTTCGATGTCTTTTCACCTGATATTGCTCTCTCCTATACGCCAACTGGAATTCTACGGACATGGACAGCCAAAGTCGACCGCACCAACGACAAAGTAGACTGGCTATTGATGTCGACTGTTGATACTGGAATTTTGAATCCGTCAATGGCTAGTGGGAGCACAATCCGCAAGGCTGCTCTCGTGGACGAAGACCGGAACCGTCTCACAATATGGGATACAAATGATGCCCAGCTCGAATTTGAAGAGCAATTTGCCCCGCACGATATAATCCGAGATCTTGACTGGACTTCAACACCAGATATGCAATCAATTTTGGCGGTAGGCTTCCCCCACAAGGTCTTGCTGCTATCGCAGCTCCGATACGATTATCTGGACTCTCGACCTTCGTGGACTCAAATACGGGAAATCTGGATTCGGGATCTTACTCCTCACCCCATTGGTGATTCTTGCTGGCTGTCAAATGGTCATCTGGTAATCGGGGCTGGCAACCAGCTTTTTGTCTACGACAAAGAAATCGATGTTGGGGACCGTCTTGTGTCTGAGCTTCGCATGCCATCTCGTGGACTTTCATCTGTCGATCTTTTCGAGCTCGTCAGTCGTTTGAATGGTCCTTTACCTGTTTTTCACCCACAGTTCCTGTCACAGTGCATTCTTGCTGGGAAGAGCAGTTTGGTGCATGCTATTTTAACGAATCTCCACCGGAAACTAAAATTCTTCACTGAAGGAGACGAGCTGGACGGCTTTCTAGAGATGCCCCTGGAGGGTTTCTACGAAGAAAGAAATGTATTGTCATCCCATTTCCATGTCCCTAACTAATAGGTTTGCTGATCGAAACAGATTTCACTCCAAACAACTCTAAATGGGACACGCTCTTTTTATGCAGACGCGGTAGAGGAAGAGCTATCATCTGTCATGGATGAAAAGACTGCTGAGATATTCAATGAGAATCTTGCACATATTGCATTGCCGCAGCTATCCAGCCATGAGCAATTCCGTCTCGTCGACATCGTTGAATGCGTTGCAACAGTGGAAAAACATCGAAGATCAATGGATGACAACGCGGCTCGGTATCTCCTTTTCTTCCGACAGCACATGCTGAGGAGGTCCCAAGGAGTGGCGAAAAAAGACATGGTTTCATGGAGAGAGATTGTCTGGGCTTTCCACAGTGGTAGTCAAGACATTTTGACAGACCTTGTCTCGCGTCAGTACAATGGGAAATTAACATGGAAAGCCGCTCGAGAAAGTGGCATATTCATGTGGTTATCAGACTTGACTGCCCTAGTGAGTATTGTTCCAGCATGCCAATGCCAGGTTGAATAGCCACTCATTGTTTATCAGAAAGCACAATTCGAAGCCGTTGCAAGAAGCGAATATACCAAAACGGAGGAGAGGAATCCGATTGATTGCACTCTGTACTATCTCGCTCTCGGCAAGAAGAATATCCTCCAAGGGTTGTGGCGTATCGCACATTGGCATCGTGAACAAGCTGCCACTCAGCGCCTGCTGGCAAATGACTTTACTGAGTCACGGTGGAAGACATCTGCGCTGAAGAATGCTTATGCGCTGCTCGGCAAGCGGCGATTTGGTAAGTATTAACATATTTCCCAAGACCCAATCCTGTTGGGTTAAGGCTAACTTTCTCAAGCATATGCGGCCTCATTTTTCCTTCTAGCAGATCATCTTCGCGATGCGACGAATGTCATCGCTAATCAGATTGGGGATCTCCAACTTGCTATCGCCGTTGCTCGAATCTATGAAGGGGACCACGGTCCCATCTTACAGGAAATTTTGGAGGAGAGGGTTCTGCCCGAGGCTGCATCGACAGGCAATCGGTGGATGGCCTCGTGGGCCTTTTGGATGCTTGGACGACGGGATATGGCAGTTCGTGCCCTAATCGTGAGTCCCCTACCCACCTTTCTGCGTCATCTTGGCTTACATAGATCCAGTCACCGATTGAGAGTCTCCTCGCGCCAACGCCATCCTCTACGGGTAGCCCAGAACGCGTTCCTTTTCAGTCCAAGTCCTATCTTTCGAACGACCCTGCCCTAGTCATCCTCTACCAACAACTCCGTGAGAGAACCCTCCAGACCCTCAAGGGCGCCTCACAGGTTCGTCCCGTCGAAGAATGGGACTTTGTGCTTCGCAACGCCCGACTTTACGACCGCATGGGCTGCGACCTGCTTGCTCTAGACCTAGTGCGCCACTGGGAATTTCTTAGTGGACCAACGCCCACCAAATCAATACCAGACCAGCCAACATTTGAGCTGCAAGACGGCGTTGATTATCGGAAGATGCTTCGCCGGCGAAGCAGCCTCGTGGTCGCCGATATGCCCATTCGGACCGTCGACTCGACACAAGAAACCTCCGACTCTGGAAAGCATCATCCACCCACGCCAAAACCAAAACCACCTCCGACAATGTTCCACGAGCCGGACGCCAACTCTTTACTGGATAGCTTTGGATTTTAGGTTCGATTTGTGTTTTGGATCGATCTACTTTTGTAGTTATAGTGCTAGCATTTCAGCGGCAATTTACTGGGTTTGGGATAAACACCATCAACTAGAGTCAAGCTACATTGTCATGAAGAATAATCATTCGGCTCATTTCATTTTGGATTGAACTATACATAAGACTATTTACCTATCCACCCACGACCCATAGACAACAGAACGCTAACAATCATCACACCACATAACACCATACTTAATACAGTCGTGTCGCACGGTTGCGCAGAACAGACAACTTCCTCCTGGACATAGTCCGGTTACTAGCCACGGTTGCATTCGCATGCTGCATGGTCTTGTTAAGATGTTGATGGGTAGCATTATGATGCTTCCCAGTCACAAGGGAAGAATGCTTATTCTTCAACATCTCCATGACATTCTGCACAACCTGCTCGCTCTGCGCATGACCGGCCATATTGACTCGGCTCTCCTGCTCCGGCTGACGCTGTGTATGCGCCTCCTGCGCCGCAGACCACGAGTTCGCGTTCGATCCGGGCATTTGCACTTTATTCGCCTTCTGGGCTGATGCAGTCTCGTGGATGCGCGAGATGTCCTCGGCCTGATCTTCCAGCGACTCGCGCGCCTTGTCCTCGCAGATAAGTTGGACCCAGACTTCGCTGTATGCTGCGAACCGGCGGGACTCGCACTGGCTTACTTCGACGCCGTTGTGGAGCTCTTTGTTGATGAGTGGCGAGTCGTCGCAGCCTGGTACTTCGTGCAGGGTGATGTTGCAGTCTGGTGGGTTCTCTGGGGGAAATGGGTGGCCCTTTTCATGGGAGATGATCTCTGCGTCGACGGAGATGGCGCTGACGAGATTATGTTCGTAAGACGGGACCCCGATGTTGGCGCAATTGCCGACGGTGACTTCAGTTGAGGGGCCGGTTTGTTCGTAGTTTTCGTATGTTCTCAGATCGGAGAATGGGTCGCCGGGACAGGAGGGATAGAAATGTGTCCATACCCGGGCCGTTGTGGCGGCGTGGATGGGCGTTGAGAGAAGGAGGGTAGTCAGGATGGGATGCATGATTGCCCAATGTGGAGTGTTCGGAGATTTCGTCAGACCGAGGTGATCGAACGCTGCTTGAAATAGCTTATTGGTTTTGAGCTTGATTTGCAGACGAGACGGGGTATTTGCCCTTCTTATACTGGGACTTATCATTCCAGCATGTGGAAATTACGATTATTGCGATGGCGGGAGAAGACCGGAATGGCGATAATATTGAGATGAAACCTGGCTCGTACAGCTCAGGAAGTCCTTGCAAAGTCAAATATGGCTTTTTGCGTCATATTCGGTGGCGGGAGTGTAATAGGGTGTGTCTAAGCACCAGTCAAAGAGCAGATCATGCATTCCAGTGCCTGAAGGAGCAGTTAAATGTCGATCTGAGACTGGGTGGGCGTTTGACCAGGAATGTGAATGCAATTTGCAAATTCCAGACACTGTCCATCAGCCTACCAGAAGGCTTGACCAGGTTGGATTGACGCTCGATGGTGTCAATTGCTGGGGAGATTGGGACTGGGGCAACTGACGGGCTAAAAATATCATTTGTCGAGATTTTCTGGAAGGCGTATCCAAGAGCTGATAAAAATTGAGTGATACAAGAATTGTGGTCAAATTTTGTAGGCGAAATGAGCTGCAATGTAATGCAAGAATAGTCTCATCTCCTTTTCTTATCCTCCTCCATGCGAGGCTTGTACTTCAAAATTGACTCGCCAGTCTCATATCCGACCACGGTATTGGATCGTCTAAGACGATCAGTAATTTTCGTTCGAATTTTCTGGTTAACCTCCTCCAGATCACCGGTTGAATTGACAGAGCTGAGTGGTCTGATTGAATTAACGTCCGCAGGCCCGTCAGAAACGCTGCCGCTGCGGCTACGTTCTCGACTCGAGGGCTCACTAGGTGGCATGCTCTTCAGACGGGACTGGTAAGCATCAGGTTTATACGGGTCGGATGGAATCTCGGCATCAACATCAGGAAGGATTCCAAATCCGAGATTGTCGATGGTCTCGGTGACTCGTTCCGCAAGGGCCTCACGGTGTGTTCTCAGTTTCACCAGAGATGAGGAAGACAGGGGGTTGAGAGCCACAAATAGTGGTGGTAGAGATTTGATAATGTCCATTCCGTCTTCGCCGGATCGAAGTGCTGCATAACTGACGAAAATCATTAGACCGTAGAAACCCACCGCAAATATCCACAGTGGAACAAAGTCAGGGACGTAGGTCCTTGCCGCCATCCACCAGGGAAATGATTGTGTGTAATAGCCATTGTAGCGGTTGTAACGGAGCCAAGCGGTCACAATCACGGTATAATAAGCGTACAGTGTCGGGGCCAGCCCCATGGCGACGAGTATTTTCCAGCTGCCAACAACGTCATGTCCTTGCAACTTGACGACCGAGGCTGCAAGTGCACGGCGGCGTTTCTTCTCAGAGATGACTTTCGTTGTGACGAAGACAGGCCAGAAGAGCAGCACACCTGGCAATGTTCCAATACTCAATATCAGAAGCTTTGACAGCCGGTAGAACAAAGTGATCAGCGTGAGCCACCACGGCTTTTCATCAACATTGCCCCATTCGACTTGGTGGTCCTTGATACCCAGTGATGTCAGACGTCTGTTATATTCTCTCACAGCTCGTTTGAGTCCTATGATCCGGGGGTCATCATGATGTCGAGTGTAGCCTTTCAACAGCCGGCGGTTGAATTCAATCACCAAAGGCAATGGGATTTTCTTGCTGATAGGATTATAGAGCTTCCTGGTTGACTGTACCAAGATAAGGGTCTCATGGTCCGGGCTGATCTGGGTCACAGCCTCCAGGCCCTCATAAATGGTTTCAAGCAGAGATCCTACAGCATTCCGTTTGCTGTTTCCCCCAGCCTTGAAGGCCTCAACTTGTTCAGGATGGACGTGAATAGGACGTCCAAACTCGATGACAGCCCTGGAACGGAATTTATGGGCATGGAAATAGTTCATGCCGCAAGGCACAATTGACAGTCCACATTGCGGATCTCTAGCCATAGCCCCGAGCGACATCAAGGCGGCGCCGGCCTTAAGAGGCAACAGATTAGATCGATCGTGACTACCCCCCTCGGGGAAAACACCAATGCAACCTCCAGATGAGAGCTCTTTGTAAATGGCATCAAACATCTGGCTTTGATCAACATGCGGGGCGATCTTGAAAGTCTGGCCTTTACGACCCGCCTCATTCGAAAGTGGAGAGGCAAATGGTTTTTTGAGGCGCAATGTAGTTGGCCCTGAAATTTCCTCAATGGACGCCGTCTGAGGACCATCGGGGCCCTTAACGGTCAGGGAGCCCCCGGGCATGAAATCCGGCTGCGTGAAATCCGTATTTACCCCATGGACTAGGGCCGGATCGTTTTCCGGATCAGGTAGATAGATAGCGCCCTTCCCAGGCTTAGTGAGATCCATCGATCGGACGACTGGAAGTGCGCCCATGCATGAGGCCAATGTCCCAATGTAGGGCTCATTCATTGACTTTTGGGCGATAAGGAAGGAGACACGTCGTTTGGCCTGCGACTTGAGCAGATGCATCAAGATGGCCGGGTCGACGAATTGGTTTGCATGAGGGGCCGCGACGATCAAGACGGGTCCTTTTTCAGGAATTCGCCATGCTCCACGAGGGTAGATCTCACGAAAAAAGAGATGTAGAGCCCAGGTGAAGAGCCACAGGACGAGGTTATACAGCCACGGGATCATCGTCCGGGGCGCGTCCGATGGGCCCGCCATGATCGCCCTGGGGAGATCGGGGCAGATAAAGAACTTGGTGAATGTTAATGAATCATGCAAACTCGCTGGGAAGATTGGAGAATATGGAAGCTGATGGTGGTGCGTGGCTTAAGAGTGAGGGGCGGGAAAGATGAAGTGGCGGGTCAATCGATTTCAACTACGAAGAAAACAGGGGAAGTCATGTCGACGCCCAAAATTGTCTTGGATTACAACGAAGATACAGAGGATATAGGATATTATTGAAACAGGATTCGAGCAGAATCATATCTCCGTCACCACACATTTGAGAAGTTCTCCAAATCAGCCAGGCCAATTTAGGGGCCGCTGGGACCAGGTCCTCCAGGGCCACTAGCACCAGCACCAGGACCACCGAAACCATGGCATTCCAGCTGGAAGGAGACGAAGCCAGGCTCAAGGAAGTCGGGCAGGCACACGCCCTCGGTCACAGGCCCGTGGCTCAAGGGCATGAAGTAAGATGGGTTGCCGGAGCAATCTTCGTTGTTCCAGACAGTGACACCCTGGCAGAGAAGGGCATCCTTGGTGTCGATGAACGCACGGAAAGAGTAGTTGTCAATGCTCCAGTCGCGGTTGACGGTGGTCTTGTCGCAGGTGACCGGGGTCGCGGTCACGTCGGCCTTGAACTTGGCTTCACCGTGAGCCGGGTGGCCAACATCGCAGTGCTCCCAGGAGTTGAACTGCAGGCTGGCAACGGGGAAAGCAGCTTGGGCAGCCATAGGGCCAAGCGCCAGGATGGCAGCGGAAAGGGTCTACAGCATTGGTCAACATCAAGTTCCTCACAGTGGGAGTCTAGCTGAGCGGCTTACCTTGAAGAACATCTTGCTGGGAGAAGGCGATTTCCTGCAGGTGCGTCTGAGGGGACTGGAGATTGATGTCGTTGGGCGTCGATTGTTGTCGAAAGAGATGCTTCACAGGAAAATGGCCGGCGACTGCACCTCAGGGCATTTAAGTAGGTCGTGTAGGGAGGCACGGCACATGAAGACCCTTGAAACCGAGTAAACAAAGCTCTTGTCCAGTGAGATGGCATAATTTCTGGCTGTGGAATGCTGAAGCCTCAATCGGGCATTATCCGGATCATTATTTGGAGCGACGGGCATGAGCGGAGAGGGCTGGCGAAGGGTTGGAATGTAGCGATCAGCGAAGCAATCAGAGAGTCAAGCGTGCAAGTGGCAGGAATGGAAGTAGGTTTAAGCCAAGGATGTGCTCGAGTCCCTTCAAGGGTCGACGTCGTACCTGACATACTCGGCCAGTAGTCATTAATCATACCAATAGAGTCAAAGGCAGACGAGGCGTGGACTTTTATTCCGAATTTATATTGGAAGATTACAATTAAAGCTGGCAATACTGGAGATTGCATTTATCATTTGAAGTGGTGGAGGTCAACAATGAATACAGGGATGACAGATTTGGGTCGAGCTAGGGATTCAATGAAGACTCTTGTAGAGGTAATAATTTTAAATTCTCCAATACCTACTGTCCACGAATATATATCATGCTTTGCATACTGCCGATTCCTAGTGTGTAAGCCCATACATCCTATGCGAGTTCGTCGACATTCACATATACTGCTTCAATGACCGCAAAGGCACTCTCTGGAGCCATTGAAGAATCGAATTCTAGAAAAAAAGAAAAGCGAGTCTCAACATGTGAAAATATGTCTTTTCATTTACACCTGATTTACAAGCGCAAGACCATCCAACCCAGATCTTTAGACAACATACTATCAACTAGTCAGTTAAACCCAGTAAAAGCAGAAATATAAAAAACACTCACCGGAATAAACAGATACGGCACCTGCTTCTCATACTCCTTCCATGCATCCCCATACTTAAGACGACACTTATTGATATCCCGCATGGCCCGATGCGCAATCATCACACTGAAAAACACCGGATAAAACCAAGGAAACGGACTATTAAACCCAGTGACAAAAGCCCAAGACAGCGCGAAAAACATGTCACAAGTATAATGCACCTTGCGCGCCAATCCATACCACCCATCCGCCAAGATAGTGTCTCCATTCTCACTCACTATCGTCCTGGGGTTATGCACTTCCTGCCAAGGCAGTTGTGGGAAAGTTGTACGCTTCACCCAGGTACCGCGCTCCATCATCCGGAATGAGTTCTTCTGGCTGTTGGCGGTGTCCCAAACCCAGTAGACGAAGAGGTATGAGATGAAAAGCGCGCTCAGCGCATATTTGTTCCAGGCGTAGGTGGATGGGTGGTGATTTGCCAGGTAGAGCGTGCAGTGGCAGTAGGACATTGGGACGCCGGCCATGTTCCAGAATGTTAGTAGGAATCCTAGCTTTTCTTGGTACATGTCCCATGTTGTCGTGATGAGGTGCTCTGCCTTGGAGCAGGCGTTGGCGTAGGTGTAATGTGCCATGACGAGGAAGAGAACTTCGCTGGAGACATAGCCGTATCGCTCGTACTGGCGAGCGGCAGCTGCGCAGCTGAGTCCGAACATGATAAACCAGGGGATGCGAACTTCGTAGAACATCTTAAAGTCCAGAATGCCGAATAAGCGTGGATTCAACTCGGCGCCCATGAAGAAGTCGTAGATCGGGTATCCGGTGATTCGATGCTGAGCGCCGCGGGCAAAAGCCGAAAAGTAGTTGCAAAAACTGACAAGAAATCCGGAGATGATGGACACCGATAGCAAAGGGCCGAATTCATCCAGAAACGTGTAGATAGGGAATATCCCGGTGCCATGCAGAACGGCCATGACGAGAATGGTGAAGTAAAAGCTGGTATAGGCCGAACAGTGATACTTGAGCTGTTTCCCATCAAGATGCAGCAACGGCTTTCCGTAGCAGGTGAATCCTGGCATTAAGATGTAACACGCAGCCTCGAAGACATAGTACGTCCAGTAAATACGCCACGCCCTGAAATGCGGGAATGCATGGGTATAGACTAGCTGCACCAGGTGTTTTCCAAACTCCGAGCATGATTGATCTTCCTGCGGAAGAGGAAGCTTGCCATCATAAAAAGTAGCCCCGATCCACATATAGTACATCAACAGAGGGAAGCCGGTCATCAGAGCTAGACAGCCCAGTGAGCCGCCGAATTCGAAGTGACCCGAATAGTCGACCTTGGGATCCATGCCAGGCTTCCAACCACCAGTGATGTGTTCCCGGGCAAAATCATTGTTGGTTGACTTGATACGGGTGCTATTGGTGCTGGGTTCATCATTCGTTTTTCGAGATTTGATGGCCATGATATTTTGGGGCAATCGTAGGAAATCTCCCTAAATGAAAAAATCAATTGACTGAGAAGAGGATACAGAATAAATTGAGAAATATGGGCTACACATTATTTAAGGAGTTTTCTTCGTAAATCAACAGCTCTTGGACTAAATCCAGTTTGATGTGGGGCCCTTCGCACCTCTAACCCGATTTGATTGGAAAGCTTGGCATGATATAGACTGGTTGTTTCAGTAATTGAAGACGGGTAATAACTAGTCAACTGCTAACTTATGTTATTATGGCAAGACATCAAGAAATCGGGTATGTCATTCATTGCTAGCTATGGTATCCATCAAATGATATTCCGCCCATAAGAAAAAATATGTAAAATTGCAGGTCACAGAAAATGAAGACAATGCAAAGGAAGGTCATGAGACACGTTTATAAAATCGCCATCTTCTACAACATGACGATTCGAAACAGAGATAGTTTCATGCCGAAAGAAGACAAAGTTGCTTACAGGGGACATACACTCGCCAAAAACACGGTGTAATCTGATGACACTTTGTCAGGAACATAGATAAGCCTGGAACATGGCGTAAGATCCGAGTTCCATATGACAAAATGATTGTAGCGACGCGTATATACCTCGCCAAGGGTATCTCGAGGTAAATTACCTGCCCGGGGGCGAGGAGTGCTTGCTATCGACTTAAATTGCTGGGGGAGAGCTTGGTACCGAGCTTGCAATGGTCGGCGGATCGCTGCTTAGGACATGCTCTGCTGCAGGTTGGGGAGCCCGTGGAGAAACGTTGCCACTGCCATTGCTGAATTGCCGCTGACCAGCAGGCATCATACTAAGTTGCTGCATCCGAGGGACACTTTGAGGAGCGGGACTCATGGATGGAGACACTTGTCGAATAGTTGGTCCTCCAGCCCCAGGGACAGCAGGGAACTGTACCGGGGACATGGATCGCTCAGGATAAGGAGGTCGAACGTATCCCGGACCACTAGGGGATCCAGAGCGGGCACCTTGGGGATAGAATCGAGCTCCAGCTGGGCCTGACGGAATGCGACCAGCAGGCGATATAGGGCGACCGTTAGGGCCCACCCTCGGAGGGCCACGGAGGCCAGGGACTGGCCCAGGTGGTGGACGTGCGCGCGGCTTCACAGGGCGAGCAGAGAGACAAGATCGGGGGGCCAC
The DNA here is from genome assembly GCA_037042135.1 of Penicillium sp. PG113-03A. Taxonomy (NCBI): domain Eukaryota; kingdom Fungi; phylum Ascomycota; class Eurotiomycetes; order Eurotiales; family Aspergillaceae; genus Penicillium; species Penicillium sp. PG113-03A. The sequence continues at coordinate 415,795 of JAXQJW010000154.1, forward strand.
TCCTTGCTGGCTTCGATCAAGGCGTACGCAGAGAGCCTAGAGGGATGTTAATTTGGCAATTGAATTTACTAACAAGGTGGGATCACTTACCCATCCATCATCATATTCATGCAGCATTCGAACCAGAGAGCCCGTACGAAGCGACAGCTCGTCTTCCATGGACGGATTGAAGTCCATCTGCACACGATATACATTGGTTGGGCCTGAGCCGACAGCACTTGCTAGTCCGGCGGCAGCCATTGTCGAAGATGCAACCGAATCGCCATCCACGCTGACCGGGCTGGGGGAAGACTGACCCGGGGAGCGCACATCCGAGTCTATCGAGACAGGGTCGTTGGGCTGCTCCTCATTAGGCTTGTTGGATAACGCAGCGGTAGCACCGACTGCCCCTACTGCCGCAGCGCCTACTCCCGCTGCCGCAGTGCTCGAGTTCAAAGGACCGGCCCCTGACACGGGAACTGGCGGCTGTTCAGTTGCTGGCGTGGTGACAGGACTGAAAGGGTTGGTAGGGTCATTAAACGGATTGCTGTCGGCCGACTTGGGAGGGGTCGGAGGTGGTATTTCTCCCTGTTGATTCCGTGAAGCAACGGCTGCCGGCCCAGCAGAAACGACAGTAGTCGAGTTGACGCCACCGCTATTGCCCAGGTCGGGGGCGAACTGAGTCATTGGGCGAACCTTGAGTTGCGGGGGAGTAGAAATTCTTGCTGATTTCAATACCGATAGTGGAGGAGGTAAGCTTTGAGCGCCAAAGGGCTTCTCATCTTCTGCTTCTCCTGGTTCTCCTATAGCCTGATCTCTCTTCTTTCTGCGGACGAAGAAGAAGACCAGAGCGGCAATCAAACCTACACCCAAAATGACTCCAATAGCTATACCGGCCTTTGCGCCAGAAGATATGCCTTCAGACTGGGTGGTACCGAGCGCAGTGGATGACGCTGAAGCGGCGGAGCCTGTAGTCGTTGGATTGGACGTTGTCTCTAGCTGCTCGTGGGTCGAGTCTGCTGAGGTGGGAATGACTGAAGTCACAAATGAGTTTGTTGTTGTTGTTGGATCTGGCTGTGCGTCGGTTGTCGTGAGAACATCGTTGTTACTTTCTTTTGTCTTGGTAGGCTCAGGTTTTGCTTTCTCCGTCTGAGAAACTTCCACCGCAGTATGAGGCTCCTCGGTCGTTTCTGCAGCCTCTGTTGTTTTCACTGGGATATTTGCTTCGTCGGTGGTCTTCTGAGGAGTCTCGTCGGTTTTGGTCGCTAGCACCGGAGGTCCTAGTCCTGCAGCCATGGTTTGCTTTGGCGCTTGGTTCGGTTGGTCAGAATCCTCGGTCTTGGGGCCTCCCACTTCGCCTTCCAAGTCCGGGTCGAGAGTCTTGAAGATGACGAGATTATCGTTGTTATCGGGTTCCCGCGCCTCCAGAGGGCGGTCATGAGTATGATGGGCATGCCTGTGCACCATGATGGGATGTTCTGATTTCCGACAAGGTCTTCTCGATTGAAGCAGCCGAGTTGTCAGGCCAGGTCCAGACGAACAGAAGTCGCTCTCCAGGCGAGAAAGGGCCTAGGCCAGAATTCCAACGCGAGTCGGACAGCTTCGAGTGCCGCGTCGATGGGTATGGAATGTGGATAGAAAGAATGGACACACTGGATATCGAGCACCGCCAATACCAGCGCAAAATAAATTCAAAAGAAGGGACGACGGCTTCCAGGCCGTTTCTAGAGAAGGAGTGCACAGCAGGAGAAAAAGAAAACGAGGCACATTTGAACTCGATCTCGCACAAGGTGAAATAGATTGTCGACACCGAGACACTGGTAAGACAATTACCACGCTAGCCATATCTGGAAACGATCGGACGTGATAGACCCTATGATTGGCCAGTCGCGTCTGGTTCCTGGTATTGAACACCACGATCCCCGCAAAACTGGTTCCTGGCGAATTCCCAAATTCCGTTCTGAACGTGTTCACGATTCAAGATCGTGAGAATCTCAGATCCGTGTGATCATCATTCAATAAAACTGTGTATTTCTCAACCAGACCAGACCATCCCGTGGCTTCATCCGCTAATGCATGCGCCATGACCCCCCGGCGTGGGAAGAACCCTGTCCTGCAACGCGGGGGCACAGACAATTGGGCTGTTTCACCCTCAGCCCATCCATCCCGCTCATTGCTCAGTTGATATCGCCGCAATTTCCGGGCTCCGGCAATCACTCGGGTCACGCAAGGTACGCTTGGCCTCGAACGAATCATGGGTGCCGAGCACAGTTGCTAATGCGGTCTGGTGTGTTTATTCTGAGGATTGTGCGACTTGATCCCGTTTCACCAAATCCTGTTGTCACATGGAATGGACGAGGCCTTTCGATTCCTGTTGCAGTATGCTTGGCAGGGGCAGGAATCATTCCTCCAGTGAAGCTCACATGGCCTCCCATTGGACCATGTCGATATTATGCAGGATATTATACAGTGGAGAAATATGGATGCCCGAGTGCCTGAAGAGATTAGATGGCCGTTACGATCCACTCAGTGCCAGGTCCGCTTACCTCTTTGGCCGAGAGTCGCTGGCTGCTCTCGTAACAAAGCAATTGGCGTGTCAGATCCCGACCGTTGGAAGAAGCTCCAGGCAAAATGTCCTCCCAGGATCGAGCCTGAAAATGGCGGAACTCCACTTTGTTCCAATCTGGAAGCTCATGGATACTCTATACACTGGTCATTCCAAGGTCCTAAGAAATTGACGTAGAAAGATTCTTACCGGCCAGGTACTTTCATTGGGGGTTCCCAGCGTCTGAAAGATCGAGAAGACTAAGGACAGATCACTTCCTACAGGCCCAGAGTCAAACAGCTGTCGATGTCCCACAGCAATGCTCTCTGCCACGACACATCCCGCAGCCCACAGATCAAGGGCCGGTCCATAGCCTCGGTGCCCGAACAGAATTTCTGGAGGTCGATAGCACGTGGTGCCCACGTCTGTAATCTTTTGATTGGATGGCTCTGAACCTGGGTCACCATCTTTCCACGAGATGCCAAAATCAGCTAGATACGCTGGGCCATCCGGAGACTCCAGAAGAATGTTGGAGGGTTTGATGTCTCGATGAATTATGCCTAATGTGTGGATGTGAGCAAGCGCCTTGAAAAGATCTCGTAGGATCGACCGCAGTTGATTGGCAGTGACCATATCTCGCCGAAGCAGGCGCTCAAAGTCATGGCGCAAGAATGGGAAAACTAGGACCAGCCTGCCACCATCCAGGTTAAAAGTCTCGATCAGAGAAATGATATGCGGCCCGCTTGCTTCTCGCAGGAGCCTTGCTTCCCGATGAGCATCATGGGGCGCCGTCATCAGGTGTGGCACGGTTATCTTTACGGCACGTATTGTGCCGTCTTCCGCCCTGGACTTATAGATCGTCGAATGCAGGCCATCGAAATGATGGAAACATGAAGTATACTGTCCGAATTTTTCTCCAGTCGATGCATCCGACGTTGGGTCGGGTTCCTCCACAGCATTTTGCACTTGATGGGATCTGTTGTCCGGCACTACAGACTTGGTCGCCTCAGCCGCGTCGATTGCTTGCTGGCCCATGCGATTATACTCCTCCTATAACAGTAGATGAGTTTTGAGCTTATGATCTTTTCGCTAAATAGTAGTAACCGAATGGCCGACCTTAGATGTGGCTCGATTATAAGCCTCATTTTCCAGGTGTCTTGCCTGGGTCTGGGCCTCAGCAAATGCGGCAGCAGCCGAAGTCTGTTGATAGGCAGTTGTTCTAGGCAGGTATTAGTATCGAGTCAGATAATATCAATTGTACTGACAGAGACTGAATAATTTTCAGTCGATCGGAGAAGCCCAATTCCTGCCTCCAATCCATTATGATCAGCGTGCGTTGATGTGGGCATTGAGTTGGACTATTAAAAGCAAAATAACGCCAATGATGTCAGTCATGTGACAGGAAGGGGGCTCAAAACCGAGGAAACGGATTCGGTCACAAATACATCAAGACTCGGCTTTTGATTGGTGAATATCCGCCAAGCACTGTTTTACTATTTCCGGTCGGCCTTCGTCATTCCAACCCCAGCCGGTCTCGTCCTTGCGATTGAGTGATCTTTCCCCGAACATCTCGCATTCATTGATCTTCCCCGACTGGGCGGAAGATCGGCTTACACTCTTGGGTCTGCCGTATTGCTTCTGATTATGCGCTCAGTGCGTCGCATCGACAATCGACCTTGAATCATGGAGCTCTCACGGCAGGAATACCCAGCATTGCTGGTAACAAGAGCTCCGAACTCCCAAGCCTCACAAGTTATGTACTGACGATTTCATGGTATTCAGGCCACTCTGTACCCTGCTCAAGCGAGTACTGTTCTTAGCGACCGTATTCGTCTCATCAACAAGGTTCACACGGATATCGCGGACTTCCTGCAGGTACGATAACCAGTTCTTTATCCCTCGACTACGGATCCCACATTTTTTAGAGGTGCGGGGCATTGTTACTGACTTACTGACCATGAATTCAGGAACGACGTCGCCTTGAAGAATCCTATGCCCAGAGTTTGCGAAAACTGGCATCTCGCCCCCAACTGGACAATGGCGCGGCCCTTGGGTAAGTCGACTCGACTGCGAACCACTCTACCCCAAAATCTCAGTGGCGCCAAGTGGCGGCTCTAACCTTAAACTTAGTGTTTTTCAAATCCCCTGGCAGCGCATCATCAATGCTACCGAAGCGCTAGCTGTTTCGCACGAGACCCTTGCGACGAAGATCGAGGAAGATGTGGAACGGCCCCTCCGAGAATACAGTAGCAAGAACCGTGATATGCAGTCGATGCCTGGTATCCAGAACAATCTGGCAGGGCTTGCGAAGAGTGTGGACGCTGCACAAAAGAAAGTGGATAAAGCCAGAGATAAGGGCCCGAAGAACGCGAAGAACTTGGCCAGTGCCATTTCAGCATCGGAAGAAGTCCACCAGCAATGGGAATCGCGCGCGCCCTATGTTTTCGAGCAACTCCAGGCCGCAGATGAGGGTCGTCTCAATCACCTACGGGACGTTCTTACTCAGTTGGAGACACATGAGGTGGATCAAGTTGAGCGCGGTCGGCAGGCCGCAGAGAGCTGTCTGAATGTCCTCTTAAACGTCGAAACAGCTGATGAGATCAAAATATTTGCTGCGAAAATGGCCGGCGATCGAGTCCCTCGATCACCGGTGACCTCGCGACGGCAGCCATCACAGACAGAGGCTCCTGTGGAACCTCCCGTGTCTACACCTCCCCAAGTCTCTACTCCACTGGCACCTCCTCCACGAATTCATGATGATGCGGCTAGTCAACGGTCGGAGAGGTCTGAGCGATCAGGTGCAGTCCAAACGCCACCCGGTAAGTCCATTAGAATAGGAACGGCCTCATAGATGGGATCTAACTTCGAATCTTTCTTTGTCTCTCGCCAGCTCCCGAACCACAGCCACGAAACACGCCTTTGGGAGGTCTCCGGCGACTTGGTACGGTCATGAACAGACGAAAGAGCATTGTCGGCCCGTCCGCTGGCAGTTTTGACAAGAAGACGGAAAAGAAACGTAGCCCGTTCGCACACTTCAAGCGCTCTGATTCTTCGAGAGAAATGCAAATCCCAGAGTCACCGCCGGAAACGATTGTGGATCGCCCGGGTGAGTCCATGATCGAGAACGACGTTGCGCGAAACCCGAGTGTATCGCAAGATCGAGCTGTGCCGGAGACTGTCGCACCTGTTCCAGTCTCCCACTACGAGCCAAGCGCCACCAATGGAGCAATGGCTGGAGTCCAAGCTGGGCTCGCAGCCAACGGCAATAGCCAAGTATGTACCTTTACACATCTCGAGTAAGCTTTACTGACCCGCGATGTAGCAGCATATCGATTCTGACGGATTCACTGAGCGTCCTTCAATGGCTGATGATATCACACGCGCCCAAAGAGAAGCAGCAGGGTATGTATATCATCTTCAATGTTGCATAATCAGTCGCTGACGAGAATCATCACACAGTTTGGACGAGTCCGGCATGAATCTGACCATTCGGGACCAGCCGATTTTCGAAGATGAAAGTCAGGCGAAGCGGGCTATGGACGACATGGCAAACACTCTTCGTTTGGTAAATGTTGATGAGTTAATTTGCTTTAATGCCTAGCTAACACTCTTTGCAGCAAGCTCAGCAGACTGGAATTCGACGCAATGCGGGTACCATTCGAGGACGCCGTGATGTTCGAAACACGGTGTTTGTTCCAAGTTCCAGCAACGATTATATTCCCGCCCAGCCCTTGCCCGATCCATATGCTCCATCCTCGCCAATTAAGCATGCCCCATCCCCTAGCATCGCAACAGAAGACCACGCCTTGTCAGACACTACTTCCGTTCGGTCGGGTCATACGATGCATGGTGTAGGGTCTAGTGTTCATCCCGAATTCCACGAGCCAGGCCTCAACGCATCTATCATTGAGACTGTGAATGCATCGTTCGCGGATGGCAATGTGACTGAGTCCTCTGTGGGTGGTGAGCTTGCTTTAGCTCATAACCCCACGCTTGGAGTTCCCGCCGATTCTATGCGGATCCGCCTTGATAACTTCCCGGTGTTGGAAAAAGTAGCTGCCAATCCACACTTTGTTCAAGAAGCTGGTGAGGAGAAGAGGGGCGAGTACTACATTCATCTGAGCAGCATATCTCGACCCATGCCCACAGTTGCATTCAAATACCGAGTGCATATGGACCCAAGTACACCCTCTACATACTGTCCAGTCATCTTCAAGCCACTTTGGAACATACAGGGCAACCAGGCCCGTGCAATCATCTTCTACTCGCTCAATCCGGCATTTGTCTCCAACCCTGCGGAATCGGTCATTCTCAAGAATGTGGTTTTGACCGTCGGTCTGGACGTCGCTACTGAGGATGCAATCACGAAACAGCCACGGGACTCTGTTGCTTTCGCTACTAGTGCCGTAATGCACCCTAATGCTGGCGCCAGCTTTCGTCGCAAGAATTCCACCGTCACCTGGAGATTCCCGGAGCTGGAAGTGAAGGCTTCTGGACCAGGCGAAGGCAAATTGCTCGTGCAGTTCATCACGTCCGCCGGCGAACCGCGCAAGGGCAATGTCGAAGCCAAGTTTGAGCTTCATACCACCGATAACGCCTCCCGGCTGGGCATTAGTCGCGCAGTGTCTGATACTGCTCAAAGGGAAGTGGACCCATTTGCCGACGAGAAGTCCGGTCTCTCCGGTTCGTGGCAAGAGGTTCCAACTGCCCGCAAGTTGGTCGGTGGGAAATACGTTTCCGCTTAACTGACCTGATGAGTTTCTGCTTTCGTTCGTATATACCTGGTCTTTTTTCGTCACCATTACGTTTATAGTTCCCTTTCATGTCTCGCCGATTCGGATAAGCCAAAAGCTGGGAATGATGCCGCAACGCTTTTCTGATCCCCCCTGGAATTCCTGCAAATAGCGCTTTCATCTTCCCGTGGGGTTTGATTTGTACTTAAGCATATGGACTGCATGGGTGCGCGGGCTCCTGGTCTTGGTCATTCGCCGATTCAGCCCTCATTTGTTTGGCAAGTCTCTTTTATCAACCGCGGCTTTACGGCTGCTTTACTGTCGATGATGATTTAATTTTGTTTGTATCCTTGCATGGTAGTTCTCCATTCGGATTTGAGGCTCTGCCTGTACTTTCGTAGCAAGTTGGTAAGGACAATTTGCCATGGCTTTGTTAAGTGGCTTGAGACCGTTAGTAAAGCTTAACTCCTAGTTGGATGCCCTATTTCTTCCTGTTTCCAGTACGTTGACTACAATCACCAAGTTTTCGGTGATAATCATTTTGTTGGAGGTACTGGTTCCAACATTAAAACTTCAAATAACATATTTGAAATTCAACATGAATACATCGCGCAAAATACCACACCATTCAAGATAACATAGCACAGAATACTGTTGTGCCGGGGAATCATACATTTGCAAGGAAAATCGAGAAAAATCGTCGAAAGTGGTACAGTAAGGAGTATGGAAGAGGCCGCATATATGCTAGCCCATGAGTAGAAATAGCCACGGCAGATGATACATTACATCACGTCATCTGATCTTCTCTGTGAGCCTTCTCGAAGAATTCCAGAGTCATGGCTGCCAAAAAGCAAGGAATATCTTTCTTCTCATGGACATAGACATTGACGAGATCCTTGATTTCTTGGGCAAAGACACTGTTGTTGCCGCCCGAGAGTTTCATTGTGCCATTGTAGCCGTCAAACAGGATCGAGTTCTCCTCGCCGTTGCCCATGCCCCCGGATGCTTGAGCATCGGAAATAGCCCTTGGGTCACCGTGCCGGTAAGCCGCAGAGACGTGAAACATAGAAGTAACACGGACCCGATGATTCGGTAATATGTCAAGTTTGAAGCCGAGGATGGAGGCAACGGCCTCCCGAAACTCGGAAATCTTGGCAGCATAGACGCCCTTGAGTCGATCCATGCGTTTGTCCTTGTCGGCTTGAACTCGCACCATGTCTTCCATCTCGAGTTTCAGGCTTTCAAGGGTGCTGGCAGGAACAACCTTGATACCGCTATGGCCGCTCTGGAGCTGGGCGAGGAGGTCTTTGTTTTCGGCGCGCAAGGTCCGCAAGGTTGTCATTTTGATCTTTTCAACCTCAGCCGTCGGGTTGTCACGCAGCTCGAGGACACGCGTACGTGTTTTGGCTTTCAAGGATTTGATCTGGGATTTAGCAGCGTCCAACTCCTTCCGGCCCAGTTTTGCGGCCTGCTCAGACTTTGACAATTCCTCTTGCATTTTGCGAAGTTTGCGCGTTAAAACCGAGAGGCGTTCATGTTCAGCATCGCTCTCGGCTGGAGATAGAGGCCGCTTAGTGCCTCGAGCTTGAGATTCTTCTGGTGGGGGTGCTTCCCGCTTGGAAAGCTCTTCATGCGCCATTTGGAGTTCGCATCGATAGTTGTCCACAAGTTTTTCTAATTCCGCAATTTGCTCCGACTTTCGTAGGTCGAATTGGCTTTGCTCCGCGTTCATTGTCGTTTCTTCTTCGTCAAAAGTCTTGAGCTGAGCACGGAGATACTCGACTTCTTTCACCGCTAGAGCCCGCTGCCGCTCCAATCTTGCGCGAGCTCGCGCATCCGGTGCTGCTGAAGCTCCTTCTGCGCCACGAAGTTTTTCAAGTTCCTGGCGGAGCTGAGTCTTTTCCTGTTCAAGGGTCTGAATAAGCTCGTCCTTGCCCAGAGACTCCGCTTGAACACTCCCGAGTTGATCCACAAGTGTGGCACTTTGAATTCGCTCTTGGACTAATGCCTTGACGACATCCTCAGGGGAGCCTGAGAATTGACTTTCAGACCCATCATTTTCTTGGAGCAAGCTAGCCCAGGATTGTCGCTCATCCTCTAACACTTGTTTTTGACACTGTAATGTACCAATCTCGGATTCAAGTCTAGGGATTAGTTGCAGCTGATTCTCAAGCGTTCGCTTCTGCTCCTCAACAACTTCAACATTTCTCGCCACCTTTCGTAGACGTTGCAGTTCCGCTGAATTCTCGCGGTTTGTCGACTCTAAGCTCCGAATGTGATTGACCTGGTCTGAGAGTTCCCGCTTGAGCACAGCTAGAGCCTCGGCATCATTTCCTTCGGCCTTTAAGCGAATATTCTCAGCCTCAAGATTTGCAACCGTAGCTTCACGATGAGTTAACTTTTCCTGAGTGCCTTCTTGAGAGTTGCGAGCCGCTGCAAGATCGTTTTGGAGGTCCTCGACTGTCTTCTGAAGCGTTGCACGGACCGTTTCCAGCTCGTTGATCTGATATTTGAATTGCCGCTCTTGGTCGGACAGTTGGGCTTGAGTTTCATGGAACTCTTCTTCGATGTTTTGTTTTTCGTCCTGGAGATTCCGAGCCTTGCGTTCCAGGGCAATCCTTTCGTTGAATGTCTTGTCTTGAGTTTCTTTCAGCTCCTTTGCAAGCGATTCACTTTTGTGGGTGGCACGATGAGTCGCCGACTCCGCGGCCTGTGCTTTCCTGAAATCCGCATCTGCTTTTAATTGAAGATCTCGTATCTCCTTCTCGTGCCGGAGGGTCTCCAAATCTCTCTCCTGCTTCAAGTTCTCTAGCTCGTACCGCAGAGTACTAAGCTGTACTCGAAGTTCTTGGTTTTCCGCATCTAAAGACCAGGAATTCAATGTCATGTTCTCAATTGTATCGCTACCGAAGGGGAAGGCTTGCTCACCATGCAGAGGCTGCGGAGGGGGCGCTGGTGGCTGAACAGATCGTGTGGACTGTCTCAGAGTGCTTCGAGCACCAGCTGGAGTTGATGGCGTAGGAAATCCCGCGATCAGCTGGGAGACTGGTCGCGAATTCTCGCTGGTGTCCATGTCTTCAAAGGAGAGGTTCGTTAGAAGGACTGCGGACAAACTGACCAATGTGTCAAGACTCACCCACGGATTAAATCAGATCAAGCGACCATCAGCCACTCGACAAACCGCGGCATTCATAAGCACATCAGAAGTAATCGTAAAGCTCACTTTCTTGCAGCGGAATCCGCGTCGCTGTTTGGGCCTTAGTCAGCATCCACCCAGCTCCCGCATTGGGACTAGCGCCAACATTTTTTTGAAATTATTTCGAGGCGGATTTCTCTCTGCACACACCTACAATACACCCTCTCACACTCCCCCACACACCTCGCATCCGACATCATGGGCAAGGACAAGGTCGAGAAGGAGAAGAAGCGCGCCGAGAAGAAGGAGAAGCGCGCTGAGAAGGATGGTGTGCACAAAGCCAAGAAGGAGAAGAAGGACAAGAAGGATAAGACCGTTCTTGCCGATGCGGTAGAGAAGGAAATTACTTCGCAAGTCCTCGACGGTCTGGACCAAGCCGGCTCATCTGGTGCCATTGTCAAGGGCGAGATCGAGGTTGATTCCATGTCTCTCGATCGCCCCGTTGGTGCCGTTGTGCCGTTCGCCAACCCATTGGTCGAGGACAAGCAGGCCAAGAAGGTGCTCAAGAGCGTCAAGAAGGGTAGGTCTATCTTTTTCTCCGACATAAGTTCAAGAGTGGTGAAATGCATTGAGTGCACTTGAGTTGCGCTGCTGGAGTTGCCTGAACGGTATACTATCCAAGTCGTCGCAATTTCCATCCGTTTACCGCTTTAGATTTAAATGTCATCTTTGCGCTAACATTCGCTTTGTAGCTGCTGTCAACAAGTCTCTCAAGCGTGGTGTCAAGGAGGTTGTCAAGGCTCTCCGCAAATCGCCCATTCCGGCCGCCAATGCTCCCATCGATATCCCCAATGGCGTTGTCATTCTCGCTGCCGACATCTCCCCCATGGACGTCATCTCTCACATTCCTGTTCTTTGCGAAGACCACGGTATTCCCTACGTCTTCGTCACTTCCCGCGCTGAGCTGGGCGCCTCGGCCGCTACCAAGCGCCCAACCAGCGTGGTCATGGTGGTGCCCCAATCCGCTGGCAAGAACAAGAAGAAGGACGATGCGGAAGATGATGGCGAGGACTTCAGCAAAGTGTACGAGGAATTGGCCAAGCTGGCGCAGAAGGAGTGCAAGAAGGTGACGGCCTAAAAAGCATTGTTTCGTCCTTTCATGCGCTTCTGCTTGGGCTCTGGCTATATCGTGGGGTTTATTGTACAGATTTATGTTCTTATCTGATAGGGCCGTGCATGTCTTTGGGTCCGACCTTTGGGTCTCTTCTGTTTCATATTTTGCTTTCCTACAGTTCGGCGTTCTTGAACGGTGTATGAAAAAGGAAGAATTCCAACGAGAAATCACCTATGCATATTGTTTTCGAATGGCCGTGGATGTAAAGCGAACCCATTGTAGATTTCCCATGCAATATACTGGAATATCCCCCGATCCGCTTCAACAGCTCCATCCCAAGGTTTCCTGTACTTGATTCACGAGAAAAAAGATCATATCTGGTCACACAGACGACCGTTGTGCGTTGAGAACTCTCGACCACTAGCCGAAGTATGGGAATCACAAATTGGTTACACGGCAAATCCAACTTCCAATCTGTTCAGCGCAACAGATGCACCAAGCGGGCACACAAGATAACCTTGCTAAACGGTCGGCGTCCGCATCCCACCTCTGCAACTGACCTTGACCAGTACTTTGTACTGGTCGAGGTCCGAGTCCAATCTAACGGATTGGCCTTGCATGGGCCCGCAACTATCAGAATAGCGCACATCATTCCAAACGGATCAATCTGATCAATCCACTTGACCCTGTCAGGATCGAACAAGGGATGAGAACCACATACCAAATGACTTGCAGGCAGATAGATCTTCTTACTGGTCTCCCCTCATAGATCCAGGGCCATCATTGTGTCATCCCAGGGCGTGGGGCTTGCGTATGTCGTACGCGGCGATGATCCGGCAGTTATACAGCCCTTGCGGATGATTCTTCCCTGCTGCCCTACCCTAGCAACTTTGCATTTAAGGAACCTAATACCCAGGATCATAATGGAGAGTTGTCTATTTCTCACATGTGCTGGTTATATCGGCGTGACTTGACTCAATTACAGCATTGGTATTCGGGTATAGGTCATCGCCAGGGTTAACTATACAATGGTCAAGTTATCTTGGACATTACTGTCACTCCTTTTGACAGTCATTCACCCTACTGTCTCTCAACCAATTCGACCACCACATTGGATCAAGACACGCGAATTGGAGGACAAAGCGTCCAATGGAGTGTGGAAAGTCTTTGAGAAGGAGGATCTTGATGTGAAGCCGGAACTACCGCAAGCTAGAGTCAACCAGGTGTGTCAGACCATTCTTGAATATAATCCAATCAATTAACTTGATATAGATCCCAGCGCAACCAAGAGATAATGACGATAACGCACCGATTGAACGCAAGTCACTCCACCGCCACTACAAGCGAGAATCTACATCGAACAAGTCCATAGTGTCTGTCCTGGTACCCGTGGCACCCATCGCAGAACCACCACCCAGTCCCGAACATAACCATGCGAACGACAAGCAATATGACACATATGGAACATCCAAGCACATCGTCGCGACGAAGGGAAATCACAAGGATCAAGATTATAATCGTCCCGCTTCATTCGGGTTGAAAAACCCGGACATCAAGTCACCTTCAACACTAGAACTCTCGAGCCATACTTTCTCATTCCTGTCATACCGAGTGTCTTTCCCCTTTTTGAAATTTGCACCGGTGCCATTCCCGCAACTTCCTCTCCCGGGAATATTCACGGCCGTTATGATTTTACTGGCTTTGGTGTGGATTGCGATTGTGACGATTGGACTGGTCGAGCTGGGGAACTACGTTTGGCAGCGGAGGATGTTTGCACGAGTTGCGGCCGAGACTGATGGGATCATGGCGGAGAGACCTTCTATGGACTCTGGAAGATTGGTCAAAATTCCACTTCATGTGGTGGAGAGCGCGGTGAGGGCAAATGGGCGAAGTCAAGCTTACTCGGATGAAGAATCTGCTTCGAGTGGATCTGAGTCTGACTCGGAGCCTGAAGTGGACGATTACCGCATTTTCTAAAGTTACGAGTCCTGGTGTTGTCTACTAAAAATTGTGTTCAAGTTAGTGTGACTCTATGTGTACAGACTAGAATTGAACTTTTCATTCATAATGCCTTTCGATTTGTGTAGATCTATAGTACATAAACCATACCCGTAATCAGTCATGAGCTCAGCCACAGGCTGGAGCATGAAAAATCATCAAAACACGCTTGATCGCTCGAACAAACTCGGTCGGGTTGTATCTTCAAAGAGCACTTTTCTAGGCACGCTGGTCGCTGTCCAAGGCCTGGAAGGGAGTCTGGTTGTCAACAATCTTTTGGCGAGGACCACCAACATCAGGGCCACTCTCAGCATTGTTGCGCTGGAACTTGTTCACAGCGGCACGGCCGGGGTCTTGCGAGGAGCCAATTTCGGAGTTGAAGCTAGCGTTCTTGCTGGGGTTGGAGCTGAAGCCACCCTCCTGCACGTTGCGGCCGCCGGGAGTCTGGTGCTGGTATCCATCGGTGACATCGTTGACGGAGGACGGAGCCTGGCCAGCGTTGTACTGGCTGCGGTAGCCACTGCCGCTGGCAGCGGCGCCACCGCCAATGCCCAGCTCCTGCTTAGCAGCAGTCGGGCCGCCGGTGTAACCAGTCTCTGGAAGGTGGGCACCGGGGAAGTTACCCTGGCCGCCGAGAGCCTCAGGGTACTTCTCTTGGCGCTGGCGGTCCTCGCGAAGGCCACCAACAGGGGCTGAAGGGAGGGTGGTAGCATTGGAGGTGTCGGGGTTGTTCATAGAAGTGGGGTTGGCACCGCGGTTTCCGCTGAATGCGCCGCCCTTGCGGACAGACTCGGCGGCAAGAGAGTCATTGGGAACGGGGCCAGAAGGCTCCTCAATGGGCTGTTGAGAGGCAAGAGGGTCGGTAGTGACCTTGGTGCTGCGGGGGCCGTGAGGAAGAGGAGTGCCCTGAAGATCCATGATGATTCAAGTGGATTGTGTGAAGGAGTAAAAAAGCGAGGATAGATTGTAAGATTAGAAGTTTGAAGATTATTACAAGAAGATTGCTGTCACTGGAAGCGATGGCAAAGCTATATAGCAATGGATAACCGTTTGCTAGAATCTGTGACTCCGCAAAGCAGGTCGTGATATCACAGCTGGTGATGTCACACTTACGACGTTGCCCATAGGAGCTGTCCCCAAGGGATTTGCGATCATCATCCTGCCCACAGCAGTCACGTCAACAAGGTTCGATCGGACAGATGCGAGTGGCGGACTGGAGACTTCAAGACAAGGATCAGTGGAGCCATTGGGGATTGCCCACAGTTTCTGGAAATAAGACTTGCTGTCTTGGAATTTCCAATCTCCACATGCTTATTTCACCGCGGATACCTGAACTCATCGAATTCAGCGAGCAGTTGGCCCGACGAAACTGGGCAGGATGGCGATGAAGCCGGGAAGGTGACGGTGTTTGACGTCAGACCCACCTTATCGCCCAACAAACATTGCAAACAACTCCCTGCAATACAAGGCTCCTGCCAGGAATAGCAATGGGAATGTCGCATGTCATTGGTATGTATGATGAATTAATTCATTTCTACTCCGTACAGTGCTGTTGCAAAGTCAGAGCGCAGCTAGACATGATGTTGAGTATGTAGTGTTGGAGATCTTCTAGGCAATGGACGCATCCAGACCGCGTTATGTAGATCTATGAAATCAACGAGTCTCAACTTTAATTTCCATCCAACCCGATCGGCACGCGACCACCTTTATACTACAATAATCTACGTGTAGTGGTGTCATATATGTAGGCGTAAAGAGATATTATTCATTCGCTCATGACTCGGTGAAAATGACTATCATACAAATGATGGATCCCGAAGTCCATCAATTCAATCTAGCGAGTGGTGGCATCAGAAGGAAGGCCACTCAGACCTTCAACCCGCTGGCGTCCAACGTGTGATAGAGGCTCAGTGTTCTGGTGCAGCTCAGAGCCTGATACACGGGCACTGCTCGCGGCAGTGGCAGGGCCACGCAAAGCGCTGTCTTGATCACCCGAGACAGGACCCTCAATGCCACCCGAACCAACGTTCACGGTGCGCTGATCGGCAGAGTTCCAATCGCTGGCGGCTGGGGGATCCTCAGGCAAAGGCAAGTTGGCCTTGGTGCGATCAATCTGAGCGGACTTGTTGGTGTTCTGGTCGACGATCGACTAATCGAACGAATTAATAAAAGCTCTAGTAAAACCACCACGAGTAGCTTACCTTCATTTGAGAAACACTAGAGTTAGAAGGGTTGGCACCGCCATGGTTCTGGGAGGCCTTGGTCTCGGCCTTGCGCAGGTCCTGGCGAGTGGTGTGGTAGGTGGCGTCAGACATGATGAATGTGAAGGATGTAGAGATAGAGCGAGGAGAGAATTATAGATGGCAAAGGATGATTGAAATGTATGTTGAAGATGATTGCCAACGCCTCTTTATAAGCCACTTTACCATGGTTGTGACGTTTCTTCTCCGATGACTTCATCATGGCAACCTGGCCATGGATGCCAGTCCCCACCAACTCCAAACGACTCCATCCTTCTTGTTTGGTTTTCGCCTGGCAACCTGAGAAATCTACTGTAATTGAGCTTGTCAATGTTCGGGCGCGACCGAAATAACGTCATAACGCATTGACACCCTGATACTCATACAGTTGTGGAAACCCATCGCATCTTCCTGATCGTCATTCCATCTGTCATGATTCCGCCAATCACAGCACAGCTACGCAGTAGCAAGGCTTGAATCCAAGCTCGATGTTGCTGGTGACAGATCCCTGCTGTCGCATGACCTCAGATGGACTATGCGTAGTCTCTTTGATGATGTTCAAGTGGATCTGTTCAACTCGAATCTGATCGACCTCCCTCAATGTAGCAGGTATAATGGTTGATCCCTAGTCGCGAGACCTTTATTATTGGGACCTTCAGTTTTCACCACTTTTATTGTTCCATGCTACCACTAACATTCAGATTTTGGTTCATGCTCCTAACGTTCTGACGATAACGAAGGCTAAGTAAGCTTCGATCCAGCAGATCAGCGACAGTTTTTTGGTCAAAAAAGACAGAACACTGCAATAAACACATGAGAAGACAAAACGATCAATCCTCATCCCCCTCGGCACGATCAATTTGAAGCAATGATTATCATGATGGTTGGATTGACACCCCAGGCAGCAACGCATGAGTTCAGCCCTTACCAGAGTTTCAAGTTGACTTGTCAATTTTCACCTCATCACCCATCGCACAATGGCTTTTGAGCTTCCCATCGAGTTAGCTCTCCTGATAGCCGATTATTTACCCAAGAAAGAACTGGATGCCTTGGCGCGCACAAACCGTCAGCTATACAATATCCTAGATCCATATCTCTGGCACCATAATGCGGACTTAGCCTTGAGATGGGCTGCAGAGCATGGAAACCGACAAATCGTCCATAAAGCTCTTGCAAACGGTGCCCTTATCAATGCCAAACTACCAGCAACGGAAGAACAATTGGCAAGACGGACAACATGCGGAACCCAGCCAGAAGTACATGATAAAATTGGCTACACCCCGCTCATGCTCGCCATCGCAGCTGGACAGGAGGAAATGGTGGAATTTCTCCTTCAACTGGACGGAATTGACGTCAACTCTCACGACAATCCAGACCGATTAACCCCATTGGCCCTGGCAATTGTCACAAAACAGAAAGAGATTGTTCGGCTTCTGCACTCTGTAGAGGGAATCGATGTCGGAATCGACCATCTATATGGCATTGGAAATGCGCTGATGATATCGTCTTACCTTGGACACGCGGAAATCACCTGTCTACTACTCGATCACAAAGATGTGAGCCCAAACAAGGGCAATATATGTGCCCAGTCACCGTTATTTCTTGCCTCATGGGGAGGACACACGGAGATCGTGAAATTGTTGCTTCAGGCAGGCGCAAGCCCTCATCCCCCGGGACCTGAGGATTCCAAGGCCTGGGGTGGATGGTACGGAGATCCATTCTCGCAGTCTCTGGAGAAAAGCCCTGAGATGCTCAAGGCCATGGTCCACTCTCCACTTTTCGATGTCAGAAGGGTTTCAGACCAGCTTTGTCAGTATCGGTGCATGGCAATGGAAGGAAATCGTGTGGAGCATTTCAAGATTTTATTTTCCCTGACGTCTGATTGCATCAATTGGAACAGTAACGGAAGGTCTGCTCTCTTTTGGGCGGCAGCACACGGTAATGAAGAGGTGTTGCAAATGCTGCTTTCAGTCGATGGAATCGACGTCAATACCAAAGGGCGTGGTATCACAGGAGTGTTCATGCTCCAGGAGCATGTTTTCCTCTTGGAGAAAAAGGGTCTGTTGGGACAGGGCGAGGGTATAACGCCGCTTATTATTGCAGCGCGGTATGGTCACATCGAAATTGTTCGATTATTGCTGGCGGTGGATGGGATTGATGTGTATCATCAAGATACTACATTTAAGGAAACGGCTCTGATGGCAGCCAAATCCAATGGCCACACGGAGATAGTAGATTTATTGCAAAATAAGATTGCATTAATAGCTTAAAAAGAAGACTTTCATTATGCTCCATACATACTCTTCAAGGTGACCGCCTTCATCTCGGTGGGCAGAAAATGTTTCTTATCGCGCGCGCCGAGTATTTGTGAAGACCAACTCCGCGGGCAAACTGTTGTTTTCACAGTTTAAAGCAATCAGCTACTCTTCAAGATGCCCCGCGATCCATTGATTGGGCTGGTGGGCAAGGTTCGTCTTCTCCGTACCCATTCGAGAACCCCGCTAATCTTGGAGGGGCACAGCCGTCGAGTGGGAAGTCCACGACATTGAACAGTTTGACTGATGCCAGCTCAAAAGTTGGCAAGTGGCTCCAATACATTCCTTCTCTCAGAGCAAATGCTAACAAAATGATCTACTATAGGCAATTTCCCGTATGCCCACTCACAATGAGGTCCCCGCTTTCTCGAACCACCTGCGACGATAACTGACACCGGGTAGATTCACTACAATTGATCCTCAGCGCGCTATCGGGTACCTTCAGATCGAATGTCCTTGTCAACGACACAATGTCTCAGATCGATGCCAACCAAACTACGGCGGCTGCCATGAAGGGCGCCGCTCTGTGCCAATTGAGTTGTTGGATGTTGCAGGATTGGTACCGGGAGCGCACCAGGGACGAGGCTTGGGTAACAAGTTCTTGGATGATTTGCGACATGCCGATGCCTTGATTCATGTGGTGGATGTGAGCGGGACTACCGATGCGGAGGGTAAAGCTACCCGAGGATACGATCCCTCTGTTGATATTGAATGGCTGCGGTCAGAGATCGTGCGGTGGGTGCTGGGAAATTTGATGGAAAAATGGTAAGTTTCGTGTTTGGAGTTTGAGAAGCAAATACTGATTCTTCTCCGCAGGGGCTCCATTAAACGAAGACATGTCACAACAAGTCAGTATACTCCTTTGCAGTGGAGTTCGAATTCTCATTTTGAACTTCAATTATAGAGGCGAACCCCGTCGACACATTACAAGGCCAGTTCTCAGGTTACGGGAGTAGCCCGTCGACTGTTGCACGATGCTTGGATCGACTTAACATGAAAGAGCCTTTGGAGGAATGGTCAAATGAGACTATCGAGACTGTGGTTAAGACCTTCATTGATGAGAAGTTCCCCACAGTATTCGCTCTGAACAAGATTGACCATCCGGACGCAGACAAGGCATGTTGGAAATTCGCGGAGACGATGTAATTCTGCTAATTTCAAACAGAACGTCAGCAAAATTGCCAAAATGCAAGATCCCAGAAGCATTGTTCTCTGCTCGGCCATCTCAGAAGTTTTCCTCCGTCGACTAGCTAAGCAGGGATATATCAGGTACGTCGAAGGCAGTGAATTTGTGGATACTCGAGAAGATCTTCTCGAAATGGGGGAACCAGACGGCGGAGGATTGAAAGAGATGGATGAAAAGTTGAAAACGTAAGTTCTGGCGACTCTTGTTAAAGTCATCCCTCTAATGACGGCCAACAGTCGCGTGGAGAACTTGAAAGACATGGTGCTATATCGGTTTGGATCAACCGGTGTGGTCCAATGTCTCTCTCGAGCAGCGGAAATTTTGGGCCTTGTGCCAATCTTCCCTGTGCGCAATATCCATACCTTCAGCTCTGGGAATGGCACTGCGGTGTTCCGGGACTGTGTCCTAGTCAAAAAGTAAGTGATGATTGCTTGCGCTGATGCTTCCGATGCTGACTATGCGAAGGAACAGCACAGTGGGCGATGTGGCTCGGAAGATAATGGGTGATGTTCCTATCAATTATATTGAAGGAGTTGGCGGCACTCGGGTAGCGGAGGATGATATTGTTGCTGTTGGGAAACACGATGTACGTCTCTCAATCCCCCATCTTCCTGGCTTAAATCTAACATTCTTTGACTCAGATTTTGTCATTTAAAGTTGGTCGGTGAATCACAGCCACTCCATTCAGCCTATATACAATCTTGGTGTGGATATTGCCCTGCAACGATGCGACATTCCAAAAACCACCCTTTACACAGTAACGCCGTCTGCCAATTATTTTATGCTAGGGTAGGAATTCTGCCTCCGAGCCTCAAGACTAATTGCCTTTCTGTGAATCGACGTCAGTCAGTATTTTGCACCAGCAAAAGGGAATGATTAGTCTTACCTGTGCTCGTTCATCATTCATCCCAATGATTGGCTCCGGTGCCTCCGGATGCTCCTGTTTGGCCTTTTTACCATGTTGCACACCACCTCGCTGGGTTGTGCCTTGAGACTTGGTGGCATCTGCAATGCCTTCACTTTCCTCTCGTTCTTTCATGCCTCCAGCAGAAGCATGACTCGTAGGATCATTGGTATCTCCCTTCTTAGATCGATTGATTGTATGGTCTTCGGACGAAGCTCCCTTCCAATTTTTGAAGAGAGAAATTTGTCGAGTGTTTCCTGGTCCTTGGGAAACTACTGGCTGGAAAGTAGATTTCACCGGCAAAGGTGCCAGTTGCAATCGAAGGGGACGCATATTCCGTAATCTGAACATGATGAATTGATATGGTTGCTAGAGCTGTTGAATGTTAAGCAAAAAAGTTGCGAAAGCACTTTTGACGTCTTGCCATTGACGTTTCCATATGAATCGATGGTATTAAAACCTGTAAGCTATGACGTCTCGATGCTGCAATCGATAGAGTTTATCGATAAGCCGATGGGGCTTTAGAGGCAAATGCCGAGACATTGGAGTCATGGATTTGGGACATCGAAATTCGGGTTTGCATTTTGAGAATGGTCTGATTATTTCGACCAATTTTACAAGAACTTTAATTGACGAGATCTTCAAACTAATAATTCGTGAACGAAGGCCATGACCGATGTGAGTGCTTACTAAGCACACCAAGGCAGCGCGGATCCCAACATCAACAAGTTCAAGTGCAACCATCCGATGTCCATTCTCAATCATTTCAGTATGGATCATTAAATGCAAGATCTCACTTGGTACTTTGATGAAACTGTCTGAGACCTTGTCTACCATATATCTCTTCTATCGAAAACCGTTTGCCATCTCACTACAATGAAGCGGGAATATCTTCCCCTCGAGTCTTTGCCAGCCTGGCTAAGGCTGAATGCTATCGTTGCCAACGGCGTGTCTTTCGGAAGTCTGAGCTCGACTGGAAAAGACACGAATAAAGGCAATGCAATCGTAGCCACCCGAAACCAGGCAAACGTGGAATCAGATGCGTCTCCCGCAGTTCTTCTTCAGGTCCCGTCAGATCTAGTGTTATCACTAGATGCAGTCCACGACTATGCCAAGTCGGACCAAAGCCTTCGCGAAGTCTTGGAGGCAGTGGGCGACTTTGGAAAGGTGCGAACTTGCATCTTGCGGATTATCATTCCTGATGCTAACATTATATAGACCGCCAGAGGAGCAATTATGATCTTTCTCCTTCTTCAGATCACCCACTCGTGCCCGGAATTGTATCCGCGAGTTGGCGTGTCTGGTCCTTGGTCAGAGTATATCAAATATTTGCCACCGTCATTTCCCCTGCCGACTTCGTACTCTTCCGAAGAGCAGGAGCTGCTAAGAGGGACTTCTCTTGCCAAGGCCGTAGAGGCAAAACTTGTCTCATTAGAACGAGAGTTTGAGTGTCTCCGTGAGGCTACGGAGAAAATACCCTGGTGCCAAAGTTGTTGGTGGGGGGAAGGCTTGGAGAAGCTCACCATGGAAGACTGGACATATGTCGACGCCGCGTACCGGTCGCGCATGGTAGATCTTCCCGGCAGTGGACATGCAATGGTACCGTGTATTGACATGGCCAATCATGCTACCGAACCTGCGGTGAAAGCATTCTACGATGCAGATTCGAATGGTAATGCGATTCTGCAGCTGCGATGGAATAAGACCTTGAGCGTGGGAGATGAGGTGACGATATCGTGAGTAACTTCCGTCCTTTTTTTCTAGAAGCTATGCTGAATGGATGGCGTGATAGATATGGTGATGACAAGCCGGCATCGGAAATGATTTTCTCGTACGGGTTTCTTGAAAACGACAGAGCCGATACGAAGCAAGTCTTCCTGGATATGGAATTACCGAGTGATGACCCTCTTGCTATTGCCAAGAAGATGATCTGCAAGGATACCCCTGGGATTCGAGTGTTTGTTGACGATACGGCAGCGAAGCAAGAAACGTCAAATGCGTCTCGCCATATCATTTGGGACAGTCCACTGGTGTGGTGGGCAAGTGTGAATGAGGAAGATGGCCTTCGCATCGGCGTGATACAAACCATGAATGGAACCCAGGAGCTAGAAACAAGATGGAAGGGCGAGGAGATTCAGTCGTCCAGTCATCTGCGAGATCTTCTCGCCAGCGATCCATTGTGGGACGTCTTCCAGCTTCGAGCAGTCGTCCTAGTACTAGAGCAATTAGAGACTCAACTGTCGCTTCTTCAGGAGACAGAGGATGTTCTGTCGGATATGCAGGAGAAGAACAAGTCACTCATGGAGTCCATGTTCAGGTCTGAGGTCTACATCCTGATTGCTCAGCTGCGAAACCTGGAAGCCGCATTGCTTCAACAAGCAATCGAGCAATTATTAAAACAGGCAAGTCATCACAATTCTGCTACGGTCGCAGATCTTGGTTTTGGAAAGTCAAAATTCTAATTGTTCCCCAGAGAACTGAGCTGGTGGAGTCGGATGCCGTCACACGCTACCTGACACAGCAGAACCAGACCGATGAAGTCGAGGATTTCTCTTGATCGCGACATGAACACCCAATGAAAGTAGTCTCTCCATGGGACCCGCAACGCCCTGCAAAAGCTAAATACCCACAGCCGCAGATAGTGCCGAAACCATTAGTGCGGAGAAGCAATAATATGTACCATATACAACCAATGCGAGTCTGAGTGAGAACCCCACAAACCAGAAAATGTCAATCGTGGGAGGCGGACGATGCTATGACGTATGCAATACTCTTCACGGAGTGAACTTGCTCTGTACACATTATTGTTCTGGCAGAGGCGAATAAGGCTGTGTACCAAAGATCTGCGGGCATGGGGTTAAGGTTGAAGCATCCCCAGCTCCATCCGGGGCTCTCAAAATGTCGGGGGTTTGTGGACACGCGTCCTGAATCATGTCTGTGCGATCCATGAGAATGAATAGCAGATCTGCATACGGAGTAAAGGATCAGACCCTTGATGACGGAGTGGCAGAATCATTGTGGAGAATCGAAGATCGATTCAAACCGAGCGGGATTTGCTCGGCATCAATCGACGACGGATATGGAAGAGCAAAAACATCTCAGTGCCATCGCATGTTTGAGTCTCATGTGAATTCTTGTTGCAACTGTTTGCGTCTTCCCCAGACTACCGTCAAGCCCAGAAGATCGGATCCCAAATTCTTGGGTCTGCCGGACTGTGGAGAATAGTGGGTCATGCATCCATGGTTCACGGCATTCTCGCGGTTCTCTCGGACAAAACTCGCTACTGGGAATCCGCGAATACGTCGCAAAATTTGGACATGGAAAAATCTAATTTGATGTCTCGCCCGGCGATCACAATCAACCACTTCATCATTGGCTTTCCATGTATCAAGTGAGCGTGGTTGTATTGTAAAAGTCGGAACTTCGCGGGTGATTCCCATGTGCGAATGGCAATACTTGGGATTTCGCCATCGAGTTATCACCAAAAACAGCGTAGCGACGATGCATTGGCAGACGAGCTAATTGGACCCCCAGATCATCAATAATGCGTCTCTTTTTGGAGGCGCAGTGGATCCACGGTGCGTCCTAGACAGATCGTCCACCGGCGAGATCTAGTTAGTGCTGGTCCTAGCGGGCTGGGACCTTGGAAATGCGAAGCCCGCCTGTGGCGGAGAGTCTTGGAAAAGATCGGAACACTTCGAAAAACAAAGTTTGTATAGACAATTAAATGCGTTGCCGTTTCATTTGGTTCCCAAATTGCACACGGAGTACCAGCCAAGAATGTGGAGTCC
Organism: Penicillium sp. PG113-03A; assembly: GCA_037042135.1. NCBI lineage: Eukaryota > Fungi > Ascomycota > Eurotiomycetes > Eurotiales > Aspergillaceae > Penicillium > Penicillium sp. PG113-03A. The sequence goes on from JAXQJW010000154.1 coordinate 439,736, forward strand.
CCCGGACCTCGGGAGGACCCAACCGTCAGATCTCCTCCAGACAGCTGATGGATCGGAAGATGGCGAAGATGGCGTACGAGGCGGTCTTGCAAGGAGAATCACTTGAAGAATGATCGCAGAACCAGGATTTCAAGCCAATTCCCCTGGTTAGCAAATCCGAAACGAGCCAGATGCGATGGGGAAGAATGGATAGAGAGAAAGCATCCGCGGCAAATACATGACAATACAACCAATCCCAGCAAATCTGAAACCGATGATTGGTCGATGGACACGAGTCTGACTCAGCCAGATCCCTCTCCTTCCCCTCCCCCGTCTTATATTCTTTGCATATCACCTATCCCATCCCCCACTCTCACCGATCGCCATTTTATATCCCCTACCGTGACCGCAGCGGCCGATGTGCCCGCAGATTCAGCCAAAATGCCTGGCATCCTACCGATGAAAGTGATCAAGGTTGGTGGCACTGGCACTCAAAGCCGGATTGCCCAAGCCTGTGATCGTTGCAGAAGCAAGAAGATTCGCTGTGATGGTGTTCGACCATGCTGTACACAATGTGCCAATGTTGGCTTCGAATGCCGGACCAGCGACAAGTTGAGTCGCCGAGCTTTTCCCCGTGGTTATACCGAATCTTTGGAGGAGCGTGTGCGTGCCTTGGAGACGGAAGTAAAAGATCTGAAGGATCTTTTGGATGAAAAGGATGAGAAAATCGACGTTCTGTCTCGCCTACATTCGTTCTCGCCGCCTGCACAGAGAGCCGCATCCGTACGATCTCCTTCATCTTCGAGAACAATCAAGTCCCCCGACTCGGATGGAGGAGAGGGGAATATTCATGTCGACAGGTCTTCTCTGTCTACTATCCAGGGATTTTCTGGTATGTAGTGCTACTGCTTTGACAATCCGCATTGAAATTAACCGTTTGCAGGGGTTCTCACCGACAAACTCGTCGCCCAGGGGCGATCAACATCCAAGATCTCAACCACAGCGCTGACCAAATTATCGGACCCTGTATCTCGAGGATCCCCACATCAGACGATCAAAACACCACCACGCCTGGTTTCGGACCAGCTCATCAACATATTCTTCCAAGAATGGGCGCCACTATATCCTGTTGTGCATCGCCCGACCATTCTCAAAGCTTACGAGCAATACTTGAACAATGGCGATTCTTTAAAACGCAATCTTTACACGATGGTACAACTTAATTTGATATTTGGCGTTGCAGCGCTATCATCCAGTGTACGTGCCACTGTTGCTTTGCCTTGTGGAATCTCATACTCATCTGATAACAGTCGAGAACCAACCAAGACCCTGCATTTTTCGAGGAGAATTGGACCCCCGCTCTAGACGCCTTTTCTGACGAAAAGTCCATCGAAGGACTACAGTGCTTTGTTCTGGCTCAGATATACTGCATGACGAAGGGTGACTACCGCAGTCTACTTCGCTATCGTGCTCTGGCTGTGGACATTTGTCACCAGCTTGGACTTCATCAAAGTCAAGAAGACCTGGCTTCTAAGCCCTTAGAGGGCGAGACTCGCAAGAAAGTGTTCTGGTGTCAATATTCGTTGGATCGGTAGGACTGCTCACCTGGGAATCTTAACATATTCTGACTGATCAAATTTTAGTTTTTGCTCGGCTTTAACTGGAATGCCAATTCTCTTGCGTGAGTCTGATATTCAGACTGAGTATCCTGTGGATGTAGACGATGAGAATGTCACCGAAACCGGGTTTTTGCCAACACTTCCTGGAGAATCTACACGCATCTCGAGTGCACTCGCCTTCTTTGGCATCTCAAGAATTTTGAACAAGGTTCTGGAAGACCTATACCCTTCGAGAGCTGGCTATGACGTGTCTGTTTCGAGGATGCGCATGGCTGTGGTGCAGCTGGATGAGTGGCTGCACACTCTTCCTCCTCATCTTCGACTTGAATTCAGCCAGGATAAGCCCAGCACAAATGTCACTAGTAGCCGGTCGCCCCTTTTGGTAAGTTTCAACATTCTTGTCATCTTTGATACCTTTAGGTGCTAACGCCGCTCAAGTCGCTCGTGTATTATTTCATCCGATCGTTAATTCATCGCCCGGCGGTGTGTTTCGGAGATGAGAATCTGCGTTCTCCGGCAGTTTTGGCACTGTCTGATTCTTCCAAGCACATCATTCAGATTCTTCAGTTGCTTGATGAACGACGTCTGTGTCTTTCAATTAGTATCAATCGCCAGGAACTGGTATTCTTTTCTGGCCTTGGTATCTTGTGGCAGGCTCTGAGCCTGAAGCGGGACAGCAAGCTAGCCAAAGAAAGCCAGAAACTCCTTGGCACTGTTTTCCAGCATCTCGAAGTCGAGTCTGTTGTTGCAGCAGCAGAATTTGCTACGCTTTCTAAAACCTTGGTCTCCATGGACAATGGCAAGCAACAGTCTCCTTCCGCCAGCGATCAGTCTCAGAGCATGGGGGCGCCGTCCCAAAAGTCGATCAAATCCCCGATGAGGCAGTTCCAGGCTCTCAAGTCTCGACTTACTCCATCCTCGAAGTCGGAGTCCCCTTCGCGCCGGAATACTATTTCCGGTGTCACTCCGCCTCTTCTCCCCCAGTCCCTTCGCTCTCCCAGTTGGACAAGTCTTCCCCCGTCGCAGCAAGATCAGCAGTCCACGCCGTTCTCCGCCGACAGAGGTCAGTCATTGGATTTCGGCTCAGACCCTCGACTGCTGTCCGCGTCAATGGGATATGACTACCCCCGAGCCATGTCTACTTCTACACCATCTGATGGCGCTGGTGGTTCTATCACTATGGCAGATTGGGAATATGTCTTGAGTGATATGGACAGAGGGTACTCTAATATTTTCACGGGTATCTACGGTGGCAAAGAATGTGGTGAGGATCCGGGTCCATTTGCATCCATCACGGCTGAGTATAGCCGGAAGCCCAACGAGACACTTCCTGTGCCTCCATCTAATGAATTACACGATCTTTCGCCCGAGGCATGGTCTGCAAGCAGTGGCGATCTGTCTCGAAACCAGGAACACACAACACGGAGTGTTTTGAGTTATTCGGGAGAAAGCATGACAAGCGCTGAGGATGGCTTTCCTCCATTGACGGATGGATCCGTGCGACCGGGGGAGATGGGTTTCATAGACCCTTTCCACGCCATCACTCTGCCGCCGGAAGAGGAGATTGATGGATCGACCTTGGTCAATGGCTGGGATCGACGGCTGGCTGTTTGATTCCTTTATTACGAGGTTTTTTTGTTATGTTACATGCAAGGTGTCAGATTGGGGGATTGGGATATTTGATAGGATGATACCTTGGAGGCGTTTTTTGTCCATTATTTTGTTCAATTGTCTATAATGCTCAGGCGTTCTGGGTTGGACATAGTGTGTGCTTGGATAGTGGCACTTTTTACTTGAAGCAATCATGATGTGAACGTTATTTTGATATTGCCTATACTGTTCCTACCTACGGAGTACATAGGAGGAAGTTATAATCTTGCCATATGCAGTTAGTGTTTACCGGGAGTTTTCTCCGGACCATTTAAAAAGTCGGAATCTGCATCGAGTTCTATACTTTGTCGGATAGAATTCGGTGTTTTGTGGATCCCTAAGCGGATGATGGAGATTGCGTTATGAGAGAGAAAACTCTACGTCTCCACTTTCTTAGTAAACCCTATATTAAATTGAGTATTTAGGGGTTAGTTACAATTTAGACTTTTTGCCTATCTCCTTAAGCGTCTATTAGTAGACGGATTCGATTAGACCTATATTTTAGATAGTTATAAGCCTAGATAGTATTAATTATTAGCTTTAAACCGATCTTTAAAACGATATAACCTACTAAAAACCCCTAAAATTCCTATTTCGGAATATCTACTAATTACTATATAGCGTTATAGAGCTTAATCTAGTAAAATCCTCTACCTAATAAGGCGTTAAACTAACTAAATAATTAGACTAGGACTTATAGTATAATACCTTTTTTATAATAGCGAATAATCGGAAGGTATAGAAGCTCTATAATCCTAAGTTAAAAGACAAAGATATTAATCCTATCCCTAAACTAGAATCCCTATCTAAGGAAGTGCCTAAGGATAAAAATAAGTATCTACGCTAGAATAGTTAGTAGGATATATTTAAGAGAAAAGAAAAGAGGTATTCTAAAAAGTAAAAGGCTCTAGAAGAGATAGAAAGATAGATTATTACTACTATTAACCTAACCTTTTAGAGAGATATTAAGGATATTCTAATAGTTTATAGGAAGATTAAATATCTAGCCAAAAATTTTAGAGATTCCTTATCCTAGAAGGTAGATATATACCTCTATTTTATTATATTTAGTATTACCCTACTAAAGAAGAGTAATAATATTCTTATATAGATTAATAAATTCTAATAGCTTAGGAAGAAAGTAATCTATATAGGATATAAACTAGAGGATAACTAGTAGTAGTAACTCTACTTCCTATACTATATAAAACTAGTTAGATATATCTAGTAGGATAATATAAACTAGAGGGTTTACGTTTAAAATAAAGATATACCCTTATCTAAGATAATATAAAGTCTTCGGTCTACCTATAGTATAGATCTAATTGCTAAAGATAGCACAAAAACCCTATAGTTGCAAAATATCGCGTTTTCAACCTTCTAGGGATATTCCAAGGCCTAACTAGGTTAGCAATAGTAAGCTAGTTAGCAAATGGGTTAGTAGTAATAGTCTTAGAAGAAGGATAAGAAGCAACTATATAAAAAATAGCCCTATCCCTATAGGAGTAATAATTATAAACTATAGAAGTATTAGGGGATTAATAAAGCCGATCTAGCGAGATCGGAAGATTTTTCCTTTAGAGAATCTAAGAGAAAGGCAATAGCTAAGGTCTTAAATAAAGATCCTAGTTATTATAAGTAGATCTATAAGAAAATTAGTAAGTAGGGATTAAACTAGTAGTCTAGATTAGATTAATAACTAGATAAATTTACTATATTTGCTAGATCGAGCCTCTCTATATAGAAAGGGATTAGTAGGGATTAGTAGATCTTGGATTTGGGATCAAATACCTATATATATAATAATAGAAGCTTGTTTATAGATTTCTAACTAATAATAATAAGGTTGAAGACTAGAGATAGTTATACGCTAGCTTCTAGGGTTAGAACCGCTATCTTAAGGGGTATCTACCCTATCTCTAGAAAAATAGCTAAACTTACTCTTACAAATACTCTATACTTACTAGGATTCTACTACAATCTTATATCAACTACCTATATCTAATAGAAGGGAGGAAGTTAGGACCTAGATAATAGGTGCTTGCTTTTATAGAAAAGAGAACCTATCCTTATTATATATCTAGATAATTAGAATCTATATCTATTTAGTTAGCCGAGAGGGGGTAATAGATTAAAGGAATTTCAAACCTATACTACTATATTGACTAGAAGATTAGAAAAACCACTCTTATAGGAGGGATTAATAGAATTGTGGTACCAATAGCTTAGGCATACTAACTATACTACTATATTAAAGCTCCCTAAGCTTATAGAAGGTATTGTAATTAAAGAGAAAGATAGGGATAGCGTGTCTATATCAATAATATATAAAACCTATTAGATAATTAATACCCTACGCTAGATATCGTGCTAGAATATTAGTTAGCACTTCGGACGGTATAGTAGGGTATACTTTAATTTAATAGATATAGATACTAGGTATAATAATAATCGCTAGATCACCTATTTCTATATCGAAGGCATCTAATTATATTATACCTACTCTTATAAGAGTAAAAATAGATATTAAGAAGTAGTTTATCTATTTATTGCTTAGGTAGATCGGTAGTTAAACTTACTATTAAAAGTCTTCTACTCGGATAATAAGAAGTCTATCGGTAGTTTAATAGATAAGATAATATATCTAGAAGGATTTATTAGGATATTTACTATTAGTAATATACCTAAGATAAATAGTCCTAGAGAGCGATTAGGTATAGTATTAATTAAGAGGACCTATACTCTCCTCTATAAAGGGAACTTACCTCTTAATCTCTAGCCTAAAATATAAAGAGTAATAGTTTATATTATAAACTATACGCCTATAAGAATTAATAGAAGGTAGATAATTCCCTAGAACAAAGTATATTAGTTTACTTATAGGGTAAAACCACTATCAAACCTTATAAATATTAGACTATATAGGTTGTTAGCCTACTATAGGATTGACAAAATTGCAAAATAGGATAAAATATTACTTTACACCGAGATCGGTTTCTTAGTAGATTATATAGTATCTAATATCTAGAGAATCTAGTTTCTATAGGCCTAAGGGAAGTAAAGGGTTTATATAGTATAAGATACTATCTTCGATAAAGGAAGGAAATATTCTATAGAGATATAACTATACTAGCTAGTTAGAGAGCCGATTTAATAGGAGCTAGAGATCTTACTAGATTTTAATACTACTATAGAGTAGGGAATAGACAAAGAGATTCCTCTATAGGATAATCTTTATCCTAAAACACTTCAATAGTTGGTACTAGTAGACCTAATAAATTATTAGAATTAGTACTATAAATAGGTTAACTAGCCGAATTAGCCGTTAGATTAGCTATCTATAGTTAAGCAACTATCTTAAGAAATCTCTAGTAGAGATAAAATAAACCAATCTTTCTAGCCGACGCTAGAACTATTATAATCTCCGCCTACTACTATAGATTAGGGGGTAGAGGGGTTACTACTATTACTATAGACTCCTATTATACTAGGGAGTATGCCTTTTGATAATCCGACACTAGTAAGCTTAGGAGAAAGAGAGGAATAGAGAGATAAGAGAGAGAAAGATATAGAAGATTAGTTAATATAGGATTAGCTAATAAGCTTATTATAACCCTATACTACTACTCCTAAGCAACCTCTACTTCCTACTAAATAACCTTCTACCGCTCTAATACTAAACTATTTCTTTAATCTAGTAGGTATTAATAAAGAGAATATCCTATCTAGACCCCGCTCTTATAGATAAAAGAGAGAGGATAATTTTGAGGTATATTATACCCGAATTGTTGATAATCTAGATAATAAAATTAATAATAGACACCTAGTGGCTCTCTAAGTATTTATAATAGGTCTCTTCGCTCTAAAGAACCAACTATTGTCTATCTACTATAATAATCTTATACTACCGCCGAAGATATATAAAGAGGTACTAAAACACTCTTACTAGTAGGTATTTATAGAAGCAATATAAAAGGAGATCGATAGATTGAAGTCGAAAGAAACGTTCTACCTCGCGGACCGCCCTAAGGACTATAGAGTATAGGTTTTACCCTTAAAATAGGTTTTTAATTATAAATTTAATATAGATAGTTTACTCCTAAAATACAAAGTAAGGATTTATATAAGAGGTAATCTATAAGTTATCTCTATAGGTAAAAAATAGGCCGCAACCCTCGCTATAAGGATAGCTTAGATAATATTTACTCTAGTAGCTATATTTAATCTTAAATTAATCTAATTAGATATAGTTAATACCTTCCTAAATAGTAATCTAGATTCGGACGTATACACTAACCTACTAGAAGGGTATATAATTCTAGGGAAGGTTTAGTAGCTTTGCAAGGCCCTTTATAGTCTATATATCTTACCCTACTTATAGTATAAGGAAGTCGCTAAGGTCCTACTTAATCTTAGGTTGAAATAACTACTAGAAGAACCCTACGTCTTTATTACCAATAGCGTTATAGTATTCTTCTATATCGACAATATCTAGTTAGCGTTCTATAGGTAGTATATAAAGCGAGCTTATAAGCTCGAAGCGGAACTAACCTATCGTTAGACGCTTATAAATTATAGAGAAGCTAAGTAGTTTCTTGGTATATAGATAATCCGCAACCACTAGGAGAAGAAGCTCTAGCTCTACTAGGATAGCTATATCACTAGTATAGTAGCACAATTTTATCTAATAGAATATATATTAGTCAAAACCCCGCTAGGAGTAGAAGATCTCTATCCCTATAAGGGTTAGGCATCACTAGTAGAAATTTATATATATTAACAAAAGGTTAGATTATTAAATTATCCTATAGTAATAACCTATCTAGATATTATAAAGGTAGTATCTACTATCTCGCAATTTTTATCCAATCCGTCTCCTAGTTATTACACTATAGTAGATCGGATTATTTATTATCTCTATAGCACTCGCTATCTCGCAATTGAGTACTAAGCTTAGTCTATCCTAGATATACTAATTTTAAGCGATATATCTTTTGGTGATTAAACCGGCCGGAAGAGCTTATCGGGTTATATATACTAGATTGGAGGAGGACCCGTTAATTAGTGTGCTATTAAATAGAAAATAGTAACAACCTCTATAATAGAAGCTAAATTGCTTGCTTTGTTAGATATAGCGAAATCCCTCTACTAGTAGTAGCGGGTATTTACTAATATAGTATTTATCCTAGATAACCCTATCGCAATCTATTGCGATAACCTTAGAATAGTTTAGCTAATCTATTCTAACAAAGCATTTAATACTAAGCTTCGATATATCGATATCCACGGCTACTAGTTACGCTAGGAGGTTAGATTGGATCGGATTCGGATTAAATAGGTCTAGACCGCCGATATAGTTATAGATAGATTGACTAAGTTGCTCCCCCGTGTGAAACACGCTTAGTTTATTCAATTACTAGGGATATAAGACGTTGAACACCTAATCAACAAGTGATCGGAGGTTTGGGAGCCGGTTTTTAGCTAATTTTATATATTCGTTTGACTATTTTTATTGGTTTATTTGATGCGTTATTTAATATTTGATAGAAATCACCACCTAGATCAATCTATCTCTATTACATACTAGCTTACCTATACTACGCAAGCTGAGGGGGTGTGTCGGACAGAATTCGGTGTTTTGTGGATCCCTAAGCGGATAATAGAGATTGCGTTATAAGAGAGAAAACTCTACGTCTCCACTTTCTTAGTAAACCCTATATTAAATTGAGTATTCAGGGGTTAGTTACAATTCAGACTTTTTGCCTATCTCCTTGAGCGCCCATTGGCAGACGGATTCGATCAGACCTGTATTTCAGACATACTTCAACGACTGCCACCGACCTCATCACTTTCTCCGGTTGCTCACACTATTCAAGCTTTTCCTCCTCAGTATTCCTTACCACATCCATCACGAGACGCACGCTTATTAAGGAAACTTCCTGTCTTGGCTCTTCAAATGCTGGTTGACATGACCGCAAACCATGGATGAACCAATCAACCTGTCAAAAACATACCCCGCTTCCCCAGATTCTGGCACATCTGTGATCAACTGCCCATCCAGTTCAAATGAAAGAGTCATCGGTTCCAAGTCAGGAAACAAGCCCGGTGTCGAAGATGGCCGCGGCCATGCAGTCACGTCCGAGTCCATGGCTACAGCCTGTCTGTTCCTGGTTCAGAGAGGGGGTATAAAGAGGACCATGACTTGATCTCCGGCAAAACATATAGGATCTAGCTTGAGACTAGGCGAGAAGCGAGGAAAGCTTAGTCCTTGGCTATACCAACATCATGTTCAAAAACTTGTTTCAGAAACGACCCCAGGATCTATACGCCGATAATGAGCTTCCGAGGGAATCGGTGTCAACCGGGGAGCGCGAGAAAGCTCCTGGGGATCTGGTCGACACGCCGATCCCATTGTTGACTTGGCGGTCGTCGATCATGGGGATTTTCGTGTCGATGGGTGGTTTCCTCTTCGGTTACGATACAGGTCAGATTTCTGGATTTCTGGAGATGAAGAATTTCCTGCAGCGCTACGGTGAACGGGGAGCCGATGGAAGTTTTCACTTTAGTAATGCGCGCTCGGGACTGATTGTCGGCCTGGTTTGTGAAAGTCTGTCTTGTTGATGGTTCCGTGCTCATATTGGAATAGTTGTCCGTCGGCACCTTGATGGGAGCTTTGATTGCGGCGCCGATTGCTGATCGTATTGGACGGAAGTGGTCGATTAGTGGCTGGTGTATTATGGTCTGTGTTGGAATTACCGTGCAGATTTCCTCGCCTACTGGCAAGTGGTATCAAGTTGCCATGGGTCGGTGGGTTGCCGGGTTAGGAGTTGGCGCATTGTCTTTGCTGGTTCCCATGTACCAAGCCGAGTCTGGACCAAGACATATTCGAGGCTCATTGATCAGGTATGTCAAGATGTGGACAAATTTATAGACATAATTTAACAATAAGCAGCACATACCAGCTCTTCATCACGTTGGGTATCTTCGTTGCCAACTGCATCAACTTTGGAACCGAGGCTCGCCTGGATACTGGATCATGGCGTATTCCCATGGGCGTAACTTATATATGGGCCTTGATTCTCGGCGTTGGTATGGCTTTCTTCCCTGAAAGTCCTCGATACGACTACCGCCACAATAAAGTGGAAAAGGCCATGGATACTTTGTCCAAGATCTATGGAATCCCGCGTAACCACCGGGCCCTGCACATCGAGTTCGAAGAAATCAAGCAAAAGTACGAAGAGGAAGTCCGCAATGGACAAGTGAGCTGGGTCCAACTCTTCCGAGCGCCCACAATGGCATACCGAGTGGCGGTTGGCGTTGCTTTACAAGCGCTACAACAGCTGACAGGCGCCAACTACTTCTTCTACTACGGAACCACGGTATTCAAAGGCGCCGGCATCCAAAACAGCTACGTGACGCAAATGATTCTCGGGGCTGTGAACTTTGGAACGACCTTCCTTGGTCTTTACTTGATCGAGCACTACGGTCGACGTCGCTCCCTGATCGCCGGTGCGCTGTGGATGTTTATCTGCTTCCTCGTCTTCGCCTCCGTCGGCCATTTCTCCCTCGACCGAGTTCAGCCGGAGAACACCAAGTCCGCTGGAGTGGCCATGGTCGTCTTCGCTTGTCTCTTTATCCTTGGCTTCGCGAGCACTTGGGGTCCTATGGTCTGGTCCATTATTGCAGAGCTCTATCCGTCGCAGTATCGAGCACGCGCGATGTCTCTCGCAACGGCCTCGAACTGGCTTTGGAATTTCTTGCTGGCATTCTTCACGCCGTTCATTGTTAGTGCCATTGACTTCCGGTTTGGATACGTCTTTGCCGGATGTCTCTTCCTCGCAGCGGCACTGGTTTATTTCGCAGTGATTGAAGGCCAAGGTCGAACTTTGGAGGAGATTGACACGATGTATCTGATGCATGTGAAGCCATGGAAGAGCTCCAAATTCCAGTTTCCAGCAGATCCGGGAGTCATTCGAGGGTCTCTTGATAAAGGGGAAGGAGTTGGAGCATCGACTCATATTCCTGACTCTACTAGGGCTGGAGAGGAAGTCCCGGTCCGCGACACACCGGCCGAGATTTGATTGAGAATTGGAATTTGATGTCTTGCCTTGTTGTTATTCATGATCAATTTAGTAGGAATAGTATGAAGTTATTCATCATTCAATCCTTATTTGAAAGCTGTTTCATAGTCCAATCGCATGCTGTCACCGGTGATCCTTTCGGGCAAGATCGAACTTCTAGTATTACCTAGGTAGAGCCTAATATCTATCCCGACGTACATTGATCTTCATCATGTGGGGATGAGGATTTTTTTTCTTTGCTACACACCGAATCGGACTGGCCTGATTAGGAAATCCGAATTGCGCCCTGAAACTGGAGTCGAAACCCGTCTTGCCCGCCAAATTAGGATGTTGGGATGGACCGGAGCAGCGTCCTCCGAGCGGCTCCCGGTGTACAGCGCAAACTATGCGGAAGAAAGACCGATTCTAGATTGCTATCATGGTAGAATCATCCATCATCACGGAGGCTTGCATGGGATCTCCGGCTGAGCAGAGAGCAAGACAATGATATCTCGAAGAAGACAAATATTCCAATGCGAATTGCAGAATGATCCAAACAGTTCCAGCATCAATTGGTTACTGTTGTCGATGGTGATGGGGGGAAAGTGGTAGCCCCACTACAGACATCATCCCCCACTAAATACATTCCCCTCCCCTCTCGCTTTTCTTCTCTACACATCTTTGGTTTGTACGTCTCCTCTTTTCGGGTCAGAGCATCGACTGACTGTGACTAGAATCTGCCATCATGGGTTACTCTGATTTGGACCAGTTGGCTATCAACACCATTCGCGTTCTCGCGGTATGTCCCTTACCCCTCGCGGGTTGCAGACTCTCCCCCTCGCAATCGAGCTATACCACACGATTTCTATTGGTCATAGAAGCTTTGCTGATCGATTTCTAGGTGGATGCCACCTCAAAGGCCAACTCCGGCCACCCCGGTGCCCCCATGGGCATGGCCCCGGTCTCCCACGTTCTGTTCAACAAGTTCATGAACTTCAACCCCAAGAACCCCGATTGGGTCAACCGGGATCGTTTCGTTCTTTCGTATGTGAATTCCTCGATATCTAAAGAATCCAGGGAATCTTCTCCGCTGGCTTCGGAATCTTCCCGCGAGTCCGATTTCTGACTCAACATGCACGATTAGGAACGGTCACGGTTGCATGCTGCAGTATGCTCTGCTGCACTTGTTCGGCTACCAGCTTTCCCTAGATGACATCAAGAACTTCCGTCAATTGGATAGCATCACCCCCGGTCATCCCGAGGCTCACGACACCCCCGGTGTCGAGGTCACCACTGGCCCTCTTGGTCAGGGTTTCTCCAACGCTGTTGGTCTGGCCATTGCTCAGGCTCACTCTGCCGGTGTCTTCAACAAGCCCGGATTTGAGCTCTTCAACAACTACACTTACACCTTCTTCGGTGATGGCTGCGCCATGGAGGGTATTGCCAGCGAGGCTGCTAGCATGGCTGGTCACCTCAAGCTGGGCAACCTGATTGCCATCTACGACGACAACCACATCTCCATTGGTGAGCGTTTTTCGCTGTTTTCAAGGAAATCTTGATCAACTAACAGCTATTTCTAGATGGTGACACCAAGTGTGCCTTCACCGAGGATGTCATGAAGCGTTTCGAGGCCTACGGCTGGCACACCGAGTGGGTCAAGGACGGTGACAACGACCTCGAGGGTATCGAGGCTGCCATCCGCAAGTGTCAGCAGGTGACCGATAAGCCTTCGGTCATCAAGCTGACCACCACCATTGGCTTTGGATCCAAGCTGGCTGGTACCGGCGGTGTCCACGGCAACCCTCTCAAGGCTGATGACGCCCAGGGGGTCAAGAAGCTCTTCGGCTTTGACCCCGAGCAGAGCTTTGTTGTGCCCCAGCAGGTCTACGACCTCTACCACAAGCACGCCGCCGACGGTGCTGCTAAGGAGCAAGAGTGGAACCAGCTCTTCCAGAAGTACCAGCAGTCTCACCCCACCGAGGGTGCCGATCTGGCCCGTCGTCTCGCCGGCAAGCTGCCGGAGGGCTGGGAGAAGAGCCTCCCCACCTACAAGTCGACCGATGCTGCCGTTGCTTCCCGTAAGCTGTCGGAGGCTGTCCTTGAGAAGATCCACGACGTCATCCCCGAGCTGCTGTCCGGCTCTGCTGACTTGACTGGCTCTAACAACACCCGCTGGAAGAACGCCGTTGACTTCCAGCCCCCCGAGCTGGGCATCGGCGAGTGGTCCGGCCGCTACCTTCGATATGGTGTGCGTGAGCACGCCATGGCTGCCGTCATGAACGGTCTGGCTGCCTACGGCACCGTCATCCCCGCTGGCGGTACCTTCCTGAACTTCGTGTCGTACGCTGCCGGTGCCGTCCGTCTGTCGGCTCTGTCGCGTGTCCGTGTCATCCACGTTGCTACCCACGACTCCATCGGTCTGGGTGAGGACGGCCCGACCCACCAGCCGGTCGAGACCCTGGCTCACTTCCGTGCTCTGCCCAACTGCATGGTGTGGCGCCCGGCTGACGGCAACGAGACCAGCGCCGCCTACTACATGGCTCTGACCTCGAAGCACACCCCCAGCATTCTGGCCCTGACCCGCCAGAACCTGCCCCAGTTGGAGAACTCGACCATCGAGCGTGCGATGAAGGGTGGTTACGTCGCGGTCGAGACCCCCAACGCCGCCGTCACCCTTGTGTCGACTGGTTCCGAGGTCAGCATCTGTATCGAGGCTGCCGAGTACCTCCAGCAGAACCACGGCATTGCCGCCCGTGTGGTGTCGATTCCTTGCTTCGAGGTCTTCGACACCCAGGACAAGACCTACCGCCTGCAGGTCCTGCCCGACGGTATCCCCGTCCTGTCGGTTGAGGCCTGCTCGACCATGGGCTGGGAGCGCTATGCCCACGAGCAGTTTGGCCTGAACCGCTTCGGTGCCTCGGGCCCGTACAAGAAGGTGTACGAGAAGTTCGAGTTCACCCCGGCGGGCATCAGCAAGCGTGCCGTGGCCACCGTCGACTTCTACAAGGGCACTCCCGTGCGATCGCCCGTCAACCGTGCCTTCCAGCAGATCCTGTAAAGGACATGGAACCAAAATATTTGACTGTTTAATTAAGGAGCGACAGCTTCTTAAGCTGATAAGGAAGAATGAAATAGAGCGATTGCTGTTTTCCTTTTAAAACAAATCCAACCGTAGAACTAGTCATCTATATGACCTGAATGCTTCGACTCTTTCCAACATCGTCTCTGCATCTCAACCACCGCCTTCACCATCACCGCCATCTCCTCCTTCGACTCCACCGACGCAGACGATCCATACGCCTCCTCCGTCCCCCGCACAACCGCCTCCCTCCACTTCTCCCCCTCCGCAATCCCAATCGATCCCAAACTCCCCCAAACCTCCTGAATCGTCGGCCCCAACTTGCTCAAAAACCCATCGATTCCCCCCGGTCCACCCCCAGCATGATAACTCTCAAACACTCCCTTCCCCGCCCACCGCGGCCCCACACTAGCCGTGACAATCGTGTCTAGATCCCGCGGGGAAACAACCCCCTCCCCGACAAGATGACACGCCTCGCGCAGCATCGCAAACGCAAGTCGATTCCCTACGAAGCCTGGAATTTCTTTCCGGAGTATAACGGGCCGGTAATACGGATATTCTGCGTCCATGCTAGGGGAGCTTGTTTGCCCGGATATAGATGTAGATCCAGGTCCAGATGTAGATGTAGATCTAGATGCAGGGATATCCACAATAGGTGATTTTGCCGGACCAGGAACACCGAGAAAGTACCCACGGGCAAACTCGACGCGTTCGGACTCGGTCTCTGGACCGGGCACGATCTCCACGACGGGCATTAGGTGCGGGGGATTAAACGGGTGTGCGACGAGGAGTCTTGCCGCGACATCGTGGGGACAGGACGCTGTTTGTGCTGAGGCTGGGATGCCGGAGGAACTGCTCCAGAGGTGGGTGCTGGGCTGTGCGAAGCGGGCGACTTCGTTCCAGAGGGATTGTTTGGAGGGGAGGGTTTCGGGGGTTTGTTCTTGGATGATTGTTGCGGAGTGGACGGCTGCTTGGATTGAGGGGACGAGGGTTAGTCGGGAGGTGGCGAGGAGAGTGTTGATGGTGTTTGTGGTGGAGTTGGATTTGGATTCTTGGATGGAGGGGTCGAGGTAGGTGGGGAGTTGGGTGCGGAGTTGCGATTCGAGGTTTGGGGCTGGGTCGTAGATGGTTACTTTGGTGTCTGGGCGACGGAGGTGCAGGGCGGCCATGGAGAGGCCGATTGTGCCGGCGCCGAGGAGGGCAATGTGATGGGGATAGGCGGACATGGTGTTGAGGAGTTGTGGAGTTGTGGAGGTGAAGCGGGGATGCGGATGAAATGCCCGCCATGACATGTTCTCCGCATCATGACACTCTACGTATGGCCACATCTACTCATTGAATTGGCAGAACGAGTCTCATTCATCATGATATTGTTCATAGCTCTGCAAACTTTTATCGTAGCTTTTTCGGTATCTTAGGGGTTCAGCGCCTTGCGAGCAAAGTTGGGCAGCACAAAGCTGGCGCGGTGGATATCCTGGTTGTAGTAGCGGCACAGCCGCTCCTCCTCCTCGCGCGACCAGGTGCGGACGGGCTCACGCACATTGCGGTTGGGGTCCTTGCAGCAGACCATGAAACCGATCTGGCCGGACGGGTAGGTGGGAATGGTGGTGTAGGCATACTCGGCGACGGGGAAGACCTCCTTGCAGGCCTTCTTGAGGTCAGCAATCAGAGGGAGGTGCAACCATTGGTTCTCGGCTGTAGGACAAAAGGCACAGATTCCGCAAAACCGAGCCCGTAAAGCGGGTTGGTTGGCGGGGTGGTGCGAAAAGGTTAGCCAGGGTTCTTCAATGGATATGGAAGAGGGGAAGCCAGCAATAGAAAAGAAAAAAAAAGAAGTAAAAGAAAAAGAGGAGAGAGGGGAGAAGGGGAACATGATAGGTGATACAGGAAATAAGAAAAGGCACTCGGGGAAAGCCAACAAAGGAAAGGCAACGAACAACCTTGGGTAGTGATAACACCGCCATCACGCAAAGCATCGCGCAGAAGCTCAAAGTAAGGCTTCTGGAAAAGGCTCTCGGCCGGACCCTCGGGGTCAGAGCTGTCAGTGATGATCACGTCGAACTCGTTCTGACGGTTCTTGAGGAACTCGAAGCCATCACCAACATGGGTCTTGGCATTGGGGTGCTGGAATCCAATGCTCATGCCGGGCAGGTACTTCTTCGAGACACGAATGACAGCCTCGTCGATGTCACACAGGATAGCCTCCTCGACGGACTCGTGCTTGACGACCTCACGCAGAACACCACCATCACCACCGCCGATGACCAGCACCTTCTTAGGGTTGGGGTGAGCGTTCATGGCCAGGTGCGTAATCATTTCCTGGTAGGAGAACTCATCACGCTCCGTGCACTGAATGACATTGTCCAGGACCAGAACGGTGCCGTAGTCGCTGCTCTCGAAGACCAGCACGTCCTGATACTTGGACTTTTCGTGGTGGAGAATCTGGTTGACCTTCAGGTTCATAGCCTGGCCAGGCCACATGTTGGATTGCTCGGAGAACCAGCCATCTAGAAGGGAAGTTAGCGATCGCCCTCGCGACAGCACATTGGAGGGGAAGTGGGATGGTGGGATGATGGAGTGGGGGAGGTATGAAATCAAGTCATTTTACCCTTGATGGTGGGGTGAGTGATGTCGCTCATGATGGATGTCAAAAACCGAGGATAAAGACGAGAATAAAAACGAGAAAGAGGACGAAGCGAGCGCAGCATGCGAAGAAAAAAAAAGGCTGTTTTGAGCCAAGTTTTTCGCGGTTGCAAGTGGGGAATTGGAAGAGGGGAGAAACGAGGCATTTGTGGCCAATCGAGATCCGCCAATTGACGCTGACGGACCGCGTCCATCATGTGTTTATATATATCTATATCTTACAATTCATGATAGACAAAAGAAACTCAATTGCTTTGCTGTAGAAATACAGTGTATATCCCGCGATTCCCGGGTTCTATCACCCTCAGCAATCGTGATCCGCCATTCCTTCTGGACTGTACTATTTACTCCTCGTCACCACCCTCCAGCATACGACCCGCCTTGGAGTTCAGGAAGTGGTTACTGCAGAAAGATTAGCGGGAGACTCCGATATTGAGACCATTCCGAGATCCATACCGCTCCTCGGCCCAGTTCATGATGGCGTACGCGGCAATGAATGGCGGGGCAACGTAGAGAACCTGGCTGCGGAAACGGCGCCAGGAGTTGAAGACAGCAGCGTGCAAGGCACCGGCAAAGGGACGCTGACGGTTAGGCGAGAGCGAGTAAGTGGCAATGCGCTGGGGGGTCGGGCAGCCTGCAGGGCGAGAAGTCAGTTTCGATGATTCGTCGGATGAACTCAATCTTTCAATCTTCAATTTCTAGCATATGTCCGGACGCGGATTGATCTTTCTCGATGTATTGGAAGAAAGATACTCGCATGTCGTTCCGGGATGCGCATTCGAGATTGGAAGGTTGAGGGAACGTACCGAGATCGCCCCAAACACCGGTGTAGCTGTAAAATACAGTCAGCATATAGCTTATCACAATGTCTGCCAGAGCAAGTAAAGGCCATCTTCAATCATCCATTCGAAAGGAGTGGTCTGTCTGCTCCGGATACACCCGTTTGATCCGGAGCACCCCCACGACCAGGGAGAAAGGGGCGGGATGCAGCGAGAACACTTACTAGCCGTTCTTAGGATCAACAGAGCCACCCATTGTGAAGATCGAGTTGTCAACGAGAAGCGTGGAAAGGAGGGAAGGAGGTGAAGGGAAAAGCCGACGTGAACAGAATCGGGCCAAGTTTCTCGGGCGAGCTAAACCCAATCGGGCATCGCAAAAGCCCCGACACTTCTCCATCAAGAGATCCCATCAATCCCCAGCGTCCTTCTCCTCCACTCCCCCTCAACCATGGCCAACGCTCTCTACAACGTTTACCGGATGGCCGGCCCGGCTGCAGCTGGTGTGCTGCTTTTCAACGCCTCCATCTACGATGTTCGCGGTGGCACCCGTGCCGTCATCTTCGATCGGTTGTCTGGTGTGCAGGAGCAGGTCCAGAATGAGGGCACCCACTTCCTGATCCCATGGCTGCAAAAGGCCATTATTTACGATGTCCGCACGAAGCCTCGCAATATCTCGACGACGACGGGAAGTAAGGATCTGCAGATGGTCAGTTTGACACTGCGAGTGTTGCATCGTCCGGAAGTCCCGCGACTCCCGCAAATTTACCAGGTGAGAGCTCCATCTTAGTTTCGTTTTGCGAATCCATCTACTGATACTCTAATGTAATAGTCATATGGTACCGACTACGATGAACGTGTGCTGCCGTCCATCGGCAATGAAGTCCTCAAAGCCATCGTGGCTCAGTTCGATGCTGCCGAGCTGATCACCCAACGGGAAGCTGTTTCCAACCGTATTCGTACCGATCTCCTCAAGCGTGCCTCGCAGTTCAATATTGCTTTGGAGGATGTCTCCATCACACACATGACCTTTGGTCGGGAATTCACCCGCGCCGTTGAGCAGAAGCAAATCGCTCAGCAGGATGCCGAGCGTGCCCGGTTTATCGTGGAGCGTGCTGAGCAGGAGCGTCAAGCCAATGTTATCCGTGCCGAGGGTGAAGCCGAGAGTGCCGATATCATCAGCAAGGCCGTGGCCAAGGCCGGCAGCGGTCTGATCGATATCCGACGTATCGAGGCCAGCCGCGAGATTGCCCAGACGCTCGCCGGTAACCCCAACGTCACATATCTGCCAGGTGGTGAGGGCAAGGAGGGTGGCAAGAGTACTAGCCTCTTGCTCGGTCTGCGGAGCTAAAAGGGGGTTGACAAGCCCAAAGGATAGGGTTCTGATGTGATGATCGCCCGTTTTCTGTTGATTTGTACCATTTAATCGCACACCGAGTCAGCGCCATCTCGGCTGTGCTTGACCTACGGCGTGGCTTTGGCTTTGATTCCAGCCAACCTTTTCTGAACTACTGTAGCAATATCATACCTCTACTCATCAGAATTGTCTTGCCCTGCGATGGCTTGCATGATCGGGTCCTGCCCGGTAGCATTTGAACTTTTTCCATCTCTCATATCCGCCGGTAAAGATGTACCTGGAAGCGCATGTCTTCCAAACCCGCTCCTTCGCCAACTTCATACTTCAACCGCGCCGCATCCCGCCGCCACCATCGTGAATCCTGCGTATACACTCGCTCCCACTTCCCCTCTGCAACAGAGAGCAACGTATGATCAAGCAAGAACTTCATAGGATACTTCCTCTCCTGCGCAGCCCCGTCCCCCTTCCCCAATTTG
This sequence comes from Penicillium sp. PG113-03A, assembly GCA_037042135.1. Taxonomy (NCBI): domain Eukaryota; kingdom Fungi; phylum Ascomycota; class Eurotiomycetes; order Eurotiales; family Aspergillaceae; genus Penicillium; species Penicillium sp. PG113-03A. The sequence continues at coordinate 459,375 of JAXQJW010000154.1, forward strand.
AGCGTCGAGTAACTGCCCGGACTATCAACAACCAGCAACACCGCACCAGACGGAAGAATATCCGACATGTGCAGCAGAAGACCAGTCGCCTTGGACATAGACGTCGAGAACAGCTCATTAAGAGTAAACATCAAAGTAACAAGCAAAGACGAAGTCACCTTCCCCTCCCCACCCAACAAAACATCCCTCAACCCAGACTCACCCAGCGTCAAAACATCCGCCCGACAAAACCCAACATCAACACCCTGCCCACGGGAAACAAGCGGCGGCAAATACCGAGAAGACAATCGCACAGGCACATCATCCGAACCAAGCACCATCGACAAACGCCGCACAACACTCGACCAATCCGCAATATCAACCGCACAAACCGACAGCCGCGGACATAACCCCGTCTCACCAGAGCCCCCAGCCCCAGCATCACCCGCAACATCCCGACCCGTCGCCGCACCGGTATCCCCCAGATCCCGCGACGCAGCAGCAAGAGCGACGATTTCCGCGCCCGCACCACCACCTAGACACACGACGCGAGTATGCGAATTGGGCACGGACCCAGGGGTATGATGTTGCGTGTGCGAATCCCGCATCCAGCCTAACACACCCTTGAATAACCCCGCATATCCCAGTGCGCGCGCTGCGCTCCAGCGTAGGGCATAGGCGCGGAGCAGGTCTTCGCTGGCATCTGTAAACGCCGAGTCAAAGTCTCGCTGGTATAGATGGGATTTTATAGTCTGGATGAGGGATTTGGTGTCGAGGTGTGGGTTGTCGTTATCTTCGGAGTGTGTGTGCGGGGTGAGGAGGGCAGTCTTGAAGACGTCTAGTAGAAGTTGTTGGAGAGGTATTGGGATTGTCGAGACGATGTCATTTGCGTTGGGATCTGGATCATGGTTCTTGGTGGTGGTGCTTTGTTTGCGATCTGGTTTCGAGGGTTGGCGGGTGCGCGGCGGTTGAGGTTTGGAGGTGTTTCTTTTTCGATCTCCTTGTGGCATCTTGACTTCCAGTTCTCCGTAAGGTTGTGCGCTCTCGTGTGTTTAATGAGCAGAATTAGGCGGAGTTGACCATGTTTTCCTTATCGCTTATCAAGTGCAATTGCCACTACATCGCAAATTACATACACGCCCACGCCAGAAATATAATCAAGAAACCAACAAGGCCCCGTGCAAAGACGAGGCAAGAATAGTATTTCGGGCTTTTCGTCCCAACAGAATGGAAAAACAAAGTAGGAGGTCCGCCATGGGACAACGATCGTGGAGAAAATCAATGAATCCGTGCGTCACTCACACCACATGAAGGATAGACAAGAAGATCAGAGCATATCGTACTCAGGAACCGGTTGCGGCAGCCTGGGAGTAAAGAAATTCGTAATGGCGTCTGCAAAGAGACGGAGAAAAAAAAAAATAAGGTGGGATGATCGCCGAACAGGATAAAACAAAAAGATCCACAGAGCCGAAGCCAAATATGTACAGACCGGCGAGAGCCCAGGCGCCCAAAGGGGAGATAATGGCAAGGAGTGAGATGAGATGCAGAACGAAAACAGTGGACTCTGACAGAATATCGCTATGCCGAGATGTTGCGCCGTGAAATCAAAGTAAATGCATCGAGCCCCGAAGAGGGAGGACTCTTAAAACGGTTGCTCGGAGGAGGGTGTCGCATGTGTATTAGACTTGTCCTTATCCCTCGGTTTCCAGAATTGCATCAATCGGCTGAGTCGATGATGCTTTTTCTTAGTTTTGTCTGGACCATCTCCCGGAGGCTTTTCTTCTTGGTTGAGCTTGCTGCGCTCAGGGTGTGCGCTGCCCACGAGCTTGGACAGGCTTGCCAGGCTAGACCGCTTGGAGGAATTGGCTTGGCTGGTACGCCGAGTGCGAGCCATGGAGAAAGCTTGGTCTGTCGACAGGCGAGCACGAGGGAAAAATGAAGTCGAAAAGCGGTTCGTCATGGTCGACGCGCTGCTAGTGAGAGATGGGACATCCTCGACAGAAGCATATGGATAGTCCGAAGGGAGATGGTGGTAAGAATGGCTCGAAAATTGGCGTTCATTGAATGACCGTGGTGCATCTGGAGACGGGAAGGGTGAGTCGGAAGGCGAGACACCAGCCGAGAGTGAAAAGGACGGAAGAGTGGCGAGCAATTCTTGAGGTGATGTCGCTGGCCGTTTTTCAACCGCCGAAAATAGAGGGGACGCATCAGGACTCGACGGTTTCATCCTTTTCACCGACGATTCTTCCGACTTCAACGGCTCAACGGGATTGCGAGACTTTCCAGTGAACGGGATGCTCGTGGGCCGGGAGGTTGTATTAGATGTTCGCTCGCGACGCGCCAAGTCATCCTCATTCTCTGCTTCCGGAGATTGATTTTCCTGAATACCAAGGCCATCATGGCGTGGAGGACTCGATGTGGGTGCCCTGGTCAAAGTATCTGAAGAATCATTGCTCACAACAGATTTCTGCTCATCGTCGGGTTTCGCGATAGAAGGCTTTGCTCCTTGCGGTTCTGGTGCTCTTTCAACTCTTCCGTTCTTAGGAGACTGGTTGGCCGCCAGGAACTCGTCTTCTTCTTCTTCATCAAAGACATCAGGGGTCTCCGTGGACGTATTTCCAGCCAGACGACCTGCATGCAAGAGACTTCGATCAAAAGGTTGCATTACTGGGGCACTCTCGGTGCGGCGGTGATAACGCATCTCAGGGCCGACAAATTCACCTCGTCGGCCACCGCTGTACATACGCTGGGTAGCTACCGAGAATTTGCTGGGCCCGCCGGGTGGTGGCCGCATTTCCGGAGTGTTGAATGGGCCAAGTGCAGCATCGAGGTCGATGACCGGGCTACTCAGCGTTTCCACCTGCGCATTTTGTTCATAAAAGCTTCGCGGCTTCCATGAAGTTTCGAGGGTTGGGGCAGGCATATGACGCTCCTCATTCCGTTCAGCAGCAGAGACAGGAGCCTCCGGGTTGGTTGGAGTGCGTAGCACGACAACGTCGTCATTGTCAAAATCCACTTCAATGACAGAACCCACTTCTGAGTTCGTTCTTGTGAGCGCCGGACGATTCGACACAGGTGCTTCTTCAGCTGGTGATTCCGCCTTTTCTCCTGCCTTGGCCTCCGCTTTTGGATGGCGCTTGCTTTTTCCTCGTATCAAAAGGGAGCCAGCCCACGAGCGAACACGTTTCTTCTTCTTTGCCTTGGAACGAGACTTTTTAGCTGACTGAGTCTCATCAACATCACTCGCTGTTTCAGAACCGTCGTCGGAGAAAGAAGCGCGAGAAGTGTCTGTCGAGTGCGCGTCGTCGCTCGCCTGGTTAGCGAGGTTAGCATCGAGATGCTTGGCGGACACACTCTTGCATGATCGCGAATGTCCGGTGGATTTGGAGCGCTTGACTGGGGGCACGTCGGGAATATTGTGGGTCTGCATCAGCTGGAACGCCAGAGACGCATCAGCAGTCTTCGGGCGTGGCTTGGACTTGCGATCCGGTGTTACACCGGGCGTGGGAAGCGTAGAATCCTCTGTCGACTCAGTGCTGGGTACATTTTCGGTACCCGGGTGTTCGTCGAGGACTGCAGACCCTGGTCGGTCGGTCGCTGTGTCATCGTGGATCGGGGCTGGGTCAATGTGAATGGCAGCTGGAATTGGAGGAACAGGCGGTATGAAATCATTAGGCGGGAACTGCGGAGATGCTGGAGGAGTAGGACGACCAAGGCTAGGTGCGGAATATGAGAGCGGGCGGGAAATATCCTCGCGGCTATTGTCCATCTGGTCATCCGCAGGAGCAGACGAGGTTCCTGCGCCCTGGTTGGTCCCGAGTGCCTTCGAAATGGCATTCAAATCGACACCCGATACTGCGGCTGAGCGACGATGGGCATGGTGTCGTCGACCGGGCCCTCTCCCAGGCCCGGGCCCCGGTGGACCGCTTGGCTGGGCTGGAGGCACAGACTCTTCCCGCTGGTCCCCTGCATCTCCATTCCCCGGTGTCACCAATTGGTCGCCGCCGACAAATTCGCTCGGTCGCCGTCGGTGTCCATTGGGTCGGGGATTCGGCACTGGGGGTGGCTGCAACGACTGCTCCGAGCCCGGATTAAATGAGAAGGCTGGAAGAGCGGGGCGCGCCTGACTCTCCTGCGACTCAGCTGGAAAGTCAGAGCCATTGGAGTCCCTGGCGGGGAAGACAAAGGGCGGATTTGGCAACGGAGGCATTGTCAGACGGCGAGTCGATTGGGCGGTTGGGGAGGATGGATCAAAGTGCTGGAACCCGGCGTTGCTTTGCGGGGGAAGAGAAATAGAAGCCATGGTTGCTATGCTAAGAGAAAAGAATCAAACGAGAAACACCGTCGAAACAGGATCCAGATGGACGAGCAGACCTCCAGACCGTTCGACTTCCACGGGAAGGGGAAAGCAATCTGGAGGTCAGTTCTAACGACCTTGAGGGAAGGTCATTTGAAACTTCCGCACCAGGCAGAACGAGATCGTCAGGGCGAAAAGAAGCGTGTAAGGAATGGACGGCCACGACGAGGGCCAAGGAAGGGGAGGGGATGGGAGGAGGAAGAGTTCAAGGGAAGAACAACACAAGCCAATCTCAATCTCGGAGGTTACAGAGCTTTACCGTACACGGTACCTTTGTACCTTTCACCCCCGCCGATCCGAATCCGCCAATCACGCCTAATGGAGGGAGATTACAGTAGGGTCGGGGCGAAATCATGGAGAATATGATGATTCTTATCCTATCGATGATTCTGTCGAGCCTGGGAAATTACAGAAACGGGGATTTTCTGAAATGCGCCCTGCGATGCCAAAGGGAGACCAAGTCAGGAACCGGTGTCTTCAAGGCTGTGCCTTTACACGATCTCCATGCGAATTTTACTTTTGACATTGGAATGTGAGATCTCATTCCTCCACCGACTTGTCACTGGGGACGACAAATAACGTCATGACTTCCGTTGCCACCGGACGACGGCGCTGAGGAGTTCGTCCACTTCTTCCTCCTTTGGGGGGGCCGTAAGACGTCTTACGGTGTCTGTACAGACACCGGAGGATCCTGGGGTCAGTTCTACACCAATGAACACGCGCATGTACCCGGAGAAAAAGTGGACTGCAGGCACCAAGAAGTCTAACACGTCGGATCCAATCACTCTCGGGCAAATCTCGCTTGCCTTGGTGGGTCTTTTGGACGCCACGCTGGGGGGGCGCTGCTGCAAGTCACAGGGGGAAATGCAACCACTGTACTCGGTATGAAGTACGGAGGACGGAGCATATTCATTTCTCTTCTTGAGCGGTGCATGAGATATTCTTCTCGTGAAGAAGAACCCCATCAGACTCGGCATATCGTCGCGATGGATCGATCCGCATCAATGAATCTCTTCAGAAGTGATCGGATATAAATAGTTGCATGGTCTTAGCGCGGGGCTGAAAACAGACCCTTGCGCATGAGAGTTGAAACATCTCCTCTGCCCCTGGCGTCCAACGAGAAACAACCAATCACAACTCGGCCTCAATGCAAAAGTGCATGTGGATTTGCCCGTTCGACGCGCGGTGGGGGGATCGCCATCAGGGCTATTGGGGCGGCCACAGGAGATCCGGGTGTTGCAGTCAATTATTGAATTCACTTGCTGCAGCGCGTGGAGATTTTCCGATCTCCTGCAAGCAATCCTTGGAGGCTGGACCAGTCTACGTGTTATTATTCGTTTTGATCTCACAATCGCCCCAATTCTGGATTGAGTTCCCCTGCGCGGAGATTAACTCTATACTGACCAGTGGAAGAATAGTACATACTTCTCTACTCCGTACCTGGACCTGCGATTGAACGAGACACCTGAATGCTTGATTTGGTCGAGCTGAGGCTACTAGAAAATAGTTCCGTTGCTTTCTATAATTCCTTTTCTCGCGGCCTAAGATAACCTTGGGACGACGCCAAACATCACCACGATGATTAATCTCATGTTCTAAATGAGCAGTCAAATGATAATGGATATGTGTGGAAATTATCTTATCAGACTATCCGTCACCGATCAGATCACCGTCGCGATGTAGTTCATAGCGAACGAGGCTGAAGTGATTCTGCCAACCACCCAAGGATATCGAAAAAGTGTGGTGGACGGCGTGAAGAATAATACAATCGGTGGCACTGATTCTAATTCAGCCACAATTGAATACAAAGTTATAAAAGTATTAGTGGCGCAATTAACCATTTCCACGAGTTTCAACCCGACTCAATCTATTTTAATTCTACTACAACTACGGAGAATATGAGACAATTGGATAGTCTAATGCAGTAACCGACACGTCGAAAAATAATCAATCTTCCGAAAACTGAACTTCCCTGAAGCCGAAGCTTCAATAACAGATTTCGAAATAGCCAATCTGATGCCACTATCGCTAGTCAACATAACCTAGAAATTTCCGCATTGTTTTAATAGTAATGCATTTCATCGCTCTAATTCAAGTTATCCAGGACTCTGGTATAGAAGCAATCCTGTATAGGTATAGCGCGAGGAAATAGAGCTTCCAAAGCAGGCGGTTAGAGTGCTTATCACCATAGCTGGGTTTTGCCATCCCTACATTATAATATGTCTATAGTCGCCGCGTCACTTTTTAACAGGTGTAAACTGTTCCGGTACCTAGATAACAATGGTCCACCAACAGTCAATCATGCGCGGGCTTGGATTAGGCTACATGAAGACCACTCCTTCGGCACTTGATCAAAGAACCTTGGAAGACTAACCAAACTTGCTTATAGGTTGATAACTTGCATTATCTATGACTACCGTGTCAAATATGATGATCTTCGTATGTATAAACCTTTGACTATTTACATCAGGTTGCACTCAATAAAGCAATAACTAAGGTTGTTAAATATTTATACATTACATCAAAGCCTTGTGTTAGGATATCTAAAGGTTGGGGCTTTCACAATACACTTTGAGATATATAATTGTAAAGCATGGACTCAATCAACTTAGGTATAAAGATGATTGATTCTTGACAGGAGCGAGACCAAATGCTCAGAGATTTTCCAATCCGCCTCATATTCTCAAACTAGTTCCTTCGCCGAGTCTAATCCTACAAAAGACCGACTTAAAAGCAGCGGACGATGGAGTAGATGCCATGATAGACGCAGAGAGAAATAAATTTACATCCGCGCGGAAGCTAGAGCGAAGCTTAGAGCACTATCAGGGTAGTACGGCATTTTGCACAAAACCTTCTCCTCAGTCATGAAATGAAAAGAAAGCTCCACCTGAATGTCGTGTTCAGATGGCTTGGATTAAAGCCTATTCTGCTCAGGCTATTATTGATGATATCGGTCATTGCGTTACATAAACTTCCGCATATACGAGGGCTATATAATCACTTGAAAGGGAAATTCTATCGTGGAAAGTGCAATGTATCAATGGCAGAAATGTCTGGCCTAGCGCGTGTACATACGCAAGTCCCGATGCAGACTCGCCCCTTGACATCCTTATATTTCTTTTTATGTTGCCAGAGCAAGTAGTCTCGGCGATAGCCTAGTCAAAAGGAGGGAATGTAGGCGTTCAGTAATAATGAGTACTACCCTCAGAGTCCTGGAAATGACCCACTAACACCCCGTAGATAAATATGATGAGAAGTACTCCATAAGCGCGGGCTTCCGAGCCTAGCACAAATAAAGCAGTAAAGGCAGAGTACAGAGAAAGAAGTCTGGAAAGAAGCCCCAAAGAAATGCGAATGTTAATTGTCTACCTACTCAGGGAGTTGGCACGGAGTCTCCGTCGGCATTCGCGAGCCGACTTTTCCAGACCATCAACAAGGCATGGGGCGTTCGTTCATCAAAAATAAGGCATGGGGCGCTTCAAGGATCGCCCCAGAGCCCGCGATCCAGATCCAAAACCGGTCCGCGATCAAGTCTCCGTACATATACATGTGCATGTGGCAACATGAGTATGGCCTGTGGGTATCGCAAATACCGCGAAGGGTCGAATCAGTTTGTCGGTGTACAGTAGTCACTGCGAGGATCGGGCGAGTGAACTGCGTAGAGCTGATCACATAGAACAGATCTTACCTTTTCTGCTCTGCCGTTGTCTCAGCCTTCCTAGAAACATGGATCCACTGACCTCACCTGCTTGACGGAGTAGATGCCGAGCACCTATGATATTTAGTAGACATAGATGAGCCAATTTTCTTTCCCTTCTTTAGACCCAACGGAGCTCCTGGATTGACTCCTCCAGGGCAATCTGCGTATAGCGAGACCCACTGGCAATCAATCGTTCGGAGTATTGTTGCAAGAATTTCATCCATGGAGTACATGATTTTATTTTATGGATTACTTCTTTGACACCAAGCAGACTTTTTTTTTTTTTTTTTTTTGGCTTTGTTTACATGGATTGCGTTGATTGTCAACTTCCCGGCTGTCTTAATAGGTACGGAGTACGAAGTATAACCTTGGAAGTTGAACAGTTCAAAGCTGAATGGAATCTACGAGATACTACTACAAATGCGATATTGTAGGGATCAAAGAAAGACTAATGACAATACAAGTATCCTAATTATCGTGTACTCGGTACTCCGTACAAAGAGATTGAAAAGGTTCCATTCTTATTATTGTTGTCGTATAGTGCTAGCTTGTTCCTTGTACATCCATGCTCGATATGCAGTATTCTACTCCGTACTCCGTAATGGGCGCGGAAATGGTGTGATGTGATCCACCAAGTGGAGTTCGAGGAGTAAAAGAACCAGTCAAAGAGCTCCGCCAACAATGATCGCCAAAATGAATCACCAATGAACATGAAGGATATGAAAAATGCATACTCTATATAGTAAGTAGTGGATCCTCGTAGATAGAAGGCTTGGTAGACACCTCGGCGGATCCATCCTGAAATTTAACACAAGGCTCAACCATATCAGCCTTCTTCGTGCCCATAACGAGCCTTATCTCTCGCGTTCCTGATTCCTGATCTGATGTAGATCATGAGGAAGTAATGGATCCTCTGACTCCAATCCTTTGTTCCTGGAGCTGGTTGGACCAGTGTTGGCTCAATCTTGCACTCATAATGGACTTGACATACGTCTGCAACTCCTTCGCCCCTTGTGCTAGCCTGTACGAGCAGAACAGCCTTAGCCGATTTGCATGGAATTTTCCACGAAAAGCCATCGTAGTGGAAGGAGTCTCCACGGCCCAAAAATCACCACCAATGATACGATTCTCTCAAAGTGTTTCACCTAACTGGGCCCGAGGCTGACGCTGTAGAGATAACTCACAAGTCGGCGCCCGGAATGACTAATTAAATAACTCGATTTCAACGTATATATATAATAAGTCATAAATTCCTCGCTGGGTTTGTCCTTTCACCTTCATCCAGAGTGCCAGCCTGTCCTCTTTAGGAATTTGGTATCCGGTCGAACTTGTCACGATGAAATCGCCAAGCGCTCTGACTGTGCTTGGGCTTCTCGCCTTGGGTGCAAGCTCAGTGGTTCGCTCTGAGACCCCTGTCCATCGATATGGCGCCATTGGAGATTCTTTCGCCGCTGGTATGGCGCCGTATGAAGCTTCCCATGGCCGGAACCATTCGAGTCTCGATCAGTGCAGCCAACACAAGCAATCCTATCCAAACCAGGTGCAGGAGAGCATGAAGGGCGTAAAGTTGACGAACCTAGCCTGCCCCGGTGCCCAGGGATGGCAAATCCAAGATCAAGCCAAACAGCTTGGCAAGGATGGCAACAAATATGAGCTTATTACGATCTCTGCTGGCGGTAGGATTCAGCTTTGAACCACTATTCGAAAAGCACGATGCTAATACACGTCCACAGCAAACGTGGTCGACCTTTTGGATATTGTCAAGCAATGCTTCTACTTTCCCGAAGACGATCAGAAGATGGCCGCTGAATCATGCGAGTATGGTGTGCAGAAGGCTTCGCGTCGAATTCACAGCCCTGACTTTGAGAACTCGATTACTGAAGTCGTCAAAGAAGCGAAAAGCCACCTCAGCACCGATGGCGCTCTTATTGTCACCGGTTATGCTCCCTTCTTTAACGCTTCGACAAGCGAGTGCGATGAGGTGTCTTGGGGCTTAAAGCCAAGGGACAATCCTTTAACACTCAAAAAGCATCTTCGACAACAGGTGAACATGATCGTCAAGGAATTGAATAAGGTGATCTCGAAGACTGTTACGGCTGATGATCTCGGGGCGACTTTCGTCGACATCACTCAAGCCCAGGGAGATCTCAAGCCTTTCTGTGCCCCCGACACCGACGAAAAGAATGCACTATTCAACCAGGTTAAGACTCCCGGCAAGATCCCCGGCAAAATGCCCAACAAGAAGCAACTTTCCAGTCAACTTGCGCGAGCCCTCCTTCACACTCCGGAGTTCGACTCCCAGATTGCCGACTTGATTTTGAAGCATTACAATGACACGCGCAAGATGCGAACGCATCCCCGAGCCACACGTACGACACGCCGGAAGAGGGCGGATCATTGCACAAAACGCTGGCAGAAAAGTCCCACGCCATCGAGCTCAAGCGAAAGTGCCCCTGAAAAAGAGAGCGATAGCCCGTACAATCAAGTTCCGGGTGAAGCGCTGAGTAAAATGTCACCAGAGAAGCTCGCAGAGCGGATGGAAGGTGATGCCTATTCACCAAAGGCCAAGTGCTATTACGAAGTCGCAAACGACGTTACGCCTTTTGTTCTCGACGAAATGATAGGCGTGGGCCCCGGACTTACCAAGCTGAAATCTGATGATGTGAATTTTCACGAGAAAAGAAAGTCAAAGCCATCCAAATGGAAATCCATCGGGGGGGGCGTGGAATGATATGCAGCACTTTTTAGATACCCTCACCTATAAGTGTAAGGAGAAAGGGGGTGATGGGCCTGCAGAGATCGATGCCACCGGTTCAACCAAGGAGCGAGGGTATATGACGGGCAACATGTCTGATAGAGTGGCTAAGGACAGACTTCCAAAATGCTTTAAAGAAGCCTTGCAAGATCTAGCCGTCGATCAGATGGCAAATACGATGATGCCGGAAATGGAGAAGGATGAAAGGGAAAGAAGCCAAGGTATTGGGGGCGAATTGAGTGACACTACGATGAAATACCTCCGTGAACGGGTTGAACAGGCGGCCCGTCAGAAGCTCGCCGCTTCTCCATTGGCGGAGTTCGAGTGCATACAGGTCAAGAACATCAAGGAACATTACCGAAACAAGGCGGACTGAATGCGGGGGGTTATGGGAATATGAAGAATGAACGGAATGGAGATGAGTGTTTTGTCTATTAATCTCTTGCGTGTTTTTTCTTTCGCGATGAAGTTCAACTCCCAATGCAATGGTGAATAGAATCAGAAATCTAGATTCGAAATTTCTTTCAACTACGGCCCGATCGTAGGTTTTAAGATCATTAGGTATGGAGTTCAAAATGACAAGATGAGCCAGTACCATTGTAGCCAAAGACTTAGAACTAAACCAGTGCGTGAATATCGGCGCCAGAATCCATTTGCTGGATCCAACAGTGCCTCTTCAAGAACTCCACAAATCCGGAGTATAGAACAGTCAACTATTTAGTTCGTAGACATAAACATCAGCTTACATAACTCCACCTAAAAGTCCAATTTCTACAAGAATGGCATCATGTAGATCCCACAAACCATACATTAGCCACGGAACACCAAGTCCGAAAGATCGCAATCACCAGGTCAATCATATCATGGCCCCTGCCCGAAATGAGCCTGACCGCGTGGCCAGCATCATGCTATCGAGGCACTCGCTGGACCTCCTCTCATGTACCACCCTTCAAACCCTGTGGGCAGGATACGGGAAAATCTGTGCCGTTACCGCACGAGCGACCACCAACGACGCAGCAACGCACCTGGATGAGCTCTGTGGGCTCGACGCGGGAGCTGCCGGGAGCACCTACCCACTCATTTTGAAGCTCATCTCACCCCCCAGCAACCCTGGCAGCGTGGACGAAGGCCACCTGCGGAAAATGCTGAGCTACGAAGTAGAACAATACTTCTATAGCGACGTGGTTCCGCAACTGGGTGATATTGCCGTGGCCAAATGTCTTGCCTCGACGCGAGATTGCAAGCACGGTGTATTTGATGGCCTGATGGCCACGATTATGGTTGATCTGCGCCCAAAGTATCCGGTCTCGGGCGGGAAGAGGAGCGCGTTGAATCACACTCAAGTCCATGCAGCGCTGGATTGGCTGGCCGACTTTCATCGCCGCTCGCGAAAGGTAAGGCTGCTAGACGGTCGGCACGAACATGACTATATCTTGCCTCCACTCGAGGAATACAGTCGACGGCAGAATGCTGAGCAGAGCGCTTCTGGTGGCGGGGTATGGCTCAATGGCGGATACACGTATCTGGCGACGCGACAAAAAGAGTACGCCTCTCTTGCGCAGGATACCGACGCAGAATGGTCAGAGGCTCTATGCGGGGCATTCTCACGCGACACCTCGCTTTCTATAGCGGAAATGGCTGCTTTGTGCGTAGCGCCGCGGGGAAGATCGGTGGAATCGTACATTCATGGGGATGTCAAGTCGGAGAATCTCTTCACGACAACCGATGGCGCCGAGGTGGCATTCTTTGATTTCCAATATGTCGGGCTCGGTCTCGGAGTGTGTGATCTTGCCAAACTGTTTACATGCTCGGTGCCTCTGCAGATGCTGGTCGATGTCGATACCATTGACCCGTTACCTGCGCAGCTGACAATGCAAGGTGGCGAAAAGCAGCTACTAGAGCGGTACCGCACGAGACTCTTGTCAGATGGACTGGACGAATACCAATGGGAGACGTTTACCCGACACTGGGAGACGGCTCTGGTGGACTGGTGTAGGTTCCAGGCCTCCTGGGGCTTCTGGGGAAATACCGAATGGCTCGAAGCTCGTGTGAGATCTATCTTGAGTGACGAAGCTTGGAGAGACTGGCTGCATCGCGATATAAGCAGTCGAGAGAAGTGGCATGAAGGATGAGAGCTCGGAGGCAATTTGATAGATTGTGAGTCGCATGAGGCTAAAAGATTGGTCGCACGACTTCGTCGCACCCTGTACGAGGTGAAAATAAATAGATGCAAAAGGCGAAAAGTCTTTGATGAATACTATAACTGTACAAGAATAGAAGAAGGCAGTCGCTAGAACGAAACAAAATGCAATCTATCACCCAATCCACACTTGATCTAGTCATCACTGTCGGACTCGACCTGGTCATTTTCGAGATGCTTTCGCCGTTCCTCCCTTAGTTCGCGATATGTACTCCAACTCAAGAGGAAGAAAGCCACCATGATAAGAATCCCGCCGACGATGGACGAGAACTCGAGTGGCTCGCCGGTGCGGAACCAGTCAACAATGGCAACCAAGAAAATAGTCAAGAGCGATGCGACTGAAGAAAGAACGGGCGATGTGAGAGAAATCAAGACCAGGAAGGACCCAGAGAAGGCTAGGATAGAGTTAGCCCACTGTACAATTGCTGATGAATGCATCACGACTTACTGGCATTAGCACAAATGGAAATGAGAAGCATCCAGCCCGCCTCGCCAGTAGGAAAGCGGAAGATTTCCCAGCCAAACCAGTGGAGGATCGGCAGGGGAATCCACAGAACCGCGATTGTAAATGCACCGATCAAACTGCCAAAGGTATTTGCGAAAATGGTCCCGCGACCGGCACTGGTGCCCTCCGGAGGACAGGCGAAACGCTTATACAACACCTCATACAGCCCGTAGAGAACACTTCCGACACCAATGATGATGTTTCCTAGGAGCCGGTTCTGGGCCTCCTCAGCATCGGACTTGTCTTCGGGTCGATCTCCATATGCAACAATGAGTACACCGATAATTGCCACCCCCACAGCTAGGGTCTTATCCAGTCGCAATTTCTCCTTGAGAAGCGGAATGGAAAAGGCGTACGCGAAGAAGGCCGAGCAGTTGTAGATGGCAGTCAAATCGCTCGCTGTGGTCAAGTTGACGGCCACGTACCATGAGCCACCCGCGATTGTCAGGGCGGTAGTAACAAAAGCGGTGGTCTTGAGCATGTATGGGATAGGTGAACGGTAGTAGGAGCGAGAGGAGAGGTGAACGTCTTGGGTTTCTACCATTTGGGCGGTCGACCTAAGGAGAAAGACATGGCGGCGCCAGAATGCATCCCACGACAGTCCACGCTTCTGTACTCGAAGGATGAGAAATTGGACTGGCCAGAGAATGATCCATGAGCCGTGTGTGATATAACTGAATGGGAAAAGTCCCTTTGGTCAGCCTTGACAGGAAGAGGGAGAGGCCGAGTCCGCCGGCCTCGGGAAAGCGTTCAACTTACAGCATGCAGTAGGGTTTGTCCCAGTGCAACTCATGCTGGATGTATACAGCAGTTTCGGTCTGAACTACAAAGCTAACCAAGCTGAGTAGAAGAAAGCCCGAGGCAATCATATACTTTTTGCGGGTCGCTTGGGCGGCATCGTGCTCCGGGCTTTTACTCCGGATGGTTGGTCGGCGAGTGTGGTGCAACATAGGCCGACCTTCTGGGTCGCCTAGCGCAAAGCTCGACCGGGAGTTGCGACCCCGGTCTTCCTTGAGCAAGGGTTGCTGCGAGCGGCCATCCGTCGGGCGGTGCAATGGGGGGCGGTTGACATCCATGTTGTGGTCCGAATCTTGGGAGTCACGATCCGGGGCAGAGGAAACCCGCGGTTCTCCGAGTTCGATATTGTCCGAAGCCACAATGCCGTTTGAGATACAAGGGGAAGAGGCGCTGGCTAGTGCAAACTATAGTTTCAGGAGTCCCTGTCGACCGTGTTGCGCTGGTTCAAGATAACAGATAAGGATCGCAAAAAAAAGGCAGCAATCGTCCACTCATTCAGGAAAAGGCAAATACTGCCTCAGGAGTCCCGACGACTGTGAGTCTCTGCAAGTCTCAATCCCCCGAATGATGGTGGCCCACGAAAAATACTGATCGCGGGTTGGCGTCGCATGCGGATGGGGAATGGGTTGGGGGTTGCGGGTGTAGCCACACAGGATCAATTGGCAAGGATATCGAGGTTGGTGACAATAAGCATGCGGGAGAGTCGGGAAAGATAATAGGTGAGGTGGGACACGTTTCACATGAGGGAATGAAGAATCGGGATCAAATGCATGATCTGGGGCAGCACAAGACATCCCGAAGCATACGGACGCCTTCGTCATCGCAGTCTATGCCGGTTCGGGGTAATGTCACGTGTTAAGGCCACCAGGGGGGCTAAAATGCCTGATTGGGACTAGCGTGGTGGATGAACCGGGATCTGTCAGGTGCTCATTCCGTCAACACCAATCACAACAAGTCACGACACGAGGCTGAGAAGATCAGGGCCTTGTTCTCATATCTATTAATGTTGGATTCCTTCGATCGTATAATGGTGGTTATTTTTTGGGTCTCTTTTATTCACCCTGGATTGCAATTTGCGATACCGGGATTTGACTACATGCAGCAAGACTTCCTGCAAATGCCGCTACTCTAGAAAACGCGTGGCTCGTCTCGTCTTGGGTCTAGTTCGAACATCGATGACTTGGCCTTAGGTAACAGGTGATCGATATTACGTTGATTCCTTTCAATCGGAGCAAGATTCCGCCACGATATTACCATTCATCTCAGAGCACCTATCAACCATCGATACTAAACACGGCACTGCAGAATGTGACAAATTTAAATTCAGGAACCAAATATGATTCCCCATTTTTTTGCTGCTACGGGGAAGATGAGTCAGAATACGAGATGATCCAGTGCCAAGCGATGGACTCCCTAGTTCATTATTATATTATGATTGACACCCATCCATTGACCCAACAGCGTTGATTTACGCAGTTATCCTTTCCAGAACTCTGATCATGTCAAAATCATCGATCGAGGACCCCCTCACACCTTGGGAGACAAATGCGGCTTCCTGGGACGAAGACATGGGAGATGAAGGAAATGACTATTTTCGTCTGTTGGAACTACCCATCTTGGAGAAACTAGTGACTCGACGACCAGGAGACCGAGCCTTAGATCTTGCCACGGGAAATGGCCTTGTTGCTCGCTGGCTCGCTCAGGAAGGCATGTCAGTACTGGCAACAGATGGAGCCCAAGCGATGATCGAAAAGGCACGCGCGCGAACAGACAGCTGGTATCAACAGGGGAAATTGCCCAAGGAGACCAAAATTCACTTTCGGACTCTTGATGTGACTGACGCGAGCGCTTGGGATGATTTCATTTTGAATATGCAGACACTGGTCAGTGTTACATACTGGTTCCTTCCCCATCAAGATCTAATAGAAGTGTATGAAAATAGAAGGAAAAGTTTGATACTATTACAATGAACATGGCACTCATGGACATTGAGGATCTCAACCCGCTAGCATCGTCCTTGAAACGACTATTAAAACCAGATGGATGGTTCGTTTCGATCTGCCAATCATAATAGTTCATGACTCTACCTGGTAGTGCCTAAACAAGCTAACCCTTTCGCCTATAAGTTTCGTAGCTACTTTGCTTCACCCGTTGTTCTTCACAAGCGGTGCCGATCGCCAGTTGATCATTCATGAGGACCCGGCAACGGGAAAGCGATCTATCGAACGAGCTATCATTTTGAAAAAGTACTTTAATGTTCCACCAGCAAGACAGTTGCTTTTCTCTGAAGAACCTGATTCGAAGCCACCGGTATGTAGTCTTCGAAAAGCATCACGAAGTATAGTTTCAAGCTGAAATGATTCCTGGTAGTATTGGTTCCATCGCCCGTTGCATGAGCTTTTCACTCCCTTCTTCCAGGCTGGCTTGGTCATGGATGCACTCGAGGAGACCAACTTTGATGATAGTTTTCATGATTCATTGCGCGAACACGCATCTAGGAACTTTGTGCAATTTCCCAAGATACTGGGGTTCAGGATGAAAGTGGCAGCTTGATTGGAGGCTCACTTGGATCAACTAGAGTGAGGTTGTCATTTGTGAAATTGAATGCGGAGATATAGACTGGTAGACTCCATGTAAAAAGCTCACAAGTACATTGTTCAGCATAGTCAGATCAGTATGTTCATCGTTATGTGACCAGCCAATCACTATTTACGCCTTCTTGGGCTTGAACAAAGCCTCCTGGGTGTTATAAGTATACTTCAAATCCAAATGCCAATAATTCGTCGAATGCGGCTTCGCAATCAGCCACGCCTGATCCAAAGCCTGCACCACTTCCTCCGGGAGGGGTCCCTTTTGCAACTCTCGAAGGTTGGTTTCGAGCTGTCCGAAACTACTCACGCCAACGAGAATGCCATCACGACCTCCATTACCCACTTTAAGGGCCGAGTGGTGATGAACCCAGCGCAAGGCCGTCTCTATCAGGGTGAGACCATGCTTTTCAACAACGGGCTCAATCACTCTCAGAGCTTCAAAGTTTGTATCCCGGAAGTATCGGTTGCGATAGTTGTTGCCCGTTCCACTTTTGTCACTATACCGTCCCTCGGCCGGTACATCCTTCGTCTTGTATTTACCAGAGAACAGTCCACCTGCAAGCGGATTGTAGATGACAATGTCGAGACCATAGCGCCGGCAGGCCGGAACTAGCTCGGTTTCGATGTTGCGGGCTGTCATAGAATGTTAGACGTCAGGATTCAACGGAGGAAAGAGAAATTGCTCACTAATAGCATTGTACATGGCCTGGAAGATGGTAGGACGTACCCATCCCCTCTCTGCACAGATTGTAGCAACCTCCGCGACCTCAAATGCCGTGAAGTTGCTCAAGCCGAAATTCACAAACTTTCCCTCCTTGTGTAGCTCATTGACAGCCTCGAGAGTTTCAGCGAAGGGAGTCGAGCGATCAGGCGCATGCAAATAGAAAATGTCCACGGTGTCCGTGTTCAATTCTTTCAAGGACAGCTCCAACTTTTCACGCAGAACAGCCGGTTTGTGAGCACCGGCCTCATGGGGATACCACTTGGTTGCGATTGTTAGGCCCCGCTCTTTCCAGTTGGCCTTGGCTGTGAATGCTTCTTGTTCCCCGCCGACATATATACGCGCGGTGTCAACCTCATTGAAGCCTTGCTGTTGGAAATAGTCCAGGCAACGGTTGTACTCGTCCAATGAGGTGATCCGGGCGCCCTTGGACTCGGTGGGACCAAAGGTCATCAGGCCCAGGATGACCCGGGGCAGGGGATTCTGAGCGACTAGAGGCATTCTTGCGTATGCTTCTCTGACAAAGATGGTGCGTTTCGTGGAGAGTTGGAGAAGAGCGGGGGAGAGGCGGAACTGCCCGATCGTTGACGGCAGAAGCCATTTCCTTCTTACGCCATCTGCGCTTAAATCTAAATCCGACAGCACGTCGTTACTGTGATCTACTTGAAGCTGTTTGATTTGAGTCTCAGGCTTTTACCCAATACAAGGTCGATCATATGGACACCTCCAAGCTCC
The DNA here is from genome assembly GCA_037042135.1 of Penicillium sp. PG113-03A. Classification (NCBI taxonomy): domain Eukaryota; kingdom Fungi; phylum Ascomycota; class Eurotiomycetes; order Eurotiales; family Aspergillaceae; genus Penicillium; species Penicillium sp. PG113-03A. Next base: position 477,716 of record JAXQJW010000154.1, read on the forward strand.
AGCGATCCTTTCGGGTTCTGGTTATTAACCCCAACACTTCTACGCATATGACCGAGGCGCTGAAGCCCATTTTGGAGCGACTCAACTACTCCGATGTTCAATTCGAGTACTTCACAGCACCCAATGAACCAGTCACCGTGCATGGTCGAGTCTGTGAACCTATCGCCAGTATCAACTCTGGCGAGGAATCTGCTCAATCGGCTTTGAACTGCTTCTCGGTCCTGGAGATTCTCGACCAATATGACGCATTTTTAGTCGCATGCTACTCAGCCCATCCATTGGTGGGTGTTCTACGGCATCATATCTGGGACCTACAACGAACGAATCCGTCTTTTGGGAAAAAATATGTCACCGGAATCTTTGAGGCTAGCATAACCGCCTCTATATCCATGATTAGTGCATTCAACCTCATGCAATCCGGCCAGTTGCAAAAAGAGCAAGTGGAAGAAACCTTTGGCATTGTTACGACCGGAAGTGCATGGAAAGACGAGCTCAGCAAGGCTGTCACTGATATGCTGATTGGAACGGGCCAAGGGTCAACCTCACGGTTCGCTGGCGTCGAAACTACGGGACTGACTGCTGCCCAACTACATACTACTGCACCGGAGGAAGTGAGACAGAGGATCATCGATGCTACTCAACGACTACTTCGTAATGCAGCCAACCCCGTGGGTGCCATCTGTTTGGGCTGTGCGGGGATGGCAGGCATGGAAGAGGCAGTACGCGAAGGGTGCATTCAAGCCTATGGAAAAACCGATGGTTATCGAGTGAGGATTATTGACGGTGTAGTCGCTGGAGCTGGAACGCTGGTGACTGCTTGTAAGGCGGGATTCTAAGTTTGATGGAGCAATCGATATACACATAATACCATGATATAGTCTGTCTAAAATAATAAGAAGATTTGAATTACTTCTTCTCTATTAGAAACGACAACAAATTGTACAGATCTTTGTGCCGGAGTGTTGTGTCCAATCCAATGTAATGCCTCAGGCGTCAGATTGGAGCCAAAAAGTTCCCCGCGCCAACGCGAAACGCGTCAATTCCACCCACCCTCGACGTCTGTCGACAACGATGCCAAGGTCGGTACTTTAGAAAACTCATAGCCGTTTCTCGGAATATCTGGAGCTGCCTTGGAGCTTGCGTTGCTAATACCCGCCCGAATAATAGGGAAATCATCACGATCCAAGCCGGCCAGTGCGGCAACAACGGTGTGTGACTCCGCAATTCTCCATCAGTCTCTCCACGGCGGCCAAGAAATTGCTTGTGGGAGAACTCGATTATTGTTATGGAAGCTCCTCTATCCTCGAATGCTAGCTGATATCTCTCGCAGTCGGCTCGCAATTCTGGCAACAGCTATGCCAGGAACACGGCATCAGCCAAGATGGAAACTTAGAGGAATTCGCGACCGAGGGTGGAGATCGCAAGGATGTTTTTTTCTACCAGGTGTGTTCATGAAGCTTCAACTAGCTAGTCATTTGTCATTCGTTGAACGGAAGCTAATCGGACGTCGAATAGAGTGACGACACACGCTACATTCCTCGAGCTATCCTACTCGATCTAGAACCCAGAGTATGAAAAGGCAATTCCCAGTGCATACATCGAAACATCAAACTGAGGCGTAATAGGTTCTTCATGGTATCCAATCGGGTCCCTATCGCAATATCTACAATCCCGAGAATTTCTTTATCGGGCAGCAGGGAATCGGCGCCGGAAACAACTGGGGTGAGGGCTATGCTGCCGGAGAGGGAGTTCAAGAAGAGATCTTTGATATGATCGACCGAGAAGCAGACGGCAGTGACTCACTAGAGGTAGGGTCCATAACTGGAGTTTGCCAACATGGAGCAGCAAGCTCACATCTGAACCAGGGCTTCATGCTGTTACACTCCATTGCAGGCGGTACAGGGTCAGGGCTTGGAAGCTTTATCCTTGAGCGCATGAACGACCGCTTTCCAAAGAAGTTGATCCAGACATACTCCGTCTTCCCGGATACGCAATCGGCCGATGTGGTCGTCAACCCTTACAACAGCTTGCTTGCCATGCGACGATTGACACAAGATGCCGACTCCGTGGTATGTCTCGATCGAGTCAAGCTTCCGTTAACTATGACAGCTAACCGTTGTTAGGTTGTTCTGGACAATGGCGCTCTCTCGCGAATCGTGGCTGATCGACTCCATGTGCAAGAGCCGTCGTTCCACCAAACCAATCAGCTGGTAAGCATTTCGTGATCATCATTGCAAAGTGTTGCGCTAAGCTTGTGATTGCAGGTGTCGACAGTTATGTCGGCCTCTACCACTACTCTTCGATACCCTGGCTACATGCACAACGACCTCACAGGAATCATTGCTTCGTTGATTCCTACTCCGCGAAGTCACTTCTTGCTTACCTCGTATACCCCGTTTACCGGCGACAACATCGAGCAGGCCAAGACCGTGCGGAAGACAACAGTGTTGGACGTGATGCGCCGTCTCCTCCAACCTAAGAACCGCATGGTCTCAATCAACCCCAGCAAATCCAGCTGCTACATTAGTATTCTCAATATCATTCAAGGCGAGGCTGACCCGACGGACGTGCACAAGTCCCTGCTGCGCATTCGGGAGCGGCGCCTTGCCTCCTTTATTCCCTGGGGACCGGCCAGTATCCAGGTGGCGCTTACCAAGAAGTCACCGTACCTGCAGCACACACATCGGGTAAGCGGATTGATGCTAGCCAATCACACTTCGGTCGCAACCTTGTTCAAGCGCATCATCCAGCAATACGACCGGCTGCGCAAGCGCAATGCATTCCTGGAGCCGTATAAGAAATCGGCGCCGTTCTCAGACGGGCTGCACGAATTCGATACCGCCCGCAGTGTGGTGATGGATCTCGTGGCCGAGTATGAGGCTGCTGAACGGGAGAATTACCTGGATCCGGATGCTGGAAATGAAAAAGAAGTCGGAGCATGATTTGGAGAGGTGATGCCAACCCTTCTTCTACAGTACCCTTCTTTATTTCCTTTTTTCTTTGCTCTTTTGGTTGGCTTTCATTGCTTCGACAGGACCAGGTTGGGCGCATACTCGGGCGCGTACGCAGGACTACGGCGTTCAATTCTTTGTTTCAGGAGACAACTCACTGCGAAAATTCACGACTGGCCTTGGCCAGCACATTACCCAACCATTATATGGAATACTTCGCACTCTTTTTCAGCCACGTAGCGGGGGGAGCGCACTGAGTGGATTCCGGACGATCCGCGTAGTTGCAACGGGCCGGGTGCTGCAGTGGAGAGATGCACCTGCAGGCGGGGAACCGAAAAAAGGGCGAGGCTTTGGATCCGATCAGTTGAGTCGAGGTGGTTGGGTAGCCGATCGACGCCTTCCCGAAGCGACGTGGTCGGGTGTGCATGTTCTCCGCCGATCATCGACTCGTGCACTTGGACTCTGTATACACTTGGACCGTTTCCTGGGTCATGGCGTCTTCGATATGGCTCGGACTTGCCACGCATAATCCTCGGATGAACTCCTCTTTGCCACTGAACCTGAGCGATGCCGGCGTGGCGTTGGGACCAGCAAGAAAAGAGTTTGGCAGAAAGACTGGTCCATCAAAAGTAGAATCACATCAAGGGATTGAATCCTTTTTTGCTTTTTGAAAGGCGTGATGAATTCACGTGAGACACCGGTGGAGTCACCTGAACCGATCGACAAAGTGTAGATTCATGGACTGCTGAAAGGGTCAATTAATATTCAACACTGGGACACTGGGTCATATTTGAAGGAATTCCAGCTCCTCACACCCGATCAAGAGTCTCCACCGGGATCTTCCCTAAAAATGAGGGCGCCACGCAAGTTGGATAGTGGTAAGGGGCTGCCAATGGTGGGTATCGAGCCTATCGAACCTTCTGGGACCCGCTCGCCTCCAGACTGAAGTCACTCCCCACGCCGCCCTGACTCAGCCTTTGCATTGATCGTTTGACTTTTGCCCTTTGGCGCCCGTCCGTTCCGGTTATATATAATCTCCGTGGCCCCCGTACCCTTTCTTCCTCTTCTTCCCTTTCTCTTCCCGATCTACCCGCTCAATTCCACCTTCATCGACCTCCTCGTTACTCCTCCCTACTCTTATCTCCGACCTGCGTCATTAGGCACCACTCCCTCGCCGTTCCGATCTGTCCTCTTCGGCGCTTATCTAGAACTGCCGTACTACCGCCGTTTCTCCTCCCAATCTTCCTTCGCCTCCTTTCAGCCGCTCTTCTCCTCCTTCACATCCACCATGGCCCCTCGCAAACCCAGATGCAATTTCAAGGAGTGCAAGGAAGCCGCCCAGCGGATTGTCGGCGACTGCAGCTTTTGCCACGGTCATTTCTGCTCCAAGCATCGGATGCTGGAAGCTCATTCCTGCAGTGGTCTAGAGGACTGCAAGAAGGAATCCCACGCCCGAAATGCCGATAAGCTGAATTCTGAGCGGACGGTCGTCGTCAAGGGCGTATGAGGGAATGTCCTTACCTCATCTGCTGGGACTCTTTAATTTGAACCGACTGGGCCTTCTCTCTTCTGCCTCGGTCACATTCGCCTTTCAGCCGGTTGGGATTTAGCGCGGTGTTGTCTACTTTCCTGTACTCTTGTTCTGGTCGGGTCAGGTTTCGACGGGGAGGTGTTTGCGTTGCGAATTGCCTTGTGTCGAGCCTTATTTCCGGGTATCTTCCGTCCTGGGTTGCCTTGATCTCAATTTGTGGATTCTCCTATTTCTTTTCTTGGGGTGGGCTTTCATCTATATGGCGTTGTTTTCGATCTATCTCCCGGTCTATTTGACTGGGCTCTTTTGCATTCGCCTGGCATCATCGTTTGATCTGCCTGTTGGGTTTCGGGGCTGCTACTGCTGCGATAGAGATCCTACGGGACTCCCAGGGGTATGATTCTTTTTTCGTGAGATTCGTCTGGAAGCATCAGATAACAATACTATACTTCCCCTTGGTTCTATGATACAAACTCGCCTCCGTAGATCAACCGGGTCCGATCTTCGGCCTAGTCCATCAGTCAGCGCAAGTCCAAACCCCAAAAAGAGAACTCCATACATATCGTGGTGCTCACTCAGTCGACTGAGATACGTATTCAACTCCTCCACCCGCTCCTTATGCGTCTTGACACCCTCGCGCTGGAGTCGCTCATGTAACTAGAACACATCAACACAAATTTCACCTACATGG